>PVKB01000406.1:469836-778947 GCA_004027205.1 Ctenodactylus gundi | reverse complement strand
TTCTGAAGTTGTTTAAAGTGGTTGCTTATTATTACCTGCGTGTTTTTCATTTCCTGAATATCTGCATTCAGTTTTTCTGCATCTCTGTTGTGTACTTCTCTAATTTCTTCTTTTGTCTTCATTATCTTCTGGTATATTTCTTCTCTGGTCTCCTCTAGTTGCTTTTCAAGGCTTGCTTTTTGCTTATCTATGTATTGGTGTAGCTCTTCTGCTGTCTGTTTTATTTCCTGCTTTAATTCCCATTTTAATTCACTGAATTTCTGGGCCCAGAAGTTGCCATCATTTTTGCCATAGTCATCTTTATTTACCCTGACTTCATCTCCTGGGGTTTCAGGTCTTTTTGTAGATTTGTAGCTGCACTTTCCCATTTCTTTTTTAGTCTCCTCTAATTTCTTTTGTAGGCTTGCTTTTTGCTTAGCTAAGTGTTGTTGTAGCTCTTGTGCTGTCTATTTTATTTCCTGCTTTGCTTCCTGGTTTAATTCCTGGTTTAATTCTTGCTTTAATTCACTGACTCTCTGGACCCAGATGTCACCATCATTCTTGCCCATCTCTTTGGGTTCTGCAATTTCAGCACCCCTTGCACCCTCCCCTGGGGAATCAGATCTTTCTGTATAAAATTTGTTACCACGTTTCCTCATGGTACTGCTACCTCTGACTGTCTCTGGTGTGCGAGAAAGAAAACGGCTCCTGCTGATGTCACTGCCTGTGATGGCTATTGAGCCCCGTTTCTGATCTGGGATCCCGGGGCCTTTTCTAGGAGGAGCACACGCTGCGTTTGTAGCACACACACCCGTAGGTTGGTGCTTCTGAGGCTGGAGCTGCCCGCTGCCAATAATTCCCACTTATCTGGATCCGCGCTTAGCTCTGGTCGAGGTTCTGGCCTCAGGACTTTGTTTGTGATCTGTGGGTGCCGGCAGCTCGGGACCACGCCGAGTTGGCTGCTTCTGACCCACCCACAGCCTCCTCTCCTGTTGTTGTGTGCTCCGTCCTCTCCCAGCTCCATTCAGTCAGATGTTCAGGTCCCTGCGGGCTTTCCTCCTTCCGCAGCTGCCTGCCATTTGCAGCCGGCTGCTGCGGCTTCCTGGAGCACAGGGATTTTTATTTTCCTCCAGTTTTCGATGATCCTTCAGAGTTTCTGGCCTCCCACCGTTCACCTTTCAGTTTTGGGGGATGTGCCTCTCTTTCCTAGCTACATCAAACATGCTTTTTCTAACTTTCTTCATGACTTTTTAAGTGAGTTGATGTGCAGTGCTGTTACTCAGTCACCATCTTGACCGAAAGCCTCTGGCTTTGCTCTTGATCTTTGTGGGGAAGCTTCTAGTTTCTTACAACTAAATATATTACGTGTAATGTTTTGTTCTTGTAGTTGCTCTTTATCTACTTGAGAGCGTTCTCTTGTACTGTTACTTTACTGAGAAATTTTCAAAATATCAAAAATAAGTGCTCGATTTTATCAAATACTTATTCCGCTTCTGTTGACAAATGTCTATTTCCTGAGTATATGTGACATGTTCCATCATAGGCCATGTATTGTCGTATAAGAAATATTCTCATATATATAAAAACACTGACATCATATAATCATTAAGTTAAAAACGATGCTCAAAAGCACAACTAAAAAATCTTTAAATACTTGGAAATTAAACAATACTCTATATAAAAAAATTTATGAGATCTGTGGAAATCATTAGCAGCATAAGATAACACTTGAATGAAAACACATCTAAGACACAGTCTATTAAAACCTGTGGGATACAATTGAAGCATACTGAGGTGAAAGGTCATCATCTTCAATGCCTATTGAAACAGAAGGAAGTATAAAATATATTTTCTCACTCCCATTGTAAAAGGCTAAAAAGTGAAGAGTGTTTCTAAAATAAATGTGAGAAAAAGAAAGTAAAGATCACAATTTATTAATTCAGAATCAAGAAAATCATTATAGATCCACCAGGTATACAAAAGGACCATATGGAGAAGCCAGTACTCCTCTAGTACCATAACCAAAGGCCCTAGGGCAATAAAACAATAGACCAGCAGTCTATAAACATAAGCCCAAATACTCTTTATAAAGGATCTATCAATATATAGACAAGTACACATCATGCCCAAGTTAGATTTATTTCAAAGATGCAAAACCAGTTTCACGTTTGAAAGTCAGTCAATAAAATTCAGAAATAACAGGAGAGAGGTAAGAAATAACCACAAGATAATCTAGATAGATGTAAGGAAAAACAGTTGATAGAATATGTTTGCTTACTATAAGACTTCAGCAAACAAGAAATTGAAGGAAATGTCACCTATATAATAATGCCATGCGTGAATAGCTTGTAGCTAACATGATCTTAAAAGGTGAAAGTTAGAGCTTCTAAAATCAGGAGCAAGGCAAAGAAGTTACCTCTTACATGCCTGTTTGACGTTCCACTTAAGGGCTCACCTAACATAGACATAATGAAGAAATGATACTTTAGATCGAAAGGAAAACCAAAACTGTCATATAACCGGCTAAGTAGAAAATCCAATGAAATACACACAAATATTATTAAAACTAGTAAATGGGTTTGCATTCTTGTAAGCAGCAGTGCTAATTTATTCCAACTGTTATTTACTAAGAAAAATGAGACTCGTACTTAAATGAAGGCTAGCTTTCCAAGTATATTTAGTCTCTTGTCTCTATCTAATTTTGATACATCCCACGTGCATACCATAGTTGGATTCATTTTATCTCTACATCGAATCTTACCAGTTTGACTTGGATCCTGTGTAGACTGTTAGCTGTGGAGACTAATGGAATTGTTACAAAATAGTTGGAAAGAAGTGATGGATACATTTTACATTCTGAGCATGTTGCTTAGTCCATATAATCCTAATTTATATTTATAATTTGAGAGTAAATATGGGGGCAAAATTATTTCATTGTAGATGAAAGAAATTAACAGTAAAAGCTATCATTTCCCTTTTGTTGGAAATATAGACCAAGCATAATTTTTGGTGTAAAAATCAACACATTGATATTATGGTTTACCAAGAAGCATCTCCATTTGTGCTTAGTATTGCAGCTAATACCAGGACTGGAAGCTAACAATACACTTGAAACACATAGCTTGGGAAAATCCAGAATAATGTTATACTAATTAACAGAAAATGCTTCCACTGCTTGGTTGAATTGGTTGCCATCCTGACTCAAAAATCGTCATGAAGAAACTAAACTTCAAATGTTCACGGACATTCCCTTTATGCGTGTCTGAAAATAGCCAGTGTGCATTTGGAGTTTATCTACAGCCACAGAGTCTCGCTCTCACAATACCTGCGTGCTGCAAATCTGCCAGCCTGGTTCAGAGTACATGATCATCAACACTTGAAGGGTTAAAGAAACAAAGACGAGAGTTAATAATTAGATATTGGCAGAGTTTAAAGCACTCTGGAACAACAACAGAAAAAGAAAACGAAATTGAGTTGATGTCTTACCACTTAATTACTTCAGTTTTATTGCAGAATACCCATGTATTTGTGAAATTATCAATGAGGCTTAAAGCAAACCACAGAGAGACCAAGAGAACAACAGCAGTTTATAAATATTTGAAGAGGATGAACATCCTGAAAGAGCGGGCTTTATAGTGTGGAACATTCCAGAATGGCAGCACGTGAAACGACCATAAGTTTAAGGCAAATAAAAATGTAGTTTAAGTATCTAGGAGAAAAATTATTCCTTGGGTGCTCGTTTCTATTTATGCCTTGAAATTTAGTACATTAATACGTGGTGCTCTTCTCTGTGTACAACCCTTCATTCTCCTCTTACTCTTTAAAATTTAAAAAGCCTTGGCCCATTTGGACCCGCAAGAGCTAAGCGAAACTGACGCATGAGCCTCACAAAACTCAGCTACTGCAAATTAATTGGGCATCTAACCATAAAATGTTCTACCTGCATCGAAAAGCCTTTTGGAGAGGACGTTCTGGCTCTGCTCTTAGTGAGACACTGGAATGGTTATAGGACAGTGCAGCAATTTGAAATACTTCATAACAGGCAAACAGATCAGGCATTCTTTTTACATAATGTCAGAAATAACATGCTAGGAGGTGTTTTTATTAAAAGGCTTTTTGTGTCTTATTTTTTTCTAGAATTGCGAATAAAAATTAATGCAAGAGCAGACCAGACAAAGATAAAATCCAAGCACCAAATTTTAAAAGATTATCTTAATCTATTTCATTCATTTGTAAGGATTGATACTATAATATTTTGAAGCCGAAATTGTCAAACTTCCTGTAAAAAGCCTTAAAATTAATGTTTTAGGCTGTACACACAAACACTGGCAACCACAGACAGTATCTGAGTGGAATGACTGTCTTCCAATACAACTTTATTATCAGCCTAGCAGACTGGCTTTGACCAGCTCAACCTGTTTGTAGTTGTGGAAAATATCATTAATGATTTTATAATTCACATTGTTTGAAAGATTTAAATATTTAATTTGGCTTTCAGTATACATAGAATCAATAAAATTATTAATTCGATACCAGGCACCAAAATATTTTCATGTACCTTTCAAGACAAAGGAACAGGTTGTTGCTCTAAAATTCAGCAGAAAGCTGAGTTTTAAATGCATGGGAGCTTAGTCCCGGACAGCAGCAGCAGCAGTAGCATTTATCGCAAGGAATTTTAAGCAAAAGAGGTGGTTCTTGAACATTTAGCTTTTAGTTTTAAACAGTATATAGGTTTTAAATTTACTTAATTCATGATCTTATTTCAACTTCTTAATGTCCCTTTTTTAAAACTACAAGTAGTTTTTAAGATGTATATGTTACTATATGGCATTTTGTGCACCTCTAAAGGCTACTTATATATGGTAGCTGGTGAAAAAATGAGAAATTCTTAGTTGAGGTTAAAAATTAGTTTAAGAATAGTTTAACTGCCTGAAAGTTTGCTCAATCACAAAGCTAGAAGAGTTAAAAATACTCTCAAAACTAAGATATAAGAATATCAATTGTCATTAGTAAATCAATAAAAGAAGTTAACAGAAAAAGAGTTTTTCAGTATAATTTCACCCCTGAGATCATAAGGAAAGGACAATTCATTCATGAGAACAAATTTATAGTACTTACATCCTCAACACATGAGAGGTGCCTATGGATGTTATCATATTAAATTGTTTTAAGACCACTATTATTCCAATAATACGAATGAAAAAATTGAGACATTGAAGGTATTAAATATTAATATCCATGTTTGAAGAATAAAGTTTCCTTTTCCATTTCTAAAGAGGCTACAGATGGTTATATCTGCAGCTGTGGCTTACATCTCTCTGCTATTATTCATGAGACCAACTTTTTAAAAAACTAGAATAAGGTGGATAAAATACCATGGATAAATTTGTGGCAGAAACATCTTTCAATTCTCAACAGCTTTATTATAAATTCTATAATTGTTTAACTCAAGTTTATAAGTGAAAGACTTATAGTTTTTATAAACTTAATGAGTTTCAAGTATTAATACCATGTTAATAAACTGATCTTGGAATATTCCTATTTTTAATTTGAAGCCGCCTAAATGACATTTGAATTAAGTTTAACGTATACATGAAACAAATTCACAAAGCTAAGCAGTCCTGGTATCTTTTCAATGGAGGAAACTTAAGTGTTCGAATGTCTTCTTCAGTAATGGGTCTGCTCATGCTTTCACCAGTTGTTGGGTCAATTAGATAACTTATGTTTTAGGGGAAGATATAGGAAAAATAACACTATGATTATGAAATTCAAAAAACTTTAGTATCAGGAGACCTGTTAATGCAGTTTATTACCAAAAAAAGAAAGGAAAAAAAAAACCGGATAGACATCCAAAGCTTCACTGAAGAGATGGTGTGTTAAATTAACTGATGTTTGTCTCTCAGTATCCATTATGCTTTTTCCTTTATTTCACGGTGTCAACGAGTGTAGTTGTGGATGAAAGACGCAGGGGGCAAGGTGTAGACTAACAGATTTTTATTTAGAAACAAAGGACAGAAGGGTTAGAACTCCCACTATCTGGGAGGGGGTCCTGAGTGGGTTGCCCCCCTGTTTTTCACATCTTTACAGGTAATAAAGAAAAATGTTTTAACGGGGCATATCACTTCCCAAATAGACTATCTTTTAGACTCCTGTGTATGCCAATATGTATACTTGGAATAACTTATCAACCAGCCAGAATATTACAGTAAAGATGATGTGGAGAAGAAGTGAAACTTATCTAAAATGAAAATGAGATGGTTATTTATATTTTTGAGCGTTATTAGTTACTGCAGCATAACCTAGTCCTCCCATAAGGATGAGTGTATCTGTGGTCGATTTACACATGCACCCATGAGCTCATGTATAAAATGGAAGCTTAGCAACATAGATAACTGGTAAGAAATTATAAATGAGAGGTTGGAAAAAAACAGAAAGATGTGAGAAGACCAGGGAAGCAAAACATAGAAGGAAAATAATTAAAGACTAGAGTTTTTAAAAGCACATAAGATATAATACCGTTCATCTAAAATAGTGTGTCTGTGGGTATTTGCTTCTCAGAAGACCCATGTAAACATAAGCATTAAATTGTTAATGGTGATTATTTCAGGGCACTGGGTTATCAGGTAAATTATTTCTTTGAAGTTTATGGTGCTTGAGTCTAAATGATCAATTCTAAATGATCATGTTACATAAGTAGAAAAAGAGTTTGAGAGAAAAGGAAGGAAATCGTTTTCATTATAGAGGAAAAAGAGAGACTTGGAGAATATGACCCATTTTCTCTCTTTTTGTTGACTGGCTTTTCTTCTGATACCAGAGATTCTGACCTCCTTCCTCTGGTCAACTGCTGTTTACTTCCAAAGTGTTCTCAGAGTCCAGCAATTTTATAGAACAGATAAGTTTGCAGTATGTCATGGATTGGCTAGCTCAGGAGGGAAAATCGTGGCTCCAGTTCAGCTGTTGTGTGTGCTGTGTACATAGTATGCCATTCTTACGCCTAGGTGCACTTTCACCCTGCAGAGTGTTTATACTACCCTACATGCATGGGTCAATGATAGTGGTCAGACTCTCTTCCAGGCTGACTTCATAACCAAGCTGATTTCACAATCAAATGATTCATCCAGAGAGGAAACTTAGAAACCAATCATAATGATCTGGAAGAGCTGTTACAACACCCATGGAAAGAAAAAAATTTTCCCACCCCTTCTCCTTAGGGCCCACTCTGACCCTCCTAACCCTTTCACCCAATATTTCTGCATGCTGCTTATAACAGTGAATAACATTTAAAAGAAAACAAGAATTATATGCCAATTAGATGATGAAAATCACCAAAATAACATAAAACAGCAAGATAAAGTGGTATAAAATAATATAAAATGGCAAAGTAAAAGCCAAGAATAATGTACATCAAAAAAGTAAGTGATAATGAAAATTGCAAACTGAATGACTAAAGACAATCTTCTAGGAGGCAATGTGATTTAGAAAGCCGAGAGAATATCACAAAAATGGGTAGAATAGTAAGGGAGGACCCAAGGCTAACTGGGAGCTATTGGGTTAGGCTGCTGTGGACACTCCCCGAGTTTCAGGCTTAATTGTTTCTTTGCTGGGAATCTACTGGCGGGGATTTCTGGGCTTTGAGGTTCCCAGCTAGATGACTTCGGGACAACAGCCTGGGGTTTTGGCGGTGAAGGTCCTTTCTTGTATTTTCCCTATCGATACCCGACTCGTTATTTCCAGACAGGCAGTTTGACCTCAAAAACTCCGCATCACCCCAAGCGTATGACTGAGGCAATATTTATTTGAACACCAACTTAAATATTTGCATTTCTTTGTACTGGCTTGTTTGGGCATAGGAAAAGATTAAAATAAAATTTGAACTTAGCAAAAGCCCCTAAATTTTACTTAGCTCTTGTTTCCATTTCCAACGTAAGAAATCATTCCATGCAAGCTATCTCCCCAGTTGGCAAAGCTGGTTTAAACTAATTGTATGTCATTATCAACCCCATATTGTGAAATGACAATGTTTATCATTTCACGTAAAAATCAGGTTCTTAAAGATCTAATTTTTCTTCCTCTATCGTCTATTAGATAAAGCCAGAAACCTGGGATGGTTTGGATCTCCAAATCTAAAATGCGTGTGTGTGTTCACTAAATTTATTTCAGTCTTCTAAATGAATGTGAACCTTTCTGCAATGAAATGGATGTTACCGAGTTAGAGTGAAAAAAACTTTTTTAAACTTGGAGTAGCTATGTTCATTTCATTTGATCAACCTTCAATAATCATGTCAGAAACAAAATGATTTGAATTAAAGAAATGTCCTCGAATAAAATTTCACCTTGGTTTGATTCCCATTTGACTAAATCTATTGTAGTAAACCAGTGACGTTGTATATAAATAGTACCATATGCATTCACTCTTTGTAAACAGGCAACAGATGGTAAATATCATATCAGAACTGACATACAAGGGTAATTGTGGTTTGGAAAGATTTGGAAATCTGGGAAAAGTCGACATAGCATTTGAGGAAGCCCTTTCAGAAGTGGTCAGTTGGAGAAAACTGGCAGAGAGACCGCAAGCAGGGCTGTGTGTTGGCTGTCCTCTTACATGCTCATTTCAGAGTTAATGATCACCCCTTTTGAGTCAAATTTCAACAATATAATCTACAAAATCTCTTTCAAAGTAGTTATGCATTAAGAAACAAAACCAACAACTCTAGAATTGTCTCTTAAGTCTTAGTCAAAATTAATTATCTCAGACATTTCAAATGGGCGTATTTCAAAATAGTCCTAGCTGGTGTAAGCTGGTTTTAAAGTCATAGTACTGACAGAAGCTGAGACATTGGTGGACTTTCTGAAAGTCAAGACGACAGCACATTGATTGGTGCCAGTCTGCAGGCTTTATGACATCACCTGGCAGAACTGCCCTAAGTTTCAGGACTCAACAGAGGGGGAGGATCAGTTGTACTGCCTGGCATATCTACACCTTTCTCCCTATGTCATGAGTCACTTTTCTGAAAGAGGTTGGTATAGAGTTCAGAAATTTCTAATTAAAATAAGCTCATAAAACAAAATATATATCCTTGATTCTGGAGAATTTAGGAGCTGGTGTTAGCTTATTTTTAACTTCTCTTCATCATGAATTTCAGTGATGTCAGACTTAAAATGTATAAGTCCCTTTATAGGACATTATTGATCTCAGATAAGCAGCACAATTCCTACAGGAAACATTTGGCTACACAGCATACTCAAAATTATTGTTTTCAACACTGGGCTCCTAATAATGTATTATTTTCAGTATGACCTTATTAAAGTACTTGGAAGAATTTGAAGAATTACAACGTCTTCTGTATTATCAAGTAGAAGACTTCCTTTCTCAGAGATTATAGGAGTTGCAGGCATCACCAACTCCTGTTTTGCTTGTTTAACGCTAATTTTGTCCAGAGTATACAAAAAGATCCAATCAGGTTTATGCCACACTACTGCTTCTGGAATCCTATGCCAAGGAATACATATTCTCTTGCCAGGACCAGATGTATACATTCCTTATGTCTCATTTGTACAGCTCAGCCTTGCTACAGATTAAGAACTCTATTTAGGACTGTGTTGACCAACCAATAACCCCTTTGACTTTTCTCGGCCCAACAAATTTCTTATGTAGTTGCAGCCTTGAAGCCTGCTACAATCACTAAAGAGGAACTCAGATTGATTAGCATAGGCTGTACGGCTCAGAAGGCTGGAGAAACACAGGATCTGAGAAGCAAAAGGCACATTAGATACAAGAGCTGACTTGAAAAGTTCCCTTTGACGTACACTTATTGGTACCTTTTTTCCGGGTAAGCCTCTATGTATGCTAGCCAGCTCAAGTTTAGAGATAATGGTTAATATATTCCTTTATTAACCTGGTCCTGTCTCACCCCCCACCTCCCAAATAGCCTGCTTATAGAACATATCCTAGTGAGGCTCAGTGTTAACCAAGGAAACCCCCAACTGTGATTTCTTTTACTTCTTGAATTCTTCACTTTGAGATTCATTTTCCCCAACCTTGTTTCTGTAGGCACCAATTGGGTGCTTTCCTGATTTGACCATTAGTCTCAGAATTCTGGTCATCTCTTGGCATTTGTAGAGCTTCTCCGCAAAATAAGAGTTGATAATCACATGTCTTCTTCCTCTGTATCACCTGTGCATGTTCACAGTAGTGTTCCTTTCTTACAAGTCGAGGCAGGCATGACTCATTCTTCAGGTGCCTATTAGAGATGGACTGACGAAGAGAAAATGTGGAGCCCTCCTTCAATCCACTGTAAATTAGTTCAACCTAATTGTGACTGTAACAAACCAGGCACAAAGGATTCCAACTAGGATGGTCAGTTTTTAATTATAACCACACCTGAAATTGAAGATCTAATTCCACTTCATTGAGTTTCAATACTAGTCAATAACCTGTTTAGTACACAGTAGGAATAAATTCGATGAGACAGGTTTTCTCCATATGGCTTCATAAGATCTTGTGGGTATAGTAGAATTATTTACTCAAAACTCTATCTATCTATCTGTCTATCTATCTATCTATCATCAGTTTACTACTTTGAGCCTAAGGAAATAGTTTCATTTTAATAAACACGAGATGAAATAATCTGATTACTCAAATGGTAAGAGGTTAACTGAAATCTTAGGAAAATAGAGGTAAGAAAATACACATCATTTCTTTGAATTTTAAAAAGTCAAATCACTCATGTCTAAGGATATGAAGACAGAAAGCAGCATAACTTTTAAATCCAACATTATTAAGGGAAATGAGGAAAGAAAAGAGAATTTTAAAACTATGCAAACTATTTCCATTGGAAATACAGTTTATAAAATTCCACACTTTGCCCTCCACTCCTCAAAATATTGTGTCAACATTAAGAAGTATGTATTTATAGACATCAAGTTGTTCCAAAGTCCAAGAGAGTCCCCTTCTATTAAGAGGATAAAAATATATGGTCTGAAAGTCATTTTTCTTTGAAGCAGTGTTCAGATACAATTTTTTTCCCCCAAAGCTACCTAAACATCTTATTCTCTTAACATCTTTATTCAATCAATTTTTGGCAACATATCTCGAATTTAGAATTGAAACTGTTCCATTGAAAGCTTCCAGAAAAGGGAAAATGAAAAATTAAGTGCTGATTTCAGACGTATTGAAGTCTTTGCCTAAATCTGCCTTTGGGAGTTAAGAGTGCCAAAGTTATTTCATTTGTGACTTATTTACCATTTGGCTGAAATTAAAAAATATTAGTCTTTGTCTTATCAAATCTTTTCCTCCAGAGCCAGCAATTTCCCTTTACTGAGTGCCACCAGACATTATTTTTAGAGCGAACTAATGTTTGTAGTATACAACAGGTATTCCTTTGGTTGCTAATGTGGATGTTTCTTTTGCACTTAATGAATGAGTGATATTTAAAATTTGTGCTATTCTTTGTAAAACAAAGCTTAGTACTTACTGTATATACTGTATATCATGCAAATCAATCAAATATTAATGATTTTTTTGGCTTTTAAGATGTGGCCTAATTAGTAAAAATGATTGGTATCACCATTCAAATCCACATGAGTTTAAAGTGAGTGGTTTGGAAAGAGGGAAAATTGTATCTTACTGAATGAAAGCATTCAGAAGTGGGAAGCATCTTTAGAATCATTGAGCCCAAACTTAGCTTAGTTATAAGATTAAAATCTGGATAATTTTGGATTTTCTTCTAAGTCCCACTGATGATTAAGGTAAGAATCAAGCCTAGCTTCTAGAGCCTTGTTCTTGAAATGAGTAAAATGGTCACATTTTACTTTTAAGTAAAAAGGAATCTCTGAAAGATGCCCACAGCACTGCCAGTCAAGCTGTATATTGTGAATACTATGTTCCATTTAGAGTGGAAAAAAACCCAAAGCACTTCTGTTTTCATTTGAAGTTGGACCACAAGCACTTAAGCATATAGTTGGCAGAAAACAAAATTTCCATCAAAGACTCCTGAAGCTTAGCTGATTTTTCTCATCTAACCCGACGTCTAAGTTAGCATATTGTGAGCTTAATTTTAGGGGAGACGTTGGATAGCCTTGGGTGGTAATGACAATAACTACTGCACGTGGTAACTCATTTCACAGGTTTCATTTCTGGGATGTGGCTGAGCCAGGGTTTCTTAATATTACTTGAATGTCGAAATCACCTAGGGGCTTTAAAAACATGCATACAACCAACTATCAAAATTTTTATTTAATTGCATAGGTGCATGCTATGAGGATCTTACTCTGAAAGCTCGCTCTTGGTTATTCTCTGTGTGTCTAAGTTGAGAATCACTGGGTAGAGAAGAAAGATAACCGTCCAATCGGCTATTGGTAGCCTTAGGAATCTGAGCTCCTGCCCTGTCCTCCTAGGAACCCAAATCCTCCCCTTGTGCCTTATAGCTAATGTGTGAGTTACTCTGTCTCTGAAGCAGGAGGAGCCAGTGGGGCAGAGATGTGAAATTACAAGTGTAAGCCCATTGCCCTGCGTGCTGGGCCAGAGCTCCCTGTGTCTTGCTCTCAGGCCATGAAAGGTTACCCAAATTGGTATTTTGCAAGATGTTTGAAGTTGGAAAGTTATTCTGGGATAGAAATCTCATTTGATTTCTTTTAGATTTCAAATGCAGTTTGACTTTGTTTCACATATGTTAAAGTACTTAGTGTGAACGTATGTCTCCAATGCCAAAGCTACAGAAGTGGCTGGAGAAATGTTTGTGTATTCTGAAGTCAACTCCAGTAAGAATTTTGTTTCATGTGCAAAGTATGCACTTGTAGACTACTGCAATTTTATACTAGGTAACCTAGGTACTAAAGAATCATACTAAAATGTATTGTCAATACGGACAGTAAAGTTCTGTAGACAGAGGTGCCCACATGGGCCTTGGGAATTTCAAGTTGGTGTTCATATTGAAATTACATTTTGATTCATAGCATTTGACATCAGTGTCCCTTCTCAGACTAGTCACTATTAGCCTCTGGTGCTATCTCAGTTTGGATTTCCAATGGTGATTATTATACCTGTCACATGGGCTGATTTTCAGTTAGATCATCACAAGCATATCACCTAAATTTGGACTAACAACTAACTTTTTATTTATTTAGTGATACTGGGAATTGAACCTAGGGTTTTCACATTCAGCTACATCCCCAGCCAACCCCTCCTTTTTTTGTTTTTGTTTTTTGTTTTGTTTTGCTTTAAATTGGAAAAGGGTTTTGCCCAGTCACAAGTTTTCTCAGGCTGGCCTTGAGCTTGCCACCTCCTGATTGATTCTCCTAGAGTGATGGAATTATAGGCCGGAACCCCTAGGTCCAGCTTAACCTTGTATTGTTGTTGTTGCTGTTGTGTGTGTACGGTCTTTCGCTTTGTCTTGGAACTGGCTATTGAACGCAGGGCCTTGTGTGTGCCAGGCAAGCACTGTACCACTGAACTACTTTCTTGGTCTAACCTTGTATTTTTTTTTTTTTTTGAAAAAACATTGCGATAATTTAGCTGCACATATAGCCACATAGCTTTGTTTATATTGATTTCAGGTGACTAGTCACTTCAGCGGGTCCTAAGAGACCTGACACGTCTTTTTCTAGCCCTCGTTTCTAACTCGCTTTACTTGGTGCCTCTTCTCGTCATTTGGTTCTGCCCTCCTCTTCCGCTCACCACCGCCTTCCTGCATGCTTTCTCTTGTGAAGAAGAACTGTGACTCGTGGGTACAGCTGCTGACCCCGATATTGAGAGGCAGCGTATGTCGTTACTGTCTTACAGTTAGAACTGATGCAACAGCTGTTCTCTAGGTAAGAGAAGGGGCTTCAGCGGCCCTTCCATGAGCTATGCCTACTGAACATCTAACTGTTTTTTAGTGAAAGGATTATTTTTTCTTAAGTTTATCTTTTAGTTGTCTGTTGCAGCACAAAGGATCCAGGAATCTTGGGCTCCTGCATGAACGCTCCTGTGTCTTGAGTTGGGCCTCTGCTTCCACAGTTCTGGTTGTGGAAGTTTAAAAAGTAGCCACGTTTGTTAAAATGTTAGCAATCTGACCTCTCTGACAGAAATCATGCTGATCCGTTACAGATGGAAAGAAAATACATATTAAGATCCTAAAACCCATGTGCGCTACTTTTTTTTCACCAGAAAACTACTCACAATATGTTTAAAGGTCACTCATGGACGTGGGTGTTTTAACTTGCTGGAAATTTGTTCCAGGCTGTTGTCTTAGGTGAGGCCACCCTGGTTTTCATCATTGGCTTGTATTTTTAATGTGTTCTATGAGTTCTGATCTAACGTAGAAGCAGAACACAGCTCGGTTTTAACATTTTTGAGCCACGGCAGTGTTACCTATTCTCAAAATGGCCATGTGAACTGGCAATGGTGCTACCTTGTTTGGTAACCAACATTATGCTAAGCAGAATCAAATTTTTGCCACAGTCAGCTAAATCTGATGGGTATAAGTTTTGGTGAAAACATTGCCAGGATTCTGTTAGAGCACAAAAAAGATTGTCTTCTTTGATAATTTGTTTTTATTCTCTCTAGAGACTGTTCTTTGGATAGAAGAATAAACAGTTACCAATATTTTTTGGCACATAAGAGAATCACATGTAATTTCCATTTGCCAGGTTAGGTTTTTCTGTACTTCAAACTTTGCCACTATAAAAAGGATTACTTGAGATTAAAAGAAACCCGGCCCACATATCACAGTTATGATCCATGTTTTTTTCAACTATATTCTACCGATCATTTGGGTAAAAATTTCGAGGATGAAATTCACCAAGATGCTCCTGTTTTTCATACTTTAATATGCATAAAAATGATATGAAATGTCTTTAAAATTAAATTCTAATTCAGTAAGTCTACAGTAGAGTGGGGTCTAAACTCTTGCATTAACCTTATGAACACCTCGGCGATGCTGTTGCTGCTGGCATGATAACCACACCTGGAATAATGAGGCTCTGCGCAGTGGTTTCACCATTTGGCTCTCTTCTGAGGGTGAAGTGCAACTTGCTGCTTTCTCACCGCCAGTTTCTAAGTCCAGAAGTGTGAGAATTTGTGTTTCTAAATTATTTCTCAGATAACGTTGTCGCTCCTGGAGCCTCACTTTGTGGCCTTTGATCTTGAGCCCTGTCATTTAAGATCTGGTTCCCAGACTGTATCGGCATAGCCATCGCTTGTGATATAAGATTGCTAGAAGTATGGCAGGTGCTGCGCTCACTCCAGACCTGCTCACTCCAGACAGATTTGGGAAGTACTGTTTGTTTCTTAATTCCCTTAAATTATTGACTCTGAATATTTGCTGCATTAAGACTCAACCTTGGAACTTTTAAAAATCCTGGTGCTCAGGCCAAACCTCAAAACAATTCCACCAAGATCTCTGGGGCTGGAGGCAAGACGTCAGTGTCTGAAACTCCTCATGGGATTCCAATAGACTGTCCAGTTTGTGAATCTCACTGTGGATAGAACTGGGGAATTGAGCAGCTTTTTTGCCAGTAGAAGGAAACTTGGCGGCACTCATTTCCCTATTGCCAGTCTGTTGGACAATGTGCCCTTAGCTACTGGGCCAAAGGTAAACGCCCTGGGCCCGAGCATTGCGTTGCCTTGATGCGCTGGGTTTTAGCAACCTGCATGCACATTTTGTCTCTGTTCTTTGGTCACTCTTGGCTCTAGCATTGTCTCCCAAGCTGGAGCTGCCTATTCCTGGCTTGTGCCATCTGACAGGTATCCAGGCTACTTCCCCAGCCCACTTCCACTCAAAACTGCTGTATCCTCTTCTCTATTGGATTCTAATAGAAACAAAGTTCTCTTGTATAGTGTGCATCAGGATGCAGATTAAGTCATTTTTGAGAAATAAGGCAAAATTTTATAGATAAAAGAGTAAATTTATGAGATACATTAAATTGAATGAAATGCCATCTTCAAGGACACATCGGTCATTTTCTTTATAAGTACCAATTCGTCTTGGGGGGCGTGAACTGGAATACTTGGTATGGTAAGCCTGCCGTAATACTCGCAAATTTAAAATCTTCCCCAGGTCAGTACTTGTGGTTATTGGTCTTGAATTTTTTTTTGTGTGTGTGTGTGTTACTCACTGATAAAAATATATGTTAGATTGTTTCATTTCCGAAGGTTCTAAATGCTACATTTATTTATGGGTAGTGTTTCTTAATTTTATATCCTGGCAGAGATGAACAGCATTTCCACACAGAGCCCCTAGGAATTCCAGTGTGGGTGAAAGCTGTGACCTGTTTTGCTTTTAGAAAACAAACATGTCTTATGAAGATGCTAGAACTTATTCTAAATGCTCTCCTCAGTGGAAGCAAAAATGAGGTTTTTTTTTTTTTTTTTACTTCTTTCTATCTCTATAGTCTAAAACGTTTGAATATTTTTATTCTACTTCTACCACAGTTTAGGCTCAATCTTCCCAGAAATTGAGCAGCCTCTTGTCTGAGACATGAGTTCTTTTTCCTTTCTCTATACTCCTTCCTTTGGTAAGTAATGTCTGTTGATCCTCTTTTCCCTCTTCTGGTTTCTGTTTACAAAGTCCTCTGCCAACACCTTGTGTGTCCCTTTTATGACAGGATTGCCCCTGCCAGGAAGCTCTCCACCCTGTGTTGTCTTTTCTGAGGTAGCAAGCACAGCTGCTATTCACACACCCAGATGTGGTTTGATTCACCAGCTTGCTCAGGTAGAAAACAAAATACCCACTGTAAATATTATGGAGAAACTTATTGAACAAACTGCAAACCGTGCATGTAGTGCTGACGAATAGATTCTTAAAAACCCTCCTTATCGCTTCTATAAATATGAGCACATGTGGAACAACTGTGTTTGGGATTGGAGGTAGGAGGCCAGATGTATTGCGCCTAAAAATGCCTGTGTTGCCTCGTGTCCTGTTGTGACTGATGTCAAGCTATTGCAACATGGAAAACAGAGGCTTTAGCAAATCAATATATGTGAGGCCAGGCTCAGCTCACCAAAATACCATGCACCGAAACACTTGTGCATTTGGGATCTTTTGGGTGTCCGGGTCTCATCTTTTTAGATTCAAGAGAATTATTAGAATATGTCTCCTAGGTATATTTTTTCCTGGCAGATACTACTTTGTAACCTATTCCTGTAATACCCTGTGTTTTGCGGGAGAGTTTTAAAATCATCTCAGGAATCTCCAATAAAATGTATTTTTCTCATCTTACCAGCATTCCCAGAATTCCTGCAAATGCTGATGGTAGAAAGCAAGGCAGCTCAGTTAAGGTCTAATAGTTTATTGAGGAGTCAAGGTGCCCAGCCTAAATCATAAGTACACAGTGCTTCTCAAATATTTTTTCTCTTTGTTAAATTTATGTATGTTCATGTCTGTTAAAATTAACAGAAAATTCAATGGCCCCTTAGATATGCTGTGTCTTCTATCCCTTAATAGAAACCACAGAATCTATGAATATTGTTATCACAGTCTATTTTTTGCCAAATTATACAATGTGCACTTTTGTTAGATCTTTTTTGTTTGCGCTATTATAACGTCCAGTACGATTTTCAAAATCCATATGCTGCAATTTGTCTCCTGTCAAGATTCCAAAGTGCTTGGGAAAGGATAGAAAACACTGTGACGTGTAACTGTCTCTTCTTGAGAAACTCGAAGACTAAACACATACCTGAGGTCACTTAATACAAGAACTGGAATGAGCAGTGCTCTCAGAAGTATGTAAACATATTCCCGCACTTCAAATCAGACTCATATGGAAAACTTAATATGCATATAATATTTTATCCTTCCGAATGGTGAAATTCTTTGGAAACCAGTTTAATGACTTGGAATATAAATCTAATTTAAAAAAATCTTACCTTAGAATATGAAGTTGATGGCTAAGTAAAGTTTTGTTAATAACTCACAAATGTAATTGCACAGAAAATCAATTCTGTTAGTGTATGGAATATACTTTCTGATTTTCAGGCTAGTATTATAGTTGCATTAAATCCCCTGGACCCCTGATATATAGGCATGCTTGTTGTAGAGTAACATGGACGTCCTAGGTGAGTTTATTAGTGTGTCATATAGCTTTCTCATCACGGGACAGAATACAATGTAAAGGAGGAGAGTTTTAATCTGGCTGAGGGTTTAGGGGAGTCAGTCCCTGGCTGAGTGGCTCCAAGGTAGAAACACGGTGACAGCTCACAGTGGTGCGAGCCTGCTCAGTCCATGGCTGCCGGGAAGCAGAGCAAGGGAGCAGTGCTGGAGGCAGGTGGGCAAGGAACCATGTATATACATTGTATCTAAGGGCATGTGTCTGCGCCCTGCTGGGACACACATTCAGGAGTGTGCTGTACTAATGTGCCAGGCACTGCTTAATCCAGTGAAGCTGATACACCCGGATAACAGTAAACTATTATACTGCAGAATCCTGTCTGTGTTAATGGCATTGTTCAGGGATCTCAAGATTCTTTGGAGCCAACAACCATATAAGAAGAACAAGACATAATTATTCAAAGTAATCTATCAAGTTTTGTTATATGTACAATTGTAGAATAACAAGCAATATATGCATGTTGCTTCCCATAAGACCTAGATTTTGCCTCTTTTTTTGTACTAGAGATCACACCCACGGGCTTCATATTGAACTAAATCTTCAGGCTATTTCTTTTTTTTTATTTTAAGACTGGTTCTTGCCAAGTCGCTAAATTGCCTTGTCTGGTCTCAAAGTTGGGATACTGGTGCTTCTGCCTCTGAGAGTGCTGGGGTTACAGGCCCATGCCACTGAGCTCAGCTGCCAGTATTTTCTGTATTGATGTGAGGACATATGAAAATACAAATTACTGTAAATTTTACCAAAGAAAATAGAGGATGAGAAAACCTTGATAGTTAAAGCTGTGGCTGATACTTCCTTAGATGTAAACCTTCCACAACTATGGTGGTTTTATCTTTAAAAAATTCTTAAAGGGAGATTATTAATTGGTGGACAGTTTATTGTGTGTAGATTTTAATGATTGTACTCCAATTCTGGTTAGTCATACCTTAATGGAGATGCTTAAGGATGATAAGTGGTCTGTGTGCCATTTTGGGGCCAAATTGATGTCTCCAACATTGACATATTTCTTACTCAACCAGATATTCCTTACAATCCTCTCTCTCTCTCTCTCTCTCTCTCTCTCTCTCTCTCTCTGGTGCAGGAGTTGAGCACCTTTTGTTTTTCACACACAAGGCTTTATGTTTCAGCAATTTTCTCAGCCCTGAAATCATCTCTTCACGGGTCATTTTCCAACAATTTATGTGGCATAGGATGTCCCTAAATTTATATAAAGTTTATGTCTTTTCCTTCAAAATTGGATCCACTAGAACTTAAATACTAGCTCTGTCACTCTCTCTGTGACTTGAGAAAATAAAGTTCCAACCATAGATAACAGATTTTTTTAATCTGGAAAGTTGAACTAATATTTGCCTTGGGTTTGCTGTGTTATATGTGAAAATGAACATAAGCATTGTATACAATCCTAATAGCATATAACAAATTACTTACATATGCACAGATAGGCACAAATGCATTTAGACTTGCATGTACACAGATAGACGTAGAGATAATCATGTGCAAACACAGGACCTGAGGGTTTGCCAGGGTTCCTGCACAAGTTGGCAATTTTTTCTGGGAATCTTTGGGTAGCTTTTATAACTTAAGTGTCATCAAAGGCAACATAAGAGCAAAGAGACTACATTGTTTCATAACCAGAATTTTTTTTCAGTGCTGAGTATTAATTGAGGTCTCACGCATGCTTAGCATGTGCTCTCTCCATGAGCTATACTCCTACCCCTCAGAAAATAATTTCTGTGGCAACATGTCTTAGCACAGCGACTTTATCAAAGACTGGTTCCAGCAAAGCTCTTTGTGAATTCTTACACAGAGTTGCTCAAGGACCTGTAGAATGAGAGCTGGAGAGATGGTCACCGTCACCTGGCCTAGCTCCTTATGACACAGGAGGAAAAAACCCCAGACTACTGGCAAAATGCACTTAAGGTTTCACCTCAAATGAGTAAAATAAGCGCAGAATTACTTGTGGGTTTCATGTTGACAATTCTGGAGCTCGTTTCTTGTTATGGCTTATATGAACTTAAATACATAATATATATGTGTATATGTGCTTATATATGTGCTTGCATATGGCTTCAAATGCAGTGACTTAGTGATAACCTATAGAGTTAGAGATATCGATATGTGCACACCCACATATATACTCACACCTATGCACACCCCCGCCATACCCATACATATACATTTTTACCAAGATCCTTGATGCTGAGCTGTATCACTAGCCCATTTGATTTTTTTATTTTGAGACAGGGTCTTGCTGAATTGCCCATGATGGGCTTGAACTTTCGGTTCTTCTGCTTCAGCCTTCCAGAGTGCTGGGTTTATTGGTCTGTGCCACTGTGCCCAGCTTTCCCAAGGACATTTTTTACATGGTGTGAACCATCAGTTTTGAGGCACATAGAACAAGACTGTCAGGATGAGGTACCTTGCCTACATCATTCCCAAGAGGAGGTAGGAAAGCCTGGCTAAAATACTTAATCACTTCAACTCCCAGGTTGTATGTACTGGTAGATTAATTAGTGTGATCTTTGTTAAGATAAGAATTCAGCTTTGAACTTTGGCCAATAGGAGGCCCTATTAAGTTGATATTACAAACAACCTACAAAATACTAAGTGCCCAATTAATGCATAAAGCAATTAACATAGTCTAAGCAGTGTTGAATTGGAGATTGCAGTCTTGCCAAACCACAAAGCACCGTGACAATGATTTTTATATCATCCGTGCTCACAAATTGCTCACATGGGAGCAACCATGGGAAACAACAAACAGGCTGAGAACAAAAGTTCTCTCAGTTCGCCTTACTGCATCAAGTACAAGTTACAAACAAATGCAAATAGGACATAAGGAAAGGAATGACATTTGGAACATGATTAAAAGTGTATTTGGAATGTGTTTGTGTATTCAAGTGTTTTATTCTGGGCAAAAGAAAATTCTTATTTGCAAGATGAAAAGCTCATTTCACACATGGCTTCAAATGCAGTAACTTTAGGGCAATTAGTTACAATAACATGCTCGTGGATTATATGTAAGTACAAAATATGTAAATTTTAATTTCCTGAATTGCAACATCATGTAAAGAGAAAAGATACTTTAATAAGCATTCTTAGGTTTCGTTTACATATTCAGTTTTGTAAGTAACTCTCTACGTGAAGTTTCAACAATATACCTGAATTAACTTTGTAATTTTTAGTTATACATGTTTACATCTACATCTTTTTTCTTGTTTCAGGTGTACACTTAAAATTTCTATACTAAATAAGTCCTGAATATGAGTAACAGGGTAAAAAGATGGGAAATGGTCAGCTAGGAAAAGGGTGAACCACTGAAAAAGGGGTGACCATACACACTCATTGATTCCCCAAACCCTGTCCCAAATGTATTATAGAATTAGAAATTCATGCATGAACCAAAAAATATATATAATAACTAGGCAAGAAGATAGCTAAAATTGCATACATAATACAATTTTTAAATACCTGAATTATGTACCCCTCAATGTATTGAAGTCAGAGATTCATTTCAATGTTTTGATTATTATATAATTTTTGATTTGCATGCTTTCAAGTCATTGCCTTCTTCACGTTCAACATATTTCAAATTATAACGTTCAAATAAAAATCTACAGTAAGCTAACAAACCACAAAAGAGATTGCTAAAAATCATTTTTCATGTTTCGTACATTATGTGAAATCACAGCATATTCCACCTTGCTTTTTATTAGGTTTGTGTGAAACTTACTTCCATGTATTTATTGGCCATTTGAACTTTTTCGTGAGAGAACTGCCTCTTCGTTTTTTTGCCCATTTTTCAATAGGGTTCTTGATTTTGGGGGGGCTTTTCTTCAGCTGTGATGCATATTCTGGTTATGAGCTTCCTATCTGAGGTGTTTGTGGTGATTACTTTTTCCCAGTCTGTGGGTTCTCTTGTCATAGTGTTGATAATTTCCTTTGCTCTGCAGAAACTTTTCAATTTGACATTTCACATATTAATAATGAGGACAATTTCTTTTGCTTTTGGTGTCCTGTCAAGGAAGTCTTTGCCTATCCCTATCCCTATATGTCTTTTAGATATTTGCCTAATTTGTCTTCTATGAGGTTCGTTGTTTCACTTTTAATGTCTAGGTCTTTGATCCACTTTGATTTTGGTGCATGGTGATAGGTGTGTGAATAGATATATTCTTCTGCACGTGGATGACCAGTTTTCCCAGAACCGTTTTTTGAACAGGCTGTCCTTTCTCCAGTGTACACTTTTGGCTCCTTTATAGAAGATTAAGTATTTGAGAGTATTTGGGTTTGTCTCTGCATCCTCAATTCTGTTCCACTGGTCTGTCTGTTTTTTTTTTTTTTTTTTTGCCAGTATAAAATTGTTTTTATGACTATTGCTTTCTAGTAGAGCCTGGTGTCTGGAACTGTAATGCCTCCTGCTTTGGTCATGTTGCTCAGGATTGCTTTGGCTATTCTTAGTCTCTTGTGGTTCCATATGAATTTAAGGATTATTGTTTCAAATTCTTTGAAAAAAAAGTTGGTATTTTGATAGGAATTGCATTGAATCTATATATCAGTTTTGGCAGTATAGTCATTTTGACTATATTTATTCTGGCTATCCAAGAACAGGAGTTGACTTTGCATTTTCTGATGTCACCTATAACTTCTTTCTTCAATGTAGTGTAGTTCTCTTTATATAGGTCCTTCACTTCCTTAGTTAGGTAAACTCCTAGGTATTTAATTTTATGCAGTGCTTTTGAGAATGAAATTGTTTTTCTGAGATCTTTCTCAGTAAGTTCATTGTTAGTGTAGAAAAAAGCTGTTGATTTTTTAGTATTGATTTTGTAGCCTGTGATTTGATTAAATTTTTTTTATTATTTCCAAGAGTTTTGTAGTAGAGTTTTTCTGGTCCTCCTTGTAAATAATTATATCATCTGCAAATAAAGATAGTTTGACTTCCTCCTTTCTGATGCAGATTCCCTTTATTTCACTTTCTTGCCTTTTTGCTATGGCCAGTGTTTCAAGGACTATTTGAATAACAGTGGTGAGAGTGGGCAGTCTTGTCTTGTTCCTGATTTGAGAGGGAACAACTTCAATTTTTCTCCATTTACTATGATATGTGCAGTAGGCTTAGCATATATGGCTTCCATGAGTTTTAGGTAGGGCCCTTCTATACTTATTTTCTCAGCGTTATTATCATGTAAGGTTGCTGGATTTTATCAAAGGCTTTTTCTGCATCAATTGAGATGATCACGTGGTTTTTGTTTTCGCTTTTGTTGATCTGGTGTATTACATTGACTTACATACGTTGAACCAGCCTGGCATCTCAGGGATGAAGCCCACTTGATCATGGTGTATGATCTTTCTGATTACCTGTTGGATTCTATTTGCCAGAATCTTATTAAGGATTTTTGCATCTATATTCATTAAGGATATTGGTCTATAATTTTCTTTCCTAGTTAAGTCTTTCTCTGTTTTTGGCACTAGGGTGGTGCTAGCCTCAAGAAATGAGTTTGGTAGCATTCCTTTGCTTTCTACTTTATGAAACACTTTGAGGAGGATTGAAGTTAGTTCTTCCCTGAAGTACTGAAAAAATTCTGCTGTGAATCCATCTGGTCCTGGACTTTTATTTGTAGGTATATCTTTTACTACTGCTTCAATTTCTGTGTGCATGATGGGGTTGTTCAAGACTTTTATGTCTTTTCATTAAAAAAAAACTTACTTCCAGGTAGACTAGATGGCACAAACTCTAGTAATCCCTTCACAAAGGCTCTAGCATCAACCTTAGCCTTAGTAGATACTAAAGTAGCTGTTTTGAGTCCTCCTAAGAATTGCAGATGGCTTTTTGTGTTCTATCAGTGCTAGGAAACTTCAAGTGTTAGAAAAATTGAGATATGACACTTCATGCAGCCAGATTTAGGAAAAAAAATGATGTTCTCAACAGGTCTTAAAATAAGACGATAGGCTTGACATACTTTCATATTACAACATTAAACATAGCCAAGCTACTTTTTCAAAGAAACACCTGTAACACAAAGCCCTAATTCCAATGGCTTAAGCAAATGGGAAACTTACTTCTGTCATGTAGCTTTAGTTGCACAGGTGGGTGTGCCAATCTGGCGGATCTGCTTTAGGGCCACCATGGACCTAGGCTTCTGGTTCCACCAATCTCATCAAGTGTGGAAGGTTTATAAGTTGGTTGCTGCACTCCAGCCTCATACATTCTAGGTAGCAGATTATTAATAGAAAGAAAAAGTAAAAAAAAAAAAAGCATTGAGAAAGGAAAAAAAGCAGTACTTTTCTGGAAACACTCCAATAAACTCATCTTGAGTCTTATGAACCAAAACTATGTCACGTGGCCATTTAAAAGTGAGTTATCTGGGTATATTCTTGCCCTGCCTACTTCTGCCTAGTGGTGGGATTCTGTTAGCAAGTAAAAAAAGAATAGATGAGCAGTTGGTAATATCTTCCAAATGTGTTCAAGAAGTACTAATTCCTGGACCACCTGACCAGCTGAGGCAGAAAAGATGCTCCAGGTTGCCTCTTAGTGCAGGAAATTGTCATTTGCATTCTCATTTTGTGCCCAGGGATTCTGAGGCTCAGAGGGCAAGCAAAGGGTAGCGCTAAGGTTGAGAGTCCAGCTTGTTGGACCTGAAAGCCAAATTTTCCTTGACTCCAAGGTTAAGTCAATATATGTCAGTTTCTTCTCCCCCAAGATTATATCCACAGGCCATTTTTGCCAGAAGTTCTCATTCTCTTAGAGAATGAGAGAAAAACATCAATAAGCTTATGATTTACACAGAGGAGGGAAAATAAGTTTAGAGAAAACAAGATTCTTAGATGAATTTTCCTGAATCTAAATTCTAGAAAAAAGAGAATTATCTCTGGAGGCTTCAAAAATCAAAGGACAAGATCAGAATGTTTGGGAAGTTCATTGCCAGCCTCTGGGCAACAGCATTTTCCAATATATGATTCATACACCAAGTAGATC
Source organism: Ctenodactylus gundi (assembly GCA_004027205.1). Taxonomy (NCBI): domain Eukaryota; kingdom Metazoa; phylum Chordata; class Mammalia; order Rodentia; family Ctenodactylidae; genus Ctenodactylus; species Ctenodactylus gundi. The sequence continues at coordinate 753,911 of PVKB01000406.1, read as the reverse complement.
AGAGCCTCCTAATTTATTTTATAAAGTATGTATACTAAAGGAACACTCCTGCTACAGCAAATTAGAGCTAGTGAGAATCAAGCCTGGGAATGTAAGCTGTGAAAATCTCCATGTTAGTTATAAAACACAGTAGAATTTGGGTTTCACTGATATTAAGTGTTGATAATAGGTTATATTGAGCACCTCTTTCACCAAGCACTAGACCAGACATAAATGTATATTGTTCAGTGTCACAACTTTGTAAGGTCTATCATCTTTTTACTGGACTGAGGAAATCAAATGTAGCAAGGTTTAGTGCCATGTCAAACTTAATCTGACAGACTAGGGATTCCTTCCTATAATTCTTTCTAACCATCTTCCTTCCCATGCACGAAACTCAAAGTGGAGAATGGGAACATTCTACAGTGTTTCATCTGATTTATTGTGGGGCCCACTTACATGGAACTTCTAGGTCTATAAGACAGTTGAGTATGTAGTTAAGGAGAAAAACCCACCAACCAATGCTATGGAAATGTAAATTGGAGGCAGAGAATCAAAAATGGAAACAGCTATCTCAACTTTACATTTTCCAACCTTGGGATAATAGAATTTCTCAGCCTCTATATCAATTGACATTTTGGTCAATATAATTATTTGTGGGGGTCTGTATTGAACTGCATTACTGCCTTCTACCTCTAAGATGCTCACAACCTGCTCCTTCCTCACCAGTTGTGATAACCAGTAATGTCTTCAGACTTTGCTAAATTGCCCCTGGAGGAGAACTGCTGGGAATAAATCCTAATAAAAAAGTTCATCCTGGTGTTGAACTGACAGAGAATTCAATTTATTCCCTAAGGCCATGGGGGAACCAGCAGGTACCCACCCGTGAGTTCAGGTCTGTATGACTCCATCTGTAAGACTGCCTGTTAAAGTTAGCCCTTTTCCTATAATAGACAGGACTAACATTGGGGAATGGGGAAGAGAGCAGGAACGCAGCAAAAAGAAACGCTCGCATCTGCTCTTGTATCAAAAGTGAGACAGAGTGACAAGGTGGCAGGAGACGCCGGAAGGAGCCTCCGCTCACATGGCTTTGGTATTGTCTGGCTTTTCTGGGAGCTTTTTTTTTTTTCTTATTGAAAGAGAATCATGCAATATGAGTTTTGCGGTTCAAATAAAGCCTCCAGAAATAGTGGTCCAGTAATTCTAAAGAAGCAAAGCCAACACAAAGCAACCTCTTGTCAGTACAGCCTGCTGGAAGTGGGGCCCAGGAAAGACTATGTTAATTAATCAGCCTCAACATCTGGAAGGTCGATTTGGCTTTCGCAGTTTGATTCTAGTTAGGATTAAGATACGCTTTGTTGTCAAATATTTCTGAAGCCACGATTAACTATTGAAGCGCCGTGCGAATTATTTACATCCATTGCTAGTAACATATCCACTTAGGTTAGGAGCAGTGACTAACCATGAGCCATTGTTTCTTACGGATTCCCTCTGCCCAAACCAAGTTCCCACTTCTGTTTTTCATGTTTCCGATGTACTATTTCTTCCTCTTTCGGTCTTCCACTTCCCTCTTTTCTTTGTTCCATTCTTTTCTACATTTACTTTCACTGTTCTTTATTAAGACTTCCGCATCTCCTAACGTTTCTAACCATTGTTCCATAGAGTCCTAGGTGCCTCGTGAAATGTTTTCCCTGGGATTTGGGTAATTGTGTGCCACAGTTTGGGCAAACAGCCTGCTTTTCTCTGCACAGGGAGTCCTTTGAAGCTCTTCCAAATGCCCACAAGTCCTTGACTTTAAGTTCTGTAAGTGGCAAACCCAACTGAGGCTCATTTACTCTGGACTTCCAACACAGGAGGAACAGGGCTGAGTATCAAGAGCCTGCTGTTTGGTAGGAGCTTGGCCTCCTTTCCTTGTTTAACCCACTTCGTCTCTGAAGTAGGTGGTACTATTTTCATAGATACCTGTCAACACGATGACTCAGATACTATGGTGATTTTTGAAAAAGATGTGTAGTCATGACCGTTTTCATTTTTGAAGTTTCTTCCAGTCTTGATTTGTTTTCCTTTGATGTCAAACATTTCCCATAGCCTCTTTCGCTTACTTTCTTGTAGTCATCAAATTACTATTTTAATGTCTGCATAATGTCTCATTATATTGATTTATGATGATTTACTTAAACTGATAGGATATTTTAGTTATTTTGAATTTACTGATATTTTAAAGTATATTGGAAGGAAACCTTGCAAATTTTACTTTTTTATTTAACCTATTTTATTCAGGATAATAAATTAGGCAAAATTTATCAATTGTGACTAGAATAGGTTCAGATTTTTCATGATTGACAAAAATGTAGTCTCTTTAATTATCTTCAAAAGCCTTCGAGTTGTGTATACACACTTATCCAATAATTTTACATCTAAAATGGTCTTGCACATGTATTGAGAATACATAAAAATAACCAACATTATATTTGTGCTTGGTATATTTTGAGAACAAAGTAAGAACTAGCTAAGTTCAGGTAACAAGGGGTCAATCAGCTAATAGTAGATCAATGAAATAAGATATTCTGATTAAAATTATCCTGTACACAGTAACAGTAGGTAATAGAACAACAGTGGCTGATATTTACTAGGCACTTAGCACATGCCAGCATATTGTGGTTAGCTCTAGTTGTCTGGTGTGTTGTTTCATCCCATTCACAAACCTGAAATCGTTCATTCACTCAGCAGATAAGAAATGTCCTTTATGTGCCTGATATTGTATGAGATGCTCACATATTGGTTATCACACGGTCCTACGTGCATGCTCTTGTGGACTGTGTGACGCGTAGACATTAATTCCATTTTTGGAGAGAGACCTAGAGGAGGAGGGAGCCAAGAAAATAATGTAGGAGCTTTGGTTCTCCTGTCATTCCTACCATTCCTTTGTCCCTGCAAGAGAAAGTGAGCACTTCCTGAAGGCCCTTGGGACCCCACCTACAGGGGTGGTATACACTAAGTGGTAATGGGCTCTGGGTGGCTCAGCTGCTCTAAAGGCTGGCTACCATATGCAGTAGTAGCATTGAGCTACTTAACTGCTAGCCTCAATTTCCTCAGGCAAAAAATGGGATAGGTAATACTCCTACTTTTAAAATTATGATAATTATTCATTTGAGCCACCTAGTCCAGTGTCCTCTGATGTGATTAGAATTTTTTTTTGTTTTTGATTGACATGAGTCATTATTAATGTCCTTACACATTATTAACAGTTACTTGTCTGTGAAAGGCAGAGCCAGGGCAGAAATAACATTTTTGTGGATAGAGAATAAGAATATACATACATACATATGTCTATATTTACACACATATATGTATATATATTATATTATATATATATATATATATATATATATTATGATATATATATGTATATATATTTGAATATGCATGAGCTGTGATCAAGATGTATGCTGAATGTACAAGAAATTATTATAAAGGACACAAGGCCATTAATTTCCCGCAGGAGACTCCTTTATCACTTTGAACATATATTTATCTTAGAATTTTTGCCACTTTCTGATGCAGTTCTAAATGGCCCTTCCATGAGTCCTTTTGAGATATGAGGAAAATTACAGTGAGCACCGCTGCATGCCACTCAAGAGAGAGGCAGGCTCAGGAGAACTTTGCAGTGTGTCCTCATGCAATTTGGTCCCTGGATCCGCCACTGTGTGACTTCTGGTTCTACCCCAGAGTCAAAACAACCACCAAAACCAAAAAAGCTGAACATTTTGGAACAATTCAGGAAACTGTGGCATCCACAATAATGCAATGAAAGACACTCGAGCAAGGGCACCTCCAGAGCTGCTTGAGGAAGTCACAAGGATGATGAGTTAAGTGTGTTTGCCACAGGGAAGAGTGTTCTGAGGGGGGATGAATGGCAATGTGGTTTTTATTAAATTCTTTGAAAAACTACGTACTCACTGTAAGTTATCACACATATATTTTTCAGGAGTAATAAATCAAACAGATCATAGGAAGTGTGGGCACTGTCATTCATGTCACAGTTTTAAATTTGGCCATCAGTGGGTGACTGACAAACAGTTGAAAGATGTGACTTACTCTCGAGGGACCTAGTTTATTCCAGACACTATTTGTCCCTGTCCTTGTTTCCCCCAGTACTGGAGGTTGAACCCAGGGCCTTCACACTGAACTATATCCTCAGTTCTTTTTTTTTTTTTTAATTTTGAGACAGCATTTTGCTTAAATAGTTGTTTCACAGCCTGTGCTTGAACTTGTGACCCTTTCGGCTCAGCCTCTGGCAGTGCTGTGATTATGGGTGCACAATGCTTCTTAATGATGCTTCTGTATGTATATGCTGAAAATGTCTAAACTAGGAAATTTCTTTAAGAGAGCTGCCTGTCTGGACTTGGACATTGAGAGATACATTTTCTAAAATTCATATTCCAAATGTCAAGGCTATGTAACAATATGGTAAGGTGGAAACTTGGAACCAAGGTTCCAGTGACTGGTTCTTTAGTTACTAGTTCTATTTCTCATGTGGAAACTGACACAATTAGGAAATTCTCTGAAAGAGAAACATGTCAGAATAAATCTGTAGGCATTCTTTAGAATTCTGTGGATTTAGCATAATTATTTCTAGGAGGATAGACGTTTCTAGAATTATTGAATGTGTTAAAATTGCTCTACTGATGAAAAATGAAGATTTCGTGGTTCAGAACATCATTGATTCTTTTGGGACATACCGACACAATTGATTACTGTCATCCTCCCTAAAATTGTGTGTGCATGTGTGTGTGCATTCATCATCTATTTATCCCTCTATCCATCTATCTAATTTTATTTCCCTGAAAAAGAGCTGACAAGCAGACATACCACATTTTCACAGCAGGTCACCAAAAAAAAAAAAAGTCCAAGTTATCCTTTCGCCACCTATGCCCCAAAGACAAACACTGTAAACTGCTATGACATCCAATTTAGATAAGCATTCAGATAACAACAACTTGTCATCATGCTTTTCATTGCTTTTCTGTCTTTGGTTGGGGAGAATTTAAAATGATTTTTATGAGGAAAAAAACTACCCAAAATTTAGTTAATTCTAAGGTTACAAGTTGTACCTAGCATTAAAAATTGAGATATAATTCATATATCACAAAATTCACCCTTTTAACTGTAGAATTAAATACTGTATGTAACATTTTAAGTGACATAATTTCAAGTGGGTTCTTCAATGTCCTTTTCCTATAATCCTGAAACAAAGGAATTGAACACGCAAGAGATATTTTAGAAAGTTGGGATCTGCGGTGTACCACAGCGATGTACCAGAGTCCCTGAAGACATCTCATTGTCCGTGTCTCTTTCCAGCTCTGTCGACTGATAACCACCTGGGTAGCCTGAAATGGGCCTTAGTAGAGATATTGTTATCTTAGAAACCAACAACATGGTACATGAGACTTGGTTTTAAGCATTTGCCAGCACACCACTGCTCACTGCGAATCATTTTCTTCAACATCATCTTTTATTCCCACTCATCTTTTTTTAGTGACCAATAAACTCAACTAGGTCTTCTTTAGTTTGAAACATATAATCTCAACTGGATAAATAGCATCTCCATCACTAGTAAGCTAATTCTTATGTGACCATTTTAAGGGGTGGTTTAAATTTTTCTGTCTGTCCACCTGTTTGTCTAATCTACTTGTTCAGTGATACTGGGAATTGAAGAAAGAGAAAGCTGAAATACACCTCACCAGCCTTTTTTAAACATTCTGAGATAAAGCCTTACTAGATTACCTTGACTAGTTTTGACCTTGATATCTTCCTCCCTTCCTACGTTAGGATAATAGGCATGTACCACCATGCTGGGCTAGAAATAATTTTTTAAAGGCAAAATTTAGTGGTATCAAGTATGATGTCATTTTAGCATGATTAGGGTGATAGAAGATAGGATTGAGAAATATATAAATGATTTTTAGGCACTTTCTTTTGTAAAAAGTAGTGAAATTGTATATAGTCAAACTTATGCTTATATGTTTGACCTATTTATTTTTGGCTAGTAGTTCAGAATCCTTTGCAACCAACTTTGTGTCAGACCAGCCCTTGGGACTTGGGTATCCAGGTGTCCTGGGACTTCCTTCCTAGAATACTGCAGTTTTATGATTCAACTATCATGACTGCTGAGCTCTTTCTGACTCTTGGGTTCAAATTCTAGACACCTAGGAAGATAGTGGGATTCCACAAGCATGGTCTAGATGATATAGTTCTTTTTCTCACGCACTCTTCTGTGGTGATCACTTTGGAGGATGTGCTTATGGGGCCAGAGTTCAGGATCTGCTTGTTCATACACAGACTTCCTGGGCAGGTAAAGCATCCACCATTTACTGCAATGAAGATTTCCTACCAGATGATGATTTTAAAGAATGCATTTAGCTGTTATCATTGGTTTTTAGTTAAAGTCTAAAATATTAAAGCAGAGTGAACATAAAGTTATCATAAATTTTCTGTAACCTTAAAAAGAGTGAGAGATGAGAGTTAATGGAATCTATTTGGAACTGCATCTGGTTAAGTTTTAGTTGTGTAATTATGAAACTAATTCCTTGGGTTGAAACAGAAACTTCTTTTTGACAGTTTCTGGTGTGATTTAAACACTAACACATGTTCAGTCATATTGTTCAAATGAGAATAGAGATTTCAGATAAGTCTTCCCTCACTTAAAGGGGTCCAGCTGTGATAGAAATGGTTGCAGTGAGTCATCCCAGGCTCCCAACAGTTCATAGTGAGATTTGGGGTCTTCTCATGACAGAGTAGGTGTTTTCCTAAGAAGTGAGTAGTACAAAGGAGACACAGAATTGGGCACTCAAGTTGGAATGGGAGTCATTTCTAGCATTTTGACAGCATTCACTAGCCCTGTGATGTTGAGCATGTCCTTAAAATACAGAAAGTAACACCCATTTGACAGTGTTGTTTTTGAAAGTTAAGTTAAATAGTGATGAGTTTAGGACCTGTGAGCCCTGATGGTATTTGCATACTCCGAGGCCATTTTCAGTTTGAGGTTATCTTCTTCATGTCTAATGGACTACATCTAATCTATCTAACGACTACTAATTACTTCCATAGCCAGGTTTGGCACCCACCAGCCACCACAAGGCAGATGTTGCAGCAGGCAGTAACAGGAATCCTGTTCTCGAGCGGCTAGACACAGAGTTATTTGTTGCTTAATGTGAATAGTTACCATTCCTGCTTACCTTACACAGCTGTACCGCAAAAGTGCTAGCCAGACATCAAGAGATCCAGGGTTCTGCGTGATCTTAGCACTCAGTGAACTGTAGGTTATATAGTCTTACAAGCGAGGATAACAAAACAGCCTGCTTGGGAAATGACTTACTTCACTTGGAAGGGAACTTTGGAAGGAGGGTCCTTAGCAACACTGACCTCAGGTAAATGTTTCTTTACTCCTGATGTTCCTTCTAGGTAACATATTTAAATTTTAGCTTACTGTGAGACATGCTTATTTCTCTTTGAAATACCGATTTAGTTTTTGAGTATGCGTACAGCCCGTGGAAGGGGGTACTGTGGTCTACCATGAGAACTGCTCTGTAGGACTAGTTTTCCAGCTGCAAGGATGCCCCAGAGGGTCACAGACTTGAACTGTTCTGCAGGATAGAAATTCCCCATCAGGGTGTGGAGAGGGTCTCGCTGCCTTCCAGAGCTCCAGGGGAGGGTGCTGCTTCCCCTTGAGTTTCTGGTAACCCAGGTGTCCCTTGCTTTGTGGCAGCATGACTCCAGCCTCTGCCTTCAACTTCCCAGACCCATCTCTCTTCTATGTCTCCATATCTGGGTCCACATTTCTTTGTCTCATAAACACACCAGTCATCCAGTCATAATGAATTAGGGGCTGTCCTGATTCTCTTCAGCCTTATCACAACTGGGCTTGGGTAAAGTAAGTGCTGTAGACTCATAACGTCCATACTGAGTATATAGTGAAGAGATCAGCAGTGAGGTTACCCTTGGTAACAGAGAACCAAACCAACCACTGCAGAAGCCTTTCCTCTTTAGCCACAGGAGCCCCTTGCATTTTGTCCCTCCTCGGCAATGTGCCAGTTGAGCTTCTGGGATTCTGCCTGGGCAGCAGAGGCTGTGACATCTGGTTTCCAGTGCTGTCATGTACTCTTGTGCTTTTCCCTTTGTTTTTTTCCATCAATGAAAACTGGCCGTTGAAGACAGCTATTGAGAGAGAAAATGACGCAAACCACTGCAAGTGCAAAGCAGTCCGTTAGTAAGCAAGGTTGGCTGATCTGGAGGTCAAGGGATAATATTGTGTTAGATGAAATCTTGGGAGCAACACAGCTTTGTGCTTTTTGTTATATGTTGTTTTGCATTTTGTAGGTTTCTCAAGGCATATTATGGTTCGCTTTCATTTGAGGGAAGTTATGTATTAAAAATTAAATAAGAGAAAGAATTTATATATCTGTAATCTCCCAAGAAAGACATAATGAAACCTATTGAACTTTGATATGAAGGGATAATTAGAAATTGTTGGTATGATTTTTGTCATGGTTTATAGTAACTTAATAGTGATAAAAAACTTGCACCAGGTGGTTGCTTATAACAGACCAGCTTTTCATATGTCCAGAAAACATGTGTATTCTAGATTAGGAGTTGATGTAAGTTGACAGTTTAGGACTATATAATAGTTTGAATTTTAATGAAGAAAAGAGACATTTCAAAAGAAATAACTGGTTCATAAGGCATGGCCACTTGAGATGCATTTTAATATTTTAACTGGAAAATAATGAAAAACATACAAATTAATAGTTTTCTTCAAATATCCAAGTGAGAAAATGAGATTATGTACCTGACAACATGACTATGTTTCAAGATACTTAAACATACTCTGGTTGATTCAGCTGTTACAAATGAATTTCATGCCTCTATTTATGGAGTCTTCTGTCATTTGCACTAAAATTGTCTCTGTAAATATTACAAGTACTATTTTATGACAATTAAATATAATCAAATATCCTTTAGTTCTCTTATTTTCAGTTATGTATGAAAGCCTGAATGAAATAAGAGTAGCTTACTCAGAATACCAGGGCCTTGGCTTGTGCATTTAGCTGCTATCTTGTCTCTGTTACTCGTTATTTCCTCATCTTCATCGAAGCTCACGTTGGCGTCTTTGCTGGTCATTCTGCTCCAGCTTGACACACTTTTCTAGGTTTCATCTGTGCTTGACACTAATTTTTTAATATCCTTTGGATTTTTAGTTCAAAAAGCATTCTCTATTACTCAAGCATCTCCTAAAATATTACTGCCTCCCATCATTTAAGGAAAAAACTATTTAGATGATATTTTAAAAGACAGTAACAGTATATGACATATTCAACAAAAGTTTAAGATGTATCAGAGTTGTGGGGAGTTGGAGCGCCCTCCTTAATTCAAAACCATTCTAGTCTTGGAAGAGCATTGCCTTACCTGGTTGTTCAAACCTCATCTGAGTGAATTCTCAGCCCCTGCTGAAGACGGGCCTGGTCGAGAGCAATGCTGTGTCTAATGGTGGCAGCAGTGAAATCCTTAAATTTTGCTTACTAGCACATGCCTTGGGCCACACCAGAGTTAGACTAGGAATCTGAGTGTGAGGAGAGTGGCACAGGAGCATCCTGGGAATTCTTACTTGGGGATGAACGGGAGGTCCTTTACTGAAAGTGACCAGGGAAATGGAATCCCAGAAGGGGCTGTTGAGGCCAACGTGCAATGCAAAGGCCCCCTGGTCTCTCTGGAGTGCAGAGAGTCCAACAAAGATAGTTTGTTCAATGTACGTCTAAGTCCAAAGAGGAGACAAGTGCATTTCTGTGTTTAAGCAGCTGGGACTTCTGCAAGAGGTTTAGGACATTAGATGAGAGATCGAGTGTTCCACCTCTTACGTGTACATACATCTATGAGAAATCAGGCCTAATCCAGACCGAACAGGTAATGTTCTCCTTTTCTTAAAAAATCATTTGATTTTCATACTTGTCGAAATTAAATATTTATCTGACTTTCTACATGAAAATGAAGAATCAAGTCCCTCATTTATTGGGTTTATTTCTGATAAAACACCTTGCTAAACCTTTGTGGATAATATATTTATGATTAATATTGGAATAATTTCCATAAAGGAGTAAGAAGAATTTCATTTAGCTACTGAAAATAAAATTGAAAGTTGGAATACAAAAGCGACAGTGTTTATTCACACGCCAGGCTTATTACTAATTACTCTTCCTATTATTTGTGGTTGATAAATAGTCTGATATTCACACTGAATAAAAAGATTTTGAAGTTCTGCTTCTGCCAACGACGGGCCCAGTGCTCTCAGCCTGGGCACTCAGTCTAGCCTGACAAAAATCTTTCTTATAAGATGCACAGTTTCCTAAGGAAGAAAATGTAGATGAGAATTCAAACATTTGCTGATGGTACCACTGTAAGAACCAAATAATAAGTGGGAAAACCTGTCAATTTTTTTTAAAAGGGAGAATTAGTAAATATATTACTGTAAAATGTTTTGGCTAATCATTTCAGCATGCTTAATCTGTTTCTGAACTACTTATATTTGCCCACATGATGTTTATGTAATGTTGAGTGAGCAAATACTTTTTATATTTAAATTTGTAACAATTGATTAAATACAGCTAATAGAAAGTCATGGTTATATCATATATAAAAACAATTTATATTCAGATAAATACTTTTCTTCACATCACGTATAGATGTCAAGTTTTGGCTGAAAGTCAATTTTTCTTTAACTTGGATGTGAACTAGGGATTTGCTTTAGAGTAGTTAGAAAACAGAGCTCGGTACCCAGCGAAAGCAGAGCATAGACATGGGCAGAACCCTGATGAGAGGGAGGTGGCCTCCCTGGATGTCTCCTTTTCTCAAATTGAGTGATATCTTCATAGCAATACATAGTATGTTAATGGTCTCAACGTACTGGCCCTGTTACACGAGTTAGGAGTAATGGTGGCTTCCCCCTGAATCTTCCTCCTCAGATGTTTGATACATGTGCCCAGAAGGGGTGGTTCCTGTCTGCTCTGTCCTCTTCCTCCTCCTTCTCTACCCCGTGGTCTCCACTGCTGTCAGCACTTGAGCTGGTCTCCAGGTCAACCTTGTCCTCACCCCTCCCGTCCCAGCTCTGTCTGCTGATCAACCCTAGAGTCACAACCCCCAGGGCTCCTGTTTCACGTCTTACGACTAGTTTTCTCTAGGAACAAATCCCACAGCAAGACTGGCTGTTAACTGCAAAATCTTCTCCTTCTTAGGGTCAATAAGAACTCTGGATGGTGAAAGTAAGAAAGATTCTTACAGGATGGTGGTTGTGGCAGTCCTATTGTTCTTGGATGTACTATTTTCTTTTACCTCAAAGTCTGCTCTGAAGATTTCTTATTCATCCTTATGGTTAGTTTTTCTTTTTGCATTTTATTTATATATTCCCTGAACCTTTCTGTTGATCTTTTTATTTTGTCATCCAAGCAGGCTTATTGATATCAGACCTGTTAAAAAATAATAGAGTTCATACTTTACTAAGAATTATAAGCAATAATAGAATTAGAGAAATTTCTTCATACAGCAGAGGCTTATATTCAGAACGTGAACATCGAGTCCTAATTGATCACCAGTTGTGAATAATGCTGCACCCAAAGTACAGAGGGTGATTATGAACTTGGAAGAGTCAAGAAGGGGATGTCAGGACAGACTGGAACCCAAGACCCGGGCTATATATAAAATGCCTTAGTAAATATTAAGTTCTAAAATATCCTAAAAAGCTATTGTAAATTGCATTTTTAAATCACATTTGAATAACTGTTTAAATGAAATGCGCACTAAAAATTTTTGTATCTTATATTGGGGAAATGTTTTTCCATTTTTGATTGACCCTTCAGTATCTCTCAAAGTTGAGGGAAATATTTAGTTTTTTTATTTTTAAATCCGGTGTTCAGGCTGTGTAAAATCATGTCGATGTTGTGTCAACAAGGATTCTTTTGTCTGGAATGCTTTTCTTAATTCTAAAGTCGGATGAAAAGTATTCGTGAAAATTACATGAATTAAAATTTATGAGTGGCATGTTGTATAATAATTAACATCAAAAGGTCATCAAAGGGTAGTTTAGCAGAAGTTGCTAAACTTTGCAGTTGACACCAATGACTAAAGAAATCTTTGAGGCTCTTATCAGGCAGCAATTGTTTTTAACCTAAGAGATAATTCCTAACATTTAAAAAAGCATAGTAAGCAATTGGAGACTCTGTCCTAAAGTGTACACCATGTCACTTAATCTGCTTCCGGATTTCTGGTTTATTTTCCTAGAATTCTGTAATCATTACATCTCTTCAATTGCACTTTAATTTTCATTGCTACTGCTTCTGACCACAAACAGAAGATCAAACAAAGAGTGCTTTGATCCATCTTGAGTAAATTCTAGTTGAGATTAACCTGACTAAAACATGCAAAAGGAAAGAAAGATGTAAGGGTTTATAAACGCTGTAACTAATCAAAACCAAACAGAACATAAGCCTGGTGAAACAGACTTAAATCAGATGTTTTGAGAAGCGGTAACCTCAAGCATGTACAAAGACAAGCATTGTACCTCTCTTCTCCCGCCACACCCAGTCAGTCCAGGTTTCAAGCCCATATTCCATGAGGACAGCATAAAACATGGTAACATTTCACCCCTGTCTCATTGCCATATGCCCTGGCACAAGGAAAATGCATGTATTTCTGGCTTTTAGGTAGATCGTTGGATATATACTAACTAAAAATCTATGCAGGATCTTTGGGTGCCAGATACTAGGGTTAGTTTTCATAGATTTTTATTCCTCTCCAATTAAGTGAAAAAAAGGTCTATAAACTATATTGAATAGGATCCACTGTAATTGTATCAGAATTAAAAATATACTAGAAATGTCCTAATAAAGTTGCTAATGAAATGAACATCATTGAGATCATTTTAGCCAGCATTTTCTAACCATTAACATGAATACATGTGTATAAATCTAAGCAATTTAGATGAAATGATTAGTCAAGGATGTTCATATTCTATGATCAAGTCATGTAAAGATTTCCATATTCTATTACAGTATCTATGATTAATAGTAAAGACTATCGCTTTCTGAGCCCTTCGAATCATTACATATACTCAGTTGTCAAAAAGCATGATTAGGTTGATGTTCATCATAAAAATATGGTGAAATTACAGCACATACTAGTGAAGATTCAGAAAATATAGATTTATTAAATTTGACTTGCTTTTCCAAAACCACTATTCGCCATCACCTTAGGATATTGACATTCATAGTCAAAATACAGCATTGCCACACCACAGGAAGTGTTCGCACTGCTCTCTGGTAGCCACACACTGCACTCCTGCTCCACATCCTCTAAAGCCTGATGATTATTATTGTCATTTCTAATTTGTCACTTCAAGTGTTTTATAAATGGAATCATACAGTGTGCAATCTTGTTTTTCTCACTTAGCTTAATCCTCTAGAGTTTCATCCAGATCGTTGCAGATAAGCATAACGTGCTCTAAAAAAATGAATGAACCAATTTGTTAACTCATTGAAGGATACATAGTTGTTTCCAATTGTAGTTGTTGTGAATGGAGCTGGTGTAAGTATCTGTGTGCGTGCTTGTGGGTGGCTTTAAGTTTTAATTTTCTGAAATAAATGCCCATGAGTTAGGATGCTGGCCTGTGTGGTATCTGCAGGCTTAGATTTTTAAGAAACTGCTAAACGGTTTTCTGTGGTTTTTTGTTACCACTGATAATGTGAGTGATCCAGTTTCTCCACATTTTCTCTGGCACTTAATGTAGTCAAATATGTTTTACCTAGGCACTCTTGATAGGCTTGTTAAGGTATCATATTTTGGTATTCATATTTTCTGAAGGGAATGATGTTGAGCATCTTTCCATATTCTTATTTTCCATCTATATCCTCTTCGGTGAAATATCATCTTTTGCCTGTTTTCTAAATTTTTCATATTGAGATTTTACAGTTTGTATATTCTAGTCATTTATCGGACATGATTTGAAAATATTCTCTCCAGCTTGTCTTCCCATTGTCATAATAGGATGTTTTGTAGAGTAGAAGTGGTTTTTTTCAATATGGTGAAGCACAATTTATCAGTTTTCTAATTTTGATTCATCCCTGTTGTCTAGTGTTGTGTAGTCCTAGATACATATGTTTTTCTAAACTTTTTACACTTCCTTTAATATTTGAGTGTCTTTTAAGCTGCCTTTTTGTGTTACTTCTTGCCATACTGTGAAGGCTAGAACTTGTAGCTCTCCGTTGAAGAAGTATGTCAAAGGCAAACCCCTTGCATTGTTCCTGATCTTAGAAAACATCAGCCTCTAGCATTATATTAGCTGTATATTTTTAGTATATTCTGTGTACCAATTTTAGCAAATTTTCTTATGACACAAATTTTTGTGTTTTGTCATAAATGGGTATAGAATTTTTTTCCAAAAGCTTTTTCTGATGCTTGGATATGATCATGTAAGATTTTTTCTTTAATCTTTTAATATGGTTTAATATTTTAATGATTTTTTAAATATTGAACTATAACTGAATCCCTGGAATAAACCCCACTTTGTCATGAAGTATAATTCTCTTAGATACTACTAAGTCATATGTGCTCGTATCTTGTTAATGATTTTTACACGTCTATGCATGAAGAAACTTTCCCCGATTTAAAAAAAATATAAACCGTGTTTGTCTGATCTGAGTACTATAGGGTGTTCTAGTCTACTTGGGTGCTATAAAAATACCCTGTATTAGTTAATTAACCACAGAAATTTCTAATCATTCTTGAGGCTGTGAAGTCTATGGCCAAGATGCCAGCATTATTGGGTAGGAACCAGTTCCTCATAAATGGGACCTCATAGCTAGGATAGCTGTGTCCCAGCTTGAGGGGAGGGAACATCAAGCTTCCTCAGGCCTCTTTTCTTAGAACACTATTAATCCCTTCATATGGGCTCCACCTCAATGACCTAATCATCTCCCAAAAGACGCCACCGCCTCATAACATCACCTTGAACATTAAGATTTCAGTATATAATTGATCGGAGAAGGCATACACTCAGATTATAGCATAGTGGGGTACAAACTCAAAAAATGCATCGGGCTCTTAAATTTCATATTGGGTGATATGATTCATAATTGTGCTGCGTAGGAGGGGTACAGGATGCAGGTGTGCATAAAGAAGTTGGAGGGTCAGTGGGTCTGGAGGCCTATTGGACAAGGTGGTCTCTGACTCTAAGTATTCATCAGGCTAGCTAAGAAGGGAGATAGGCTGGGGGACTTCAAGGAAAATAGTCACAGAGTGGGAAAGTTGTGATGGATTTAGCAGAGTTACAATATGTATTGTGTGTTGAGCGAATGTGTCTGTGTTGAGGTTGGGCTAAAAGGACCCTGGAGAGGACAGAAGGGGGAGTGGGAGTGGGAGGCCTAATTTTGGAAGGTTTGATAGGACATGCGAGAAAAGCACTGAGTACAGAGGTTAGGGGTTCATCTCAAGAACTAAGACCAGAAGAAGACATAAAATGATAGCCAATGTTTCGCCTGTACTATCTACAGCAAGATATTCACAGTAAAGTATGTGTAACAAAGACTGATTTTCTGGATATTTTCCTATGTAGGGTTTTTGGGGTGAGGGGCAGTACTAGAGACTGAACTGAGGACTTTTATCCTGAGCTACATTAATTTTTTTTTCCTGGACACAGACTCTAAGCATCAAAGTTGCCCAGGCTGGCTATAACTTGCAAACCTCTTGCCTCAGCTTTCCAGAGTGATTACAGGATTATAGTCCTGTGCCAACATGCCCAGATTTTGAAAGAACCAAAAAATAATTTGAGATCCAACTTTAATTCTTTACTCGCTGCCTAGAAACATGTGGACAGGTAAGCCATTAGAAGGGACATGGCTTTATTTAAATACGTAAGTAGTATTTCTTTTTCCTTTTGGTTATTTATTCTTGAAAAACGTAGGCAATCACCTTGTCTTTCTATAAGATAAATATTTTAGTACTGCAGGGATAGCACAGAAGTTAAATTGTTTGCCTAGCAAGCGCAAGGCCCGGAGTTCGACTCCCCATACCACATAAACCAGGAGTGGTGGTGCATGCCAGAACTCAGAAGACTGAGGCAGGAGGATTGCCTCAAGTTTGAGGCCAGCCTGGACTACAGAGTGAGAGCCTATATCAAAAAAATTACAAAAATAACAGATATTTAACAGATATTTATTGAATTATTATGAACTGGCTGAATGTACTGTCACATGGTCTTATTCTACAATGTTTAACTTATGAAGATGTACACACCCTCCTCCCCAAGTCCATAATATAGGATGGTAGGTGCAGAACCGAGCAAAACTGACAGAGAAAACTTTGGATATGATGCAAAAGAAATTGGGTTCTTTAGGGTTTTTTTTTTTCTGTTGTCGTGGTTGTTCAATAAATATTGAGAAACTCTTTAAATCATGACATTAAGTCAGATGGTATTTCTGTTTGAGGATGCTAAACATAAGAAAAATAAAAGGATAATTTTAGGTAGAACAAGTTGTCTAAAGTATGAAACCGAGCCAGACATGGCAGAGCAAGTCTATATTTCTAGCATTCTGAATAGCTGAGGCAGGAGAATGACAAGTACATACTTAGTGTGGACAATTTAGTGAAACCTGCTTCAAAAAAGGCCTGGAGATGTAGCTCAGAGCAGAGTCCATTGGTTCAATCCCAAGCACCACACACACACACTTCCATGCATGATATACTACATGTAATGTGTAGCGGGCAAGTGAAACTCAACAGGGAAGTAGCTGCTGTGCAATCCGGAGGCCTCACTCAAACACATGCACTTAACACTGAGACGTCAAATAGACATCAAATAGAAGCCACTGTGGTGATCTGTGGAGACAGAACATTTCAGGCAGTGGAGCCAGCCAGTCTCAGCTGGGAGGAAGATTGAGCTGTTCACCTTTCCACAGTAAGGACCATCGTGACTGGAGGGATTGTGATGAGACAGAAGTGTAGATCACAAGAAACATTAGGAGTGGAAGAGGAAAAGTTAGTGTTTTTTAGACATGGAACATGATCTCTGGGTTTTAACTAGAGGACTGAAAATATTTATTACAAAGAATCTGGCTTCTGGACTACAGAATGAGACACTGTCTCAAGAAAAAAAAAATCTGGCTTGTAATTCGAGAAAGGGGATAATCAGCTGTATCCAGTGCTCCAAGGAGTCTGAGGAAGGGACCGCTGTGCCTGGCAAGGACATCATGGTGACCTTTTTGTTTTTTTTTTTTTTTAATGGAAGGGCCTTTGATGGAGCTGTAGCAGGTAAATCCCAACCGAGTTGACCAAAGCGAGGAAGGGGGGAAGTGTAATTCATGGAACAGCTTGTGAAAATGATTAAGTGCTTTTATAAATACTTTGCTAAAATAACACTACCTGTACTTAAAATTCGCTTAAAGTAACATGTTATTTTAAACATTGAAAGGAACTTTTTAGATTGCCAGAAGGAAGTCTAACCAGATGGTTA
This sequence comes from Ctenodactylus gundi, assembly GCA_004027205.1. Classification (NCBI taxonomy): domain Eukaryota; kingdom Metazoa; phylum Chordata; class Mammalia; order Rodentia; family Ctenodactylidae; genus Ctenodactylus; species Ctenodactylus gundi. Next base: position 736,381 of record PVKB01000406.1, on the reverse strand, counting down.
ACATGTATATATATTTTTACTAGCCCACACTGCTGCTATGAAAACTAACATTTATTGAGTCCTTATTAGGTAACATATTTTATGCCAACAGCTTCACATGTTCTATTTTAATTCTCATAATAATCCTATGAAGAAAATCATACTTAACTCTCCCCTACGGCGCAGGGAGATGTTTCCTGACCAATGTCGTATCTAATAATTTCTTCAGAGCCAGGATTCAAAATTCATGTAATTAGATTCAGAAGGCAAACATTTATTCAATTTATTATACTGGTTAGCTCCAAGTCTTAAAACTGTTTAATGTCTTTAGAAATTACTGTGCTAACATTCCTGATATACCGTAATATGTCTAATCCCATTTACCTCATATCCATGTATTGATATCATTCTTGATAGAAAATAATATGTTTACAGTTACGGAATAATCCTTATGCTTATGTTAATGATGAATGAGGTTACTTCTTTACTGGCATCAAACAGGTGCTCCTTGAAACAAGCACTGTATGAAGCTGGTTTGTCATTGGTTGAAATGACAAGAAGCCCATATGTTAAAATAATAATGTAAGATATCGTTATTCGTGTGATATGGCATGTCCCTGAGCATCTACCAGATTACTTAGGAAACTGCCTAGTTCTAACATTTAGGTTGTAAACACTATAAAGAAAACAGAATCAGACTTACAGAACTCTGGAGCATCTTCCACATCATTAGCCACAGAGTCAATATGTTTCCTGAGGATACCAAAATAAATAGTATTTTCCTTTCCCTACAGATAACAGTAAAATTTCAAGCAATAGTATTCTCTCATGTTCCTTGCTTTTTTAAGATCCAAATCTTCAAGATTCAACTGAAGTTTCATTGAAATTCACCACAGTCCCCTCTACAGCTATGGTCTCAAAATACCATTTCTGCATTTATTTTAGCCCACGGAATAACTGTGCTGAGAAACCACAAAGTCAATCAGACTCAAACTGCCCCAAATCCTTCCTGCTTTGGAGTTTTCCATCATCACTTCAAAGCACTTCATGCCCGTCAGCAACTTTTTTTAATGCATTTGCTACTCGTGTGTGCAACTTCCACTTAAAGATTCCTCGGCCGACTCCTGATGAAGTTGTCTGTGTGCCAGGAGAGTAGTAACACAAATGCAGAAGTTACAGAGCGGCCACGGGTTCTCTTTTTAGAGGACCTGATGTTTCCGATAGTGGCCAACTTCACTTTTTGAGAAATTACTGCTCTTCATATTGGGGCAAAAGAATTAGTTTTCAGTTGTGTAATCTGTGAAATAGAAACAAATAGAAGAGATTTACATGTGAATGTCATTTTGAAAGATAATTGAAAATACAATGGAAGCAGTTACTGAAACTATCAGAATAGCATCATGACTTCAATTTAGGGTTTAAAAATGGATTTTTAAAATTAAACTTGAGGATGGTATGCAATGGAGCTGAAAAATACTTTCATTATCTTTTTAAAAAACTGAGTTGATTTGCATAGATATTGATAGGAGAAATAATATGAGAAACCTGAGAAACCAAATTTCCAAAAGCAACAGTCTGCTGCAAAAATTAATATTCATGAGCTATGGGAACTTGATGACAACCTACACATATTTTTTACCCACTAAGTGACTAACTCTGCCTAGAGCAGACCTTACAATAAAATTATTATTAATCAAAACGGGGGCCAGAAAACACATGTTATTGAACTTTTATTACTGCACAATATTAATATCTTACATTCATACTTGGTAATAATGTAAACTTATTTTTTGAAAGCTGGTTTTTGTTTCATCAAATCATAATATCATACTTGTCAACTTGCATAAGTTGAACTTAAAAATCTTTGCAAAATCAAAGAGATACACATTGAGTAAGAGCCAGACTTTGAATTTTGACCTTCACCTGGGTTAGCAATATGCCTTAAGACTCTGCCCCTGTGCTGGGCCATGGGTCTCAGTCAGGCTCAGAGTCAAGATATTAACCAGTAGCATGCAAGGACACTGCCGTAACTATGTGGCATTCTGTAAAGTGGTTTATTAAATGTATTTTTTTCTCCCCATTTTATTGATATGCATGAGTGCAAAATTTAAGGTTTACAATGAAGTTGAGCATTTTGTGCACATATGTATCTTGTCAAGGTGACAAGGACTTTCCCACTCCTTTTGTCCCTTCTCCTACCCACCACTCCCTCCTTCCCCACCCTACTCCCCTGGTTCACTTTGTTTTTCGTTTTAAGTTCCACGAGATAGTTGTGATCTGGGTTTCTCACATCAGAGAGACCATTCGATGTTTCATTTTCTGCTTCTGACTCACTTCACTAAGCATGATATTCTCAAGTTTCTTCCATTTGCCTGCAAAAGCCTCCACATTGTTGGACTTTATAGATGCATAGTATTCCATTGTGTATAAATACCACAGTTTGTGTATCCACTGGTCTGTTGATGGGTATTTTGTTGACTTGTGTATTTTAGCTATTGTTAGTTGTGCTGCTATGAAACATGGGTATACATGTATCTCTGTTATGTGTTGTTTTGGCCTCTTTTGGATATATTCCCAGGAGGGGTGAACCTGGATCGACGGGGATATTTATTTCCAGTCTTTTGAGAGATGTCCATACTGCTTTCCAAAGTGGTTGTACGAATTTACATTCCCACCAGCAGGGCAGGAGGGTCCCTTTCTCCCTGCAGCCATGCCAGCACTGATTGCTATTTGATCTGTTGATATAGGCCCTTCTCTCTGGAGTGAGATGGTATCTTAGCGATGTTTTGATTTGCATCTCTCTTATGGCTAGAGATGTTGAACATCTTTTCGTGTATCTATTGGCCCTTTGTACTTCTTCTTGAGTGAACTGCCTCTTCATTTCACTTGCCCACTTTTCAATAGGATCCTTTGTTTTGGTAGGCTTACTTTTCTTCAGCTCCCTTTGTATTCTAGATATGAGCTTCCTATCTGAGGTCTTGGTGGTGAATATATTTTCCCAGTCTGTTGGTTCTCTTTTTACAATATTGATCGTTTTCTTTGCTGTGCAGAAACTTTTTAATTGGACAAGACCCCATTTACTAAATGTATTTTCAACTTAAGACTTCCAATTTATGTTGGGCTAATGCAGATGTAACCTTACTAAGTCAAGGAGCAACTGCACTTCTCTATTAAAATGGAATTCAATGAATTGAACTTGAATTCATCCACCCACAATATTCTACATAATATGGATAACTATAAAACGTTGAAATAATTTTCTGCTTTTTACTTCTCTGGGGACCAATTAAACACTATACACATATATGTGTACATTTAATTTTCATTTAGTGTCTGGAAAATGGGAAAATCTTGTCTTCATTTGGGGTAGAATTTTAGGAAGGAGAAAGGAATGTAGAAGAGGTTGAAAAGAGGAGTGGGTCTAGGGGTGGTGGCCCAGAGTGAAAAGGGAAAGGGTCCCTGTCAACGCTAAGTACGGTTCTTCCAGGAAACCAAACAGTCTGGGATATGTTTGACATCCTGTCCCAACCAGCAAGAGAAAAAACACACATGTGAGTACATTATAAACCTAGAACTCTTCTTTGTGGACTTAAAGTTTATAAAGAACAAGAAGTGCAAGTGCACACACCACCTTAAAATCATCCAGGGCTCATCTCAGCAGCGGGTGAGAAAGATACAGTGTGTAGAATGTCAGATTAGAGTACTAACCGCAAGCTAATTAGTGGTCAGCCAAGAACATGTCTATTTTCAGCAATTAGTGGCGAGATCAATAGGAAACACGTAATGAGCCGTATGATTTATTTCACTGGCCAGAGATCTGCCTATTTTTCCTCACTTTTTTGGCATTTGGACTTAACAAATATGTGTATATTCTCCACCCTCAATGTTTTTGCTCTCAAAACAGGTTAATATTTACTTCCTATTCGCTTATGTTGCTAGACAAAACAAATTTGGGTGATTTTCGTTCTGTATAGAACTGGTAAAATAGAAACGTCATTTCAAATGTACAAATGTTATTGGTTTACCAGTGTGAGAACTATGTTTTCTTGACACGTTTCTAACTTGTACAGTCTTCAAAACTGTTATCCATTTGTTTTTAGATGAGAAATTTTATATCAACTTAGCCATTTTCTAGCCATAGCGTAGTTCTAATAGTGAAAAGGTTAACAACATACAGATGGGATTTACAAATCCACATGGGAAAAACAAGGGTCTGGTAAATAGCATCCTTACACTGAGCACTTGACACATAAAAGTTACATTGCAAAATAGTAATATGCTTATTAAAGAATAAGTCTAAAATAGGAATACAATGTAGTAACTAAATGAAGCTGATGAGTTCAAGCTTAGCAATCAAGTTCATTTTCAGTTTAAACAATATTCTAAGAAATCTGTGACAAAATATGCATCCTTGTGTTCTTCCATACAAAGGAAAGCCACACCACAATGATTGATCAAAAAATAATTTTTCTATTCATGAACTCTTCATCATCAAGTTTCCTTAAAAAGCGCTGTCTGAACCTCACTGTCAGTTTTGTCTTTGATAAAATGCCAGCCAGATAGATGCCCTTTCTCTGCTGGGGTTAGACAGACTTAGTGTGGATTACAAAGTACAAGATACACTAATAAGATTATTGGTCAAAGAGGTCTTTCTTCTGTTATTTATATTTTATTTTGTGTATGTGTGTAGTCCCGGTGGCTAAGCCCAGGGCCTTCACACTAATCTACATCACCAGCCTGGTCTTGAATTTGAATCTTCCTTCCCCTTAGAGGGCTATGATTACTAGGCCAGTGCTATGACTCCCCCCACCACATTTTGTTGATATGTGTTAGTTAGTGCAAAACAAAGTTTACATTGATCTTGAGTATTTTGTGCACATATATATTGTGGCAAAGTTTCAAATTCTTCCCTTCTCTTTTCAACCCACTCCTCCTCCCGTCCACTTCCCATTATTTCCCACATTTAATTCTATGAAATAATTATGATCTGGGTTTCTCATATCAGAGAAACCATTCAATATTTCACTTCTGCTTCTGACTCACTTCACTAAGCATGAATACTACTCACCTGTGCTATGCCTTTGTAATAGATGAATTATCATTAATCATATTGTATAGACCTTATCTTTTCAGGACGTGATTTTGGAATGACCTGTATTAACATAAATGTCATAATCCTCAGATTTTGAGTTACGTTTAGGGAACAAAACTAAGTGAACTCTATCAAATCATTAATGCTCAGTCAGGTGCTTTTTCACGATGAAAATGAAGTCGAAGTTACCATGAAGATTATGCCTATTTGACCAAGTACTCACTGTTAGCTCTAGGACAGTTTATTCAAATTATTCTGCCTTTCATTAGCATAGAACTCATGGTGTATTTTTTGTAGCTTCTTAAAACAACTATAATTAATCACAGAATTTGGCAGTCATCTTTCCACCCTTTCTATGAATACTCTTTTAATGAATGATGATTCTTGGTAGTAAGTCTCTGAGCCCCACGGCTATTCATATTTCATAGTTAAATTTCTCCACAGTGTTCAAAGCTTTCGCTTTTAGCTTTTGGCTAAGACAACATGACAGAACATGATCTATTATTTGGTTCTGTGAGCTAATCTACATGTAGGTGGTTCATGATCTGATCATAGCACTTAAACCTGTTCATCAGAGCACGAGGTTTTTGGAAAAAGTATTTTTGAAAATTGTGCCTAGAGGAGAGGTAGAAAGTATGATAGTATGATCAAAGAAAGCTTTTTTTTTTTAACCAGGCAACCAATCATCCCCATGGACTCCTGGATAAGGATTAGGCAACCCCTAGCAGCTCAGTTTATAACAGGGACAAAAAGATCCACCCCCTGCCAGAAAATAGTAGGATTACTTGTCCTAATAGCAGAATTCTATTGTTGTGAGGTTTGTTTCTAGACTAGGAAGAACCAAAAGGATTGCTCACCTTCTGTATTGATGTCTAAAACCTGTTTTCTGACTGCTGTGGCAAGACTTTGTTCGTGAGGAAGAATGCAGGATTTATGCCTGACTTTGAAACCTTGTATGAACTACACCTTCATCTTTTTTATGGGAAAGCCAGCCAAAGCCTCTCTCTTTTGATCTTAATCTCACCACCTTTGCATGACAACAGATCAATTTTTGCTCTTTCATTCTTCTTTCTACTCTCCAATTCCTTTCTTTTTCACTTTCTCTCTCCTCTTGCCATCTCCCTGCCTGGCCCTAGTTCTAAATGACCTGGAGAAAGCTTCCATTTGCCCAAACCCTTCCTGACCTGCATCGGCAGGCAGGGAGATCCCTGGCTTCCTCAAAGACCTCTCAATATAGACAAATGCATGACAAAAGAGAAAGGAAAATTAATTTGGTAACATTTTGGGGTTTGGGAGAAAGTTAAAAGGAGAGTTAAAAAAAAACTTGTGGTAACTGCTTAGAAAAAGTAAGAGGCTGACTTCAGATATGGCTAACAGAAGCTTAAAACTCTGTGTGGCACCTTCTGAACTATACAGAACAAGAACAAGAGCGAAGTCACTCCTCTCAGATACGATCCAGTCACCATGAAGTTCATGCACCGGTAGTAAAAGTGTCAGTGAAGAGGAGGAAAACAATTGATAAAACCAGAGCCCATCTTGAACTGGCTCAATTATACATAGAGAGCAACAGTAGGTGAAACTTGAGAAAGATTAAATCTACCCAATGTGTGTCTGTTGTTTTCTATCGTCATTGATTTAGACCATGTGCTCAATGGCCAGGTCAGGTGGCTTCTGAGAGGATTTCTAAATACATAGTCCTTACCTGACCATTCGGATTACTTTTACTCTTCAATCTGGTACATCCTGGGGACATGGTGATGGTTCTAAAAATAAGTGAATATGTAACTGGTTGCAGTTTAGGTAATTAGATGTTATGTATTTTAATGGCGTTAATCTTTATTCTGAGGGGTGAGTTGCAGCACTATCATATTCTAGAGCCTAAAGCCGAGGGAAGTTCAAGGTGGTTAAACAACAAGTTTTCATACTATTAGGAAAGTGTGGCGGATAAGCCAGTCCTGACTCCACTGATTGGATGTTGCATCCACTATGTATTTGTAATCTTAGTCCATTATTGAAACCCACGCTGTCCTGTCAAGTCACCTGCATTTTATTGACATAATTTTAGGAGTGGTGAGGGATATATAACATCAGCCAAAGGAAGTGATAACAGAGTCAGTAGATCAGGGTATTTTCACTGACTGTCTTTAAGAAGTGCCATGGATTGATTGCGAGTCATCTTCGCTGGAACTCAATAGGGAGCAATGTACTTTATTTAGCTCTGCAAGGATTACTCTTATCATTTATCTAAGCATTTATGAGGAGCTTAGTACAGGCAAAAAGGATATTAAATAAATAACATTATTTCACACTGCAAGGTCTTTTTAGTCTCAGGAAAGGAATAAATATGCGAGGGCCAGTGAGTTCCAGAAGTTTAATACATTTTACCTATTTATTTTGAGAAAGGATTTTTGCTCTGTAGTCCAATTGGTCCTAAACTCACTATAGAACTATGGAGCACAGGCTGGCCTCAACCACATGGCAATCCTCCTACCTCAGCCTCCCGAGTTATGGGATTACAGGCATGTGCCACTGTGCTTGCCCTATGTTGTATGGGGAGTTGAACTCGTGGACTTAGACTTGCTAGGAAAGCACTTCAACTGCTGCGCTATTTCTCCAGTCCCTGCCTTTGCTTTTTTAAAAATTCGCATATATATGTGATACATATTCATTTACATATTGATTGCATTCAGCTTGGAGAGTTGGTGTGGCTATAAATCACAGTTTGATCTTTCTCTTTCTCCCTCTCCCTCCCCCGCCGCATTCCTCTCTGTGTCCCCAGGTCCCACTCTCATCTCTGAGAAGTCTCTCTTCTCTCTTTTGTTTCTCTTCTACTTATTTATATTTTAGGTTTTTCATGTGACATTATGCAATACTTAACCATTTACAACAGGTTTACTTTGCTAAGTATTTGGTATATGCATTTGGTGTATTCGTTTACTTCCAAAGCCTTCAAATTTATATCTAAGAAAAGAAGTTAAGCTATGCCCTGTCAGTTGTATGATTGCTATGTGCATATTAGAATCAGTGTCATGCAAGATACACATGCATTTACAGTGATGCTTTACAGGTGGTGTAGGGGAAAGAGTCAGAAAAAAATTCTAGACAAAGTGATCTCTGAATTTAATCTGGAAAGATGAGGAGAGGGTGGTGTGGAGAACAGAAGGAAAGGCCATTTCATGTGGATAGCACACCATTCCTGCCTAACTGGGGCCCAGGCTGGTGTGTCTTAGGGTGATGAGGTTGAAGGCTGTAGTTCTTTCAGAAGTTTGGGGAAAAAAAAAAAAAAAGGCCAAAGGCATTTTCATGGTAATATCGCTAAGATCCTAGGCTACACTAGCAGTCTTGCAAAACCACACTAAAGGATTTGCTTGCATCTATAGCAGGTGAAATTGAAACATGCAACTTCTTTCCAGTACATCTTAATGGAGAGCTTCATAAGTAAACGTACATACAAAGCTTGAGGCCTCAAACTAGATTCAACTTGTTTTCTCTGTTCTAGTTCCATAATAAAGAAGCTCTGATGAGCACAATCTGTATTTCAAAGACTCTCTTGCTAAGATTCTGTATTCTGAGGTTTGTATTGTATTATTCTATTTATTCCCTGTGCCCTGATCTTTACTTGGAAATGTTACCATCTTCAAAAGGCCCTTGTGAATTCCCATTCCTCAACTCTGACATCATCTTTTTAAGGGTATAGACACTCCACCTCGTGTTTTGAACCATACTACACTTTTTGAACTCTCATTAAGCTGTTATCTTATTTGGCATATTTAGCCTATCAGCTAGTACTATTGAGTGGAGGGATGGGGTCACCAATTTTATGTTATCTGTTCTGAGATCAGCCTAATGGAGATAATAACGGATACAATAGAAGATAAAGGAGTTATGTACTTCAGGGGAAAAATTCCCTGTCTATCCTCTGTTCCACTTTGAGGAGTAATAATGCCCTTCCCTGTGTCCTGGCAGCCAACCTTCCAGATGACCCTTCTCGCACTGCAACATGGCTGTTCTAGGGCACCTGGCCTCAACCATTTGAATGCCAGGGGCTAGTTTTGAGGAAGACAGTTTTTCCATAGAGGAGGATGGGATTTCTGAGGTGGTGGGGGGAGATGGTGCTAGTATCAGTACTTCAGCCTTATCTCAGACCATCATTAGAGTTTCAGAAGGTGTATACAACCTAGATCTCTTGTAACCTGTGCACTTAACAATAGGGCTCAATCTCCTCTGAGAATCTAGTGCTGTTGCTGATGTGTAAGGCAGGTGGTAATGCAAGGGAAGTAGCTCTGAAGGCCCATGGCTTGCGGGACCCCTGATCTGTGGGATCCAAGAATATGGCAGAAGTTGTAATAGAATTCTATGGCCATCCTAAGGTCTCTTTCCCGGATCACCCTCCCTGAGGAAGCCTGTTGCTTTGTCACCAGAAGGCTCTGTAGATAATGAGAGGAAGAGAGACAGCCAAACCCTAGCTGCTGAGAGACCGATCTCCCCCAACAACATGAGTGATCCGGAATGTGGATGTGGTAGCCCCGGTGACAGCCACCCTGGCAAACAGCTTGGTTACAGCTTCAAGCGGGAAATTAAGTCAGAACCATTCAGCTAAACTAATTCTGGATTCTTAACCAGAGTAACTGAGGTAATGATTATTAAGTTAAAAATTTTAAATTGCAGGCTAAATAGGTGATTGAAACATTTAACAAATATCATTCCATTTATATTTGACTGGAGGCCACAGGTAGATTAGAGTTGAGCATTCATGATGTTACACCTAGTATCTAGAATGTGCCCTCACAGCCTCATGTATTTGGATGTTAATATAGTACCTGTGGAACCATCTGCTATTAAGAGATGGGGCCTGGTTCAAAGGCATGGATCACTGAGATGGGAATGGAAGAATACTACTCCTTTGCTCACCTGGCTTTCTGTCTGCCATGCCATGCCATGCCATGCAGTGCATACCTTTCTTCCAGCTGAGCCTCCACCAGGTGTGTCTGCCATTGCCAGCCAGTCACGAATGCATAAATCTTCTGAAAGTGAGCTGTGTTGTGGATGTCAAGTATTCTTTTCCAGCAACAAATAAGTAAGACACATGCTTGACAGTTTTTTCTAAACCTAACCAGTGAGCAGATATTTCACCTTAGCTTTAAAGGAAGTCTACTTTTATGGCAAATTCATTTGTGCTTCAACTTCTGTTTCTTACTTTTTTGTTAATAATAAGGAATTCATTTAATCTGCTTGAAAACATGGCTTCCACACTGGTAAAAGGGACATAATTTACACACTGCATAAGTTAAAGATTAAATGAGTCTGTATATGTAGCAGAACTTGGTAAATTACAAGACAACCTCTGAATATGAAATGCTTTACAAATTGTAAAGTTGACATATCACATAGGGTGTTGTCTCAACGGGTGCCATTTTCTCAGTCCACTGGAGGATGGGCTTTGGACAGTACAGGGAGTCCTTCCTAAAAAGACTTTTCACCTTCTGGGAAGTTTAGGTCAAGGCACCTAAGTACTACTCTCAAACTTTCCATTTCATCTTAACCTTCTCAAGTCTCTAGATCAATATAGAACTTGGTTTTCAGAGGGAGGTATCAAAGAGATGAGAAAAGCATATTCCCCTTCCAGTGATGAACAGGGTTTGTCCCTTACAACCTTTAGGTATGAAGCTGACCATATGCATGAGGCAGGAAAAGGTCTTCAGACCACAAAGAGAACCCAGCTATCTCATCCTAACTTGTAAATGATGCATGACTGCATCCATCGTTCAGTTTTTATAAATACCCAATGCCAAGTGTAACTTTTTGACAAAATCTTTCCTTTGACCAAATACGGACTTGCTTTTGTTCAATAGTACTGGAATTTTCTAGAAGCTGGAGTCTTAGAATAATAGTCAACTTGATAATCGTCATCCATGCCAATTCTCAAAGGGACCAGATTTGAAATAATCTATTGGGAGCCCTTTAGGCAAGTTTCCACACAAGTTCTGGTATTTCCTCTGTGTTCGTATAGTTACAAGGCTTCTTAATGAGAATCTGTGCAAATCTTTGCCTCAGAGCTTTCTCTGTTGCCAGTAACAAGTTCTAGAATATGAAGTTTGTAAAAGCAGCTCTCAGCTACTGAAGGACAGGAATGAGTAGCTGACTTTTCAGATGAGAAATCTCTGGAACCACAGTGCCTCAGGTGCTAACCTACTCCTTATTAGTATATCCTTCTTTGGTTTCCTTCCATGTCTATCTCAATTACTCTCTATCAAGGTGTTCTAAGTTCATTCCCAAATAAACTGTACGATGCAAATCATTTTCTTTTGGTGGGATAGTCAACTCAATTTTTCTAAACATTTCCACTCAGTTCTAAATTTCTCATTAGAATGATCTTGCATCAGCAATTCCACCTCGAAAAAAAAAGTGCCTGAAAGCCATTTTAGGACACTTTATCACAGATTTACTCAAGACAGAAATGTCAGATTTATTCAAGCCAGAAAAAGTGTATCAGAACTACTTTGTCCACAGACATCAGATGACTTTTATTGGGGCAAAAAAAATGCCTTTTCCCCTCCAGGTACATAAAAATGGCTTCTCTAACAGCTCTTAGTTCTGGTAAGTCTGGTAAGTTCATAAAACACAATGGGGGGAACAGAGCAATGGCTGCCAGGGGAAGGAGTCTTAAAAGGTTAGAACATTAGCCCCAATCTGTTTGGAAAAGAGAGGTGCTGGAGATTGATTTAATCAGTTGTGCCTGTATAAAACCTCTAAATGATTAGGCTTGGAGAGCTTCCGGGCTGAGGAACACATCGAGATGCTGGGAGGATGGCGTGCCTAGGGAGGGTGGGGTACTCCCTGTCCTGCTCTCATGCTTTCCATATGCATCTCTTTTATTTATTAATTTTGTATTATATACATCATAGTAAAGTAATCTAATAACTGGTTCCCTGAATTCTATGAGGTGTTCTAGAAAATAATTGACCATTTCTCATCTCTTGATAGCCTCTTTGAGGGTCATCTTAAACTAGATGTTGGTGGCCAACTCCTGGAGCTTCTGCCCATTACACATTAATTAGTCCCTGTGCCGAAAGGTCCCCAACTATCCTAAAGCCTTTTCCCAGCTGCTGTGTCCTTATTTCCATAGCTGGAACAACCCCTCTTATCCTCGGATAGTTCTTTTGGGTGATGGGTCAACAAGCAAACTTGTGGTATGCTCAAAAAACTCTTGCATAGAGAAAATAATACACAGGCACTGTGAGCTTGTGGGGCAACTTGCCTGAAAGCTTTTGAATAGGTTACCTTGAACCTGGGCTTTTTGAGACACGCAGAGAAGGTGCTCTTGTATTCAAGAAACTGTTTGTGCAACTTGTGTTAGAATATAAAATGGCCTGCTACTGCTTTTGCCCCTCAGTTGTCTTTCTCTCTTCTTACACCCTCTTGTGCATATATCACCTGCGCTACTGCAAATAAGATTCTGAGGCAAAGGGACACATCTCAATATATTTAGTGTGCATGCTAATCAAAGACCCAAGACAGAGGAAGAATCAAATGCAATTGTGATTAAGTGAACAAATACTTAGCTGCTCGACAACTCTATAGACAAAAAAGACATTTCTCAAGTCAGAGCCAAAGTGCTCTCATTCCGTCTTGTTCTATTTCCACTGGAGGGACAACATCTGTTCCCCAACCCATTTATGCAGCCTATTATATACACTGAGAGTGTAATTAAGTCACCCACAGCCTTCTCCTCCTTGGCCGACCGGCGTCATTTCTGTGATCTCTTCCTATTAAGCCTGGGTTTCCAACTCTTTAATCATGTCTGCTCTCTTCTCGATCCAAATGTCCCACTTACTTTTAAACTGTGGAGACCCAAATGGAAATCTAGCATAACGATGCTGTAAACGTTTGGCCAATTTCAGGGGAAAACCATCTGTTTGGTCCTTTCTCATTATCTTCTTGCTGCCTTTTCATTAAGAGATTCTCAGGAAAAGCTGTAAAATTTGTTTTTTAAATTAACCCAATTTTCTTTCTAGCTTTGTACATATACAATTTATATAGGGAAAATGGGCTCACATGTAGTGGGCTTGCAAAGTCACAAAAATAAGCTTTTATGTGATGTTTACTTATAGAAGTTGATTAGCATTTTAAATTTTCATTTTGGACTGCGTATTCAACTTCCTCATGCTTTTGATATAGATTCAATGACTAAAAATAAATGGTGTTCCCTTGCTATGTGGCATAAAAGGAGTTTGCATGTATTATCTTAGGTCATTTTTAGCACAACTCAATAAGCCAGGCATTATTGTCATTCCTATTTTTTCAAACAAAGAAAATAAAAATTTGACGAAAAGAAATACATTAGTTGGAAATGGAACCTGCGATTTAAACCCTGATGTAGTCCTGCAGAATATTTACGAACATTTGGGCATACTGACCCTTCTGTAGGTTTTGTTAATTGGTAACATTTTAATATACATGAGCACTTTTCTCTGTATTTAATGTCAATTTTTCTAAAAAAAAGTATCACTTATTCAACATGCTTGGACCCAGTTTTCTGATATATTTACCTACACATCAAGAGATACCTTCGGGAAGAGACCAAAGTCTACACAAACTTTACACACAGAGCCTGAAAGCCTGAAAGTGATATTTATACATTTTTTTGACAATTTCATGCATTGCACAGTTTCTTGGCATGGGATTTTTCTATTCTAGCATTCTGTTGGTGCCGATGATGTTTTTCAGTGTGGGACATTTTGGATTTGTGGGTTAGGGCTGTCCAACCTGTGCCATCATTATACCTGAGAGCTGCCACTGGTTTGACTGGGTATGTAACTCATTGCTGTGTTTAGCTGGTATAGTTTCATATCTCCTTTATTAAAGTTTCATTGATTTTTTTTGCTCCGAGAAATATGAATCTTATCATGAAATATTGGTGAACTTAACACTCTTTAGATGAAATATTGAGATCATCTTGCTATAATAAATTGAGATCATATTGCTATAATAAATTGTAAAGGTAACTCCCAAGAGCCCTATAAATCTTCCCTAAACATTGAGGATGTTCTGTTAGGCTGTCCACAAAGAACAGTGATGGACCGTCTTGCCATACGTGTAATTCCTTTCAGAATCAGCTTTCTAGAACACATAGTTCTGTTATCTTAGAAACTCTACTATCCTTTTAGAAGTTGCTTGAGACCTTTCCAGGAAAAATTCAATTTTGTGATCTCATGGTGATACTCCAGTAAATATTCCAGCTTTAACTGTTCATTAAACTTTAGGGAAAATAATCACCTTACTAAAGCAAAAATGCATATAGTGATTTATTTTATTTGGATTAATAAATTGAATATACCAACTATTTAATAATTTAAATGTGCAAGCGCTCATTTAAAGAGGGAGATTTTAGAGAATTCATGGATCTGTCTCCAAATGTGCTTTTGTGTTCTCTATCTGTACTCAGGACAGGAAAACTATATGTACACAGAGTTCCTAAAAAAACTTTTTAGCAAATCCTCTTACCCAAATTCCTATTACAGAATATGCTATAAAAATGGTTTTTCTTTTCTGTAAAAACAGAACCAGAGGCATCACAATCTCAGATTGCAAGTTACGTTACAAAATAGGCAGGTAGATCAATGGAACAAGAGAATGAGGAAACAACCCCAGTCACCTTCAGCCTGCTGATCTATGACAAAAGAGGCCAGTAGTATACTAAAGAAAAGAATGCCTCCTTAACAAATGATGCTGAGAAAATTTGTTAATACACTTGCGTATACTTGCAAAACAATGAATCCAGACCCATCTCTCTCAGTCTATACTAAAATTAAATTAAAGACCTGGAGAGAAAAAGAGAAATACTGAATCTGTGGGACAATATAAATAAAAACCCTTAAAGGCAAGGGCTTTCTTGACACGCCACCAAGAGATAACACCAAATAATAAGCAAATGAAATTGTATCAAATTAAAAGCTATCTGCACGGTCAAGGCAACAACCAATCTATGGAACCCCAACTTTTTTCAAGCTATGTTTCAGTCTCTAGAATATGCAAAGAACTAAGAAAAATTAGACCCCTCCAATAAAAAACTAGCAAAAAAATGAGTGAAATAAATGCTTCTCAAAAGAAGTACAAAAAGCCAATGACGACATGCAAAAAATATTCACCTTGTCTGGCAATTAGAGAACTGTGAATCAAAATACTGAGATTCCATATTACTCTAGTAATAACAACCAGGATAATAATTACCATTGCTGGTGAGGTTTATGGAAACAATGGAATTCTACATTGCTGGAGGAGTCTGTGTACTAGTACAACCACTGTGGAAATCAGTATGGAGACTCCTCAAAAACCCAGAAAGAGAAATGCCATTTGACCCCACCATAACTTTTTTGGATATCTTTCTGAGGGAGTTAAAGCCGTCATATTATAATCATGCAGGCATATATCTATACTTATAGCAGCACAATTTATATAACTGTTAAATCTTGGAAATGTGTTCATCAGCAGATAAATGGACAAAGATAATGCATTGTGCACGTGTGTATATATATCACTATGGAGCACTATTTTCCCTTAAAGGATGACTTTGAGTCATTTACAGGAAAATAGATACATCTTGAGACCATAATGCTCAATGAAATCAGACACAGCAGGTCAAATATTATGTGATTTCTCTAATATAAAAATAATCAAAACACAAATAATATAAGGGGCTTTGCTGGGTGTGGTGGCATAGACCTGTAATTTCACATTCAGGAGAGTAAGGCGGGAGATTTGTTTCAGTTCAAGGCCTCCCTGGCATATAGCGAGTTCAGTATGAGTTTGAATGACAACACAAGAACTTGTCTCAGAAAAGTATGACGCAAACTGGGGATGCTTGGGCCAAGGTTGACTTCAGGGAAAGGGAAGTGGAAAGAAAGGATGTAGAAATGATTAAGATGCTGTAAAAATACCAATTCCTCAAGAAAAAGGTAATTATTATTTGTCACAAACAGAGACTAATAAGGTAGGGGAAAACTAAAATATGTGTTGTGAGTTGGATCTGGACTGTTCCAAAAGCCTCATATAGCTATGGATACCGTGCACTGTGGGAGGGTGTGGCCTGGCTGCAAAGGGCAGATGCTTGGGGCTTGACCTGCAGAGACAGCTTCACCATTCCACCCTTCCACGCAGACTCGGCTCTGTTGTGCCATGCTGTTGAGGACCTCTGTCTGTGGCTTAATTCCGCTGTGTGACTTCACAATTTCTAGCGTCCCTAATTTGAGCACATCAGGTATTTAGTCACAGCACAAAAAGTAACTAAGGCAATAATGTAGTTTTATGGTAAAATTTACCTACAGAAGGAAGTAACTCAGTGTCTCATAGCTCCTTCCATGCCATGGTTTTTAGAGTGCCCACAAAAATTACCAGTGTTGAACTCTCAGAAAAATGGAAAAGAAATTGTTAGGGGTAAAGATGAAAGCTTTGATTTTTCCTTTCAAATATTAAATTTTCTGCTATTTTCTATGTTAAACTCTCTGTTACCTGAGCAGTGAAATCTTGCAGCACATAGTTTGTATACATTTTTCTATATTAAACACAGTAATTAAAAATGCAAAGTGCTACTTTATCCCTAAACAAAGCTTAATTGTACTTAATAAGTTGTTTGAGAAAAAAGTGCCTATTTTGTCATTTCAGCATTACAAAGATTCAGCCTTATATTAAAATAAGGCAACCAATTTCATTTGTGTAAGTTCAGGCAACTCATTAATGGCTCAAGCTACAACTAGAACAGAAGTCTCTCAACTCTAGCTCGTACCTTTGTCTATGAAACCACGGCCCCTCCCCTTAGTATTACCTGCCTGTATTTCCAAAGTAAGGTGCTATGGTGTAATTTGCAACTGTACAAGTTCAAATAAATGTTGCTAATTCACTTGTATCATAAAACCAAGTTTAGAATACATATAAATCCATGTAATGGATAAAAGTAATGACCGGTTTACAAGTGCTAGAAATGCATACCATTTAAAAATGGTGCCTGGTGGGAGGAATCATTTCTTGAGGGATAGACTCAAGACAATCTACATCTGTAGATTCTTTGGGTTGTAATGAGAATTTTCTATCAATGGACCTCATAAAAACTCTGACTGTAAATATCTTCATATTACAAAAAAAGGTCAATATAGTAGAAATACATCTGCTCCTATTAAAGCCTGAAGCCCTGTATGTTTTAGGATTTTGCTGTTAATAAAAAAAAAAAAAAAAACTGGATACCACTAGGCTGCATACGAGTCCAATGAAAAATCACTACTATTCATACTGAAACCTCCTTCAAAAGTGGATTTCATTAAAAGAACATGGTTAGAATGTGAGATCATTGTTTCCTCCAAACACATATGTTGTGCTCTGGAATCCTGACCTCTACTAAGAGAACTTTGTCCTACATAGAAAATTCCTATTCTGTATTGAAAAGGTAGGAGAGGCAATCAGATTCATAAGCTGTTATTTCAATTTTCTCCATCTTCTCCAAATGCTTAACATAGTTTTAAAGAGTTATAAGATGCTATTTCTCTTCTTTTACATTTTGTTTTGAAATGGAAATACAGTAAGCAAGCAGATCTGGGATAATTTCATTGTAAGCTCCAAGAGGAAAGAAAAGGGAAAATTGATGTCTAATTGCCCAGAAGTTGAGTTTTGTGGCAAATTCTCATTATTTTACCATTATATTCTTCCTGAAAAAATTAGCATGCTAGTCATCTTCATTATATAATATTATATTTCATGTATAGAAACTGAGAATTTGGCCACATAGGAGACACTGGATCAAAAATGGGGCTATTATGATGGGCTCAAAGAGCCCAGCTAAGGCAAGGCAGGATATGATCAATGGAAAGTGGGGAGTTGCTGACAGTGAGGGCTGCTCAGTGGAAGGGTAACTCACCAGGAAGGGGAATTAGCACACAAAGTCACCAAAACCTTATCAATTCATACACTTGGCAAGATAAAACCTATACATTTAACAGAATTATAGTATGCCCAAATATGAGTTTTCTAAAAATCTTTGAATAAGACTGACATATAAAAATATTTTAAAATAGCTATGGATACTGGGATAGACTTTCCAGGTATGTTGAGTGTATCTCGGGGTGTCCTGTAACATCTGGGAACAACTAGCTGTCCAGAGAAAACTATTTTCGGAACTCTTTAAAAATGTTCAATTTTAGCTACAAAATATCATTTCCCTAAAAGCGCTTCCAGCCTGGCTACCAACTCAACTCATTACAGTTCATGATGAGTTGCTCAGAACATGGGAGGGAGAGAAGACTGAAATATAAAAATCCTCAGGCATAAGTGAGGAGAAAGTCATTAAAAATCATTGGTTCAAGCAGTACAGTAAGAATTTTCCAGCCCACTCATGGAAGCTACAGAAAAACTGGGATCACACATTCCTAATTCAACATTGTCAAAACTTTAAATTACAAGAAGATGAAATGAAATGGTGAAAGAAGGGAAAACTGACTTAATTATGGCTAATCTGAATTTACGGGTATTTTTTCAATTTAAGAAAATGCAAGGGGAATAAGACAAAAGGATTGGAATTGCACTAAAATTCCTATTGATTTGTATACAAAAAGGGGGTTTTCTTAAAACTTATACAATGAGCAATACTATCTGCATTTACTTATATAGAATTATAATAGTTGAGTCACTTTACAATGCATGTGCATATAGGACGGCACTAAAAGCCAAATGACTTCTCTGCAATGCTAATATCAAATTAACTGGAAACTACCTCATGAATATAAAAATTGCTACCACTTGTTAAAAGCCTTCCATGATCTTGGCCACTACTTAAGGCAATTTACATATTATTTTTAATTGAATTCTTCTAGCAGGTCTGCAAAGAATTATTGCCCTCATATAGAAGAGAAAACTGGAGTTCAGTGATGGTAAGTAACCCATCCAAGGACTCCAAGAAATAACCAGAGAAGCAAAGGCCTAAATCTGAGTATAAAACATCTCTCATAAGAGCTCATGCTCTTTGTGCCCTGCCATGTCCTGTCACCTGCATTTAAACAGGAAGATCTGTAGAGGCCATGAAAATAAAAGGTGTTCACTCCTTGGAGAAAGGACTGAAGATGGTAACAGAAAACAAGAACAGAAATACCTGGCAGAAGCACAGTGCTTACAAGGTATTCAATGTCTGGTGGTAGGTATCAATGAAAAACATGGTGTGGTGGGCTTTGGGTGCATAAACTGGCTAAGCTGATTGTTTTAATGTAGTTCGCAAAGATCTGTGTGAAATCTTAAACGTCCAATAAATGGAGGGACGCATACATGTTGGTTAGGTCAGAAAGGGTTCTTGCAAAAATGGAGGAGACATATCCTATGAAGATATACGGTCACCTCAACGCCCCAGATAGGATGCACCCTTATCTCTCTACTTCTTATACAAGATGGAAAAGCCACTTGAAGCTGTTGAGTTATAAATGTTTGGGATACAATGTCTGCTTTATCCTTTCCTTCTGCTGATCTTCAAAGCTGTATTGAAGTGAAGGTGCTTGCTGGGATTGGGGCGAGCAGAGAAAGTGGTTGAAAAAAATATGAGGAACGAAGCAGAGCAAACATCCTGTGATCTGAGCTCTCAGTACAATGCTGTCATAAGTTTTTTCTTTATTCTTGTGACACCAACAGATTTTCATGGCACTCATCATGACCTTGAACTTTTATCTTAGGGGGAAACACTACATGTGTGAAATCAAGGAAAACTTTAAACATTTAGAAGTTTTGATCAGAGGTAAGTTCTTTTAAGTGGAAAAATTCCATTACCTAGTATAAATATAGAAGGAGGCAGTCAAGCACTAAAGCTTGGCAAAACTAAATGAAAGACAAAGTGACCTGTAGGGTTTTGTTTTGTTTTGTTTTGCAAGTTCCCAAAATTTATTCCCTGTAAACTACTGAGTTAGACACTATTACACCAAAGGAGAAGAAATTTATCCAAGAAAAAGCTCTAGTCTCTTTCTGTACTGTTACACATATTCCCTTTCACAGCCATGTTTTTTTCAAAAATGAACCTATGGAAATTCAATAAACAGATGAAAAGTAGTCAAGAAAAGTAACTAATACTTTTTATCAGTACTAGGGACTAAGCCTCGGGACTTGGTTGTGCTAGGCAAGGACTCAAACAATGAGCTATCTTTGTTCTTTGTATTTTTTGTTCCTTTTACTTATTATGTTGCTCAGCCTGGCCTCAGCCTCCGAAGTAGCTGGGATTATTATACAGGTGTGTACTACTATATCTGCGTGGTACCTGCTTTAAAAAATTATTTTTTTACTTATTAAATGTAGTTACTTCTTAATAGCATTAACAAAAATACATTAAAGCATATGTGAGGGCTACAGAATTTTTTAATTACAGAAAGGGACACCTCCTCCTAAAGAGTTGAAAGAAAAAATATTATAAAATGCACTACTCTGACCTGTAGGTTTTAAAAACACCACATCTCTTAAGGTATCTCAACCTAACTGGGTCATTTAGACCTGCTTAATCAAAGTTACTAGAAATTTTGGTAAGTTTCTTCAATTTGCATTTCAAACATTTCTAGGGCAACTTGTGGGCTTTATCTATTAGTAGAAAATTACATTTCCAAATACACATAGTTCATTATTTCATATTCGTTATCTTTCCTAAAATACAGAAGAACTTTACAACTAAATCTGCAAATGACAGAACAGTATCAAGAAAGAGGAAACAATGTCCCCCTCCAAAGACAGCAAGGTTGTAGCTGTGTCCTGTGGGGCTTCTTGCATGTCTCTGGGAGTGGAGAAAAAGGAAAAGTTTCTGTAGGACTCTTTCTGGCAGCCAAGATCAACATATGTACCCTGGGACTCATTGCTGCTAAGAAAATAGGAAATTAATAGCCGTGGACTCACCATCTGAACTCTGCTCTTCGTAGGGAATGAAATGACTAATTTTTCCAAACCTCATTATCATTTTTCTAGGAAAGATGCTTTGTAAGTTTTCATACTTAAATCTAGAGATACTCATGAATTTCTAGTGTATGTTTCCTTTTCTAGACAAAAGCTACAATCATTTCCCATAAATAGCCTCATTTTCAAAAATCAGGTAGGAAGTGCCGTGTTAACTGGTTTCTGTACCACTTTCTTAGATTTGTTTCATTTACTGGAGTATACTCAAGGGATTTTTCTGCAGCAGCAAAGTGGAGGTTGATTAGCTTTTGTGTGGTATCTGTTAACTGCCTCAAGTGGAATTATATTGAATGTATTTCAGAAAACAAAGAAGTTCACTTAAAAGTAGCAAAATTTTCTAAGCGAGATTAGATTCCCTTAGTACTAACATTTTTATGATCAAAGACTCCCATAAATATTGGTTCAAATAGACTTTGTACAAAGAATTTATTAAGAATGACACTGTATTTGTCCTATTCTAGTATGTGACATTCCATTTATATTCTCCTCTTTCATCACAAATTAACATTTTTCACCTATGGACTTAAACTTCTCAAACAAAATACTCAAAGCAAAGTGTAGGTTGATCACTGTTCTCTTAGCCTAGCCCTTTCCATGGGAAAGAAATAGCATCAAATGCATATACGACAAGAAGGCACACACTTGCTTGTGAAAAAATATGATCCCTGAGCTACCACTTTTATCAACTTATAAAACAGTAAGAATGAGATTTGGGTAATAACAGACACTAAGGGTGACTGAGGCCAGAACTCTGGATTGAAATAGCTGTACTCTTTGAAAAAGCTCCTCAAGACTATGCACTTTCAATTTATAAATGGTAATTTCCATTTATTCCTTCTCAGTTATTCTTACTCAGAATTATCAAGATTTCCTAACCCGAAATATGAAAGCCTTTGGAGAAAACATAAAGGTAATGAATTCTGTTTTAGAAATACAGAGTTTAATTTAGCTGCCAGATCTGTTTTTGGGGACGCGGTGTATTAGATTTTGCCAGGTTCGGAAAGTAAATATGGCAGCCTTTACCTTCAGATTCTGGAGTAGCCCCACCACGGCCCCTGAATTCCCACTTGGGGACTTGAAATGAGACCGTTTCATTCTGTGCAATGAACATATGTTGGCTGTACAAGTAGCTCCTAGGCGTTTTGATGTTCGTTGAGAGGAAGGAATGGGGAGCTGTTTCCTGGAGGAGTATGGGGCACTGGGGAGCATTAAAAAAAACAATGGCAAAGGAAATGTCAGTCCTTTGCACTCATTCTGTTTTTGTGAACAATGAATTTAATGAGTTTTGGAACCTCAAATGAAATTGTTACAGGTTCCATTTCTATTCCCATCACTGTCTTGGCGATAATACAGAATATCTCTTTTTATAAAGTCACACCTAATCCTGCTTGTCATGTAACAGGAATGCAGGATTGCAGGGTTTACATGCACTCTAAGAAGAGACATTTTATTTTGAAAGTCTATTAAAGGCATGATTATGTTATCTTATTCTTTCTAGCCCCCAGTTATTCACATTAAATTTTTTGTTAGAATAGAAAATATTAAAAACATTCTTCACCACTGTATCAACCAGAAAGAACCCCTGTCATCCTTACAGTTATTAATATGCATTTGTTTTGCTTTTCAAAGGAAGAATCAAAAGATTAATAACAAATGGGATTGATTTCTTATTCAAGTCAAAGTCTATTTGGAGCTTACTTTAAACAAGAACTCTTTTTGCCAAATCACCCTAATTTTTACTTCACCTGACCATAAAGTACCAAAATAGTACTTTTTAGGTTGCGTTGAACACCTCTGACATTTCATTATTAAACATGCATCATTCAAATCTTTGGACTTCAAAGTTACAGAAAAGTCATGGCACTCTGGACAATGCCTTTTAACCAACACAGTCCCCTTTATGCAAGTTTATTACTTTATTACCTCAGAATTTTTAACACTGAATGTGGGTAAACAATAAATAACCTGTAACATTCAAAGAGCTGCATTAGAAATCAAAGTTCACCCATGGTCCTTTTAACTAAAAAGCAGTAACTTTTCACCTGTTCTTGTCTATTTAGAGAGGCCCCTCAGAAGAATTATTTTATCTCTAACTTTCACAGTGACAAGCCATTCAAAGCAGAATTATATATGTATTTCAAATGTTACTAGATCTTGCTTAATTTTCCTCATTTTCTTTCTGATTTTGTGTAGAGTTATACATTATATTTCTAACTTCTCTTCTACTAATATTCTTTAATATTATTAAAAGAACTTCTAATTTTGTGAGTACAGAAAATATCTATGAGGCCCTCAGTAGTCCTCTATAGAAACAGGTAGGTATCACTTTAAAGGTATCTAATTTTTCAATTTAGTCATTGCCCTCAAATCCTATTCTTCCCTGTTCAGTGTGACATTTCCCAGACTCCCTTGTGGCTAGGTGTGGTCACATGACCATGGTCTCACCAAAGGGATGTAAGGGGAAGCCCTTTAGAGAAAGTTGCTGATCTCGGACTTGTTATCTTTCTTGCAGGCTGTGTCTGCTGAGAGCCAGCTTTGCCCTTGTAAGTGTGGAAGGTGGACAAGACAAGGCAGCAACTGTGCTTCTAAATAGCCTCAAAGAGCATCACTCTGAGACTACTCTTCTGAGCATGGTTACCTGAGAAGAGAAACAAGCTTCAAGTCTAACTTGAGCATCATCTTTTTTAAAGCGCTGTAGCACGAAATCCCTTACCCACTTAGGATCTACTTAAGTTTACCTAATTCTTGACTAACTTAAAAGTCAGGCAAGTTCATAAAGATGAATTTGTGATGTATTAGGATTTTCCCAGCTTTCCATTGAAACACAGTGTGCTTCTTTAGAATGGGTCATAGTAGAACTGAACGCCCAGGGTCAAGACTATGCTCTTTTACTCCAGGGCATAAATAAAAACTGTTTAATATCTGTCTCTGAATCACAAACGAGCACTTTTTGTCTACCATTTCTCCTCAAACCTATAAAAAAGCCTTTCAGATTGCAGTTTACAGGGCGTTATCATTCCAGCTTATTTCAATATCCCTGACCAGCAGTGCATTCCCCTGGAGGTCCTCACCACTCCCGTCTCTTAAGGAATCTTTCTTTAAAAAAGAATTCATCTCACTCAACAAAGTCCAAATAAATATAACTCACACCAAACTTGTGTTCAGCAGATCAAATATCACAGCCATGAAAAGATAATCTTGACAAAATAAATGACTAGGCCTCTTTGAAAAGTCAATAACATTAAACCTTGAGAATAAATTAAGACAAACGAGAAGCCAGCTGGAAGAAATCAAACAAGGAGACGCAGGTGGGTTTGCTTGTGTTTAGGTAGATGAAACACAGGATGAGACATTTCACATTTACCCAAAAGCAAGATATGTAACCTCTGCGGGCTGTGAATGGAGCTTAACACATGACTTATTTAAGAGATAGGCAGTAGCTGAGAAATGGTTGAACTAAGAGTGTCAAGACCAATTCTACAGATGTTCTCTGATACTGCACCTTAAAAAAAAGTGCTGTGAGAATTGCCAAATAGCCAGTGGTTGTACATCTAAGTGCCATTCATCCCAAGTGACGTGTGGGATGCATGACTGACTACATCCCCAGAGTAAGTAGGAAAGGAGAAATTCTTGTAAAATCTGCCTCCGTTGGGTAGCCACAAAGTGAGCAAGGGATGAGACTTTCAACAAACACGTTCTTAACAGGGACAAAAATCCAAACCACACGTCTCTGAGTCACTCCAAACACCACATTTGCGGACCTTTGAAAAACCTCACTACCTGGATTACATCTTGAGGCAGGATGATGATCTTCCATCCAGAACTCTACCCTTTTTTTTTACCTCAAGAGGCTAGCCTTGCTTTCCTGGTGATAGAGCTCAATTGATTCCATTTTAGCAGGATCAATTGACTAAACATACTGAAGCCATGACTGGATCTTTCATTTTTAACCTTGAAAACATGTTGAAAATTATAGTGAAAGCATACACACAGACACGATGACAATATCTAAAAGCCCCTGAATCAGCCTCTTCCCATTTCTTACATACACAAAGCTAAAAACTAACGAAAGCTCCCAAAATAATGATTAGAATCATGAAATTGTTACATATACTTGCAGAATGGGTAGAACTAGACCTCAAAGTACGACTGAAACTCATAAATGCCAAATCTTGAGAACAGAGCAAGGAACCCAGCTGGAAGAAAGTAAAGAAATCCCTAAACCCTCTGTCCCCTGGCTTACTAGCACCAAAACTAAATCCACAAGGACAGTGAGCAGCTATTTCTCTCCTGCTCAGGTAGGCTTACATTGCTTTGGGTCAGAGAGACTTCTGTACCCACCAACCCTTCCTCACTCGCCTACACTTCCACCCATTGATGTAAATTTGTCACATATAACATAGTATGATATAACTGATTAAATTTGAATTTCATACACACAAGTAATCTTTAACATAAACATGTCCCAAATAGTTACAAGACACACAAAAATGTCATTAAGCTGAAAATCAAGCTGGGCATCCTATTCTTGGTCTGAAAAGTTAAGAAAAGGAGGAAAAGAGACCAGCATTATTGTATATACCTAAAAAATAAACATACTATAAATTGTGGCAAAGTCACAAGACAATTTTACAGTGATGCTCACTGGATGTTGTGATCTGTTTATTAAAGCTGTTCAGAAGATCATAGCATAAGAAGGATAATACCACGAATCATTACAATACAGGTAACTATCAACATAACTGGCTTCTTGAAAACTTACAGTGGGGCTGCGATGTGTATTTATCAGCCTGTTTTATCCGATTTATACCTGGATTCCAACAGGCACTGAATATCAAGAAAGGAAATCCACACACCCATCGGTTGAAAACAGTGCATCTAGACAGCTCATTTCATTAAGAATACCGAAGGGCCTGGGACAGACTCAGTGGTAGAACACTTGCCTCCCCTGTCCTGAGTTTGATTCTTACCACTGGATAAAACAGAAGAATAAAGTGCAAGGGAAATCACATTCTATATTTTGAACATGGAAAGGGATCACTACTCCAGATGCATAAGGCATTTTCTTTTGCTGCCTGACGTACTCAGTGCTATGCAAAAGAACAACTCTGTGGCAAGCTGGCCAGAGGTGATAAGGATGAATTGAGAGGCCAAGTGAGTGAAATGGAGGTCAAGAAATTTACAACGTATGAGGAAGAGAAGATAGGATGATAGCTAGAAAATACAGAGAGCCACGCAACTTTCAAGAGTAGACAAGCCATCCAAATCAGTTACAAAGTATCCGATTTGTCTTTTGCAGTCATCCATGCCAATAACGAGAGTGGAGAAATGTCCATAAAATCTGAGTAAATGTCAACTTCTCAAAGTGTCTATTTAACTTATTCTTTGTGTGCAAAGTAGTGAAAATGACCTGGGGTTGTAGCACAGTGGTAGACCCCTTGCTTAGAGTATACACCTTTGGTTCAATTCCTACTACCATGAGAAAAAGCAACAAAGACATTCTCACAACTGAAAGATCCAAAGAAACATGATATGTGTACATTTCATTGAGAGGTTTATGTGCTTAAGAAAATTTTAGGTTATGGTATGGTTAAGGTATCTGAGATGCCCAGCACTCACTACCCACACCATAGAGAACAATAAAAATTAAGAAGTGTAGAACTGCTGTGCGAGGTAAGTGTGGACAACTCCTGGAAACGTGAGAGAAAGAAGATGGATCCTTATGATACCAAGACACAATGACAGCCTCATTAAAAAAACACAGCAAATGCCCTCTGGCTCCTCAGTCAGTGAAGGAGATCCTTCTTTTCACAGGGGTGAGAGGTAACAGGAGACTCCAAACTATCAGTGTGGATACTGACAATGCTAGCTACTGAAAGTTCCACAGTCGTCATGACTTGCAGCATGCTTAGATAAGTAACTTGAAATCGGAAAGGTAGCCTGGCTTTTGAAAAGGATATCTCACACCATCTTTGAGCCAATGTTCACCTTCCTGTATTTTGGAGCTATCTTGTGCAGTCTGGTATCATATTCATTTGGGCTGCGGTAGGAGTCAAGCCCTGCGTCTTTTTGTTTCAGGGATCCCCACAGATTTCCCATTATACTGGCTCAGGAGTAGGGGAAGTCCAGCAGGGTGATTGTGACCCAAGTCCATGGGATGCTTTGGTCAATAGAGCACAAAGGGAATACAGACAATGGCAGCCAACTTGGAAAAGTAGGACCAGTGCGTGGCCAGGTATCATGAAGTTATGCCAGTGTTGGGACGGAAGGACAGTGTTGTCACAGTTCCATCTGCCCTTCCCCATCAAACTGTTCCCGAAGCTGGCAGAGGATACCATGGTGTAAGTTGTTCTGTTAGCGGAGGTGAGCTTCAGCCTCTCCGTGGCTTGAGCAGCCACCCTCTCCCCCTGGCACGGGCAGCCAAAGAGGAGTGACGAACTTTGTCACAGCTCCAGGTGCTGCCCTGCTCCCTGGTACACGGAGGAATAAAATAAGGGTTCCAGGCTCCAGCCTCTCCTTCATACCTGGGCACATGGCGCCATTGAAGCAAGAGGGGGACAGCAGAGTTCCTGCTACTCGCCTGTCTCTGTACCACACGTGACCACACACTGCTGTCAGAACTGGGTATGAAGGGAACAGAAGAGGACTGTAGTTTCTGCTACCACCTCTGCCCCCATGTCTGGACCTGCACTATCACTACTCTTGGTCATGTTCCCCGTCTACTGGGCTGCCACTGTACACTTGTTGGTAGCACATTTAATATCGAAATAGACTGGGTCAGTCTCCATTTGAGCCACCGCTTACACTGAAGGAGCAGTGGGAAGCCACACTCACTCCTGTCATCACACCTGCCCGAGGTCCTAGAGGATCCGCACCCTTGCATGGCCTTCAGAAGCATTGGCTTTCTCCATGTCTATTGTGGTAGACATGGTGAGCCCAAGGTTTTCATGACTGACAAAGAAGAAACAAACTGGAAACAAAGCCAATGTTGTGTAAGGAACTGATGCTCTAAGATACATCTACAAGAAAGGCTGCTTATTAAAAATGCCACTCCACGGAAATAGCAAAGATGCTTGATCTGCCTGAGGCACAAATCTCAGTGTAAGACAACAAAAACAAAACAACGTGGTGCCTCCTCAAGAACACTAATTCCATAGCAATATATGGGTAAAATGCCTAAAAGGGAACTTTATTACGAAGAAGCTCAATAAAATCTCAGGGACCACAGATACAGTTAAGTGACAATCAAATTGCCATGCAGAACATGAGTGAGATATGTAGTCAACAAATTTTTCAAAAATAAACCAGAAATCTTGAAATTAAGAGCTCAACAAGTCAATTTTTAAAATATAGCTGAAAGTTTCAACAATAGACTAGATCAAATGAAATATCTTGAAAGCAAGTCTTGAAATCTCTCAGACAGAAAAATGAAGAGAACAGTCTAGATCTTTGAGGTGTTATGTGAAGAAATATCCACATTTTTGCAGTAATTGAAAAATAGAACACCATGAAGGGCCTAGAAAGCACATTCAATTGAATGACAGCAGAAAGCTTTCCTAAAACACAGAAATTCATTTATAGGAAGCCAATAAGATTCCAAAGAAACATAACCAGAAAACATTTCCACCTTTCAAAGATCCTTTTCAAAAGTCAAAAATGTCACATTAGAATTCTGATACAAGACAACACTGTGAAGTCATATTTAATGGTATCCCAATTAGAATGACAATGGATTCCTTAGCTAAACCTTATAAGCCATGAGGATATAGAATGCTATAATAGACTCAGGGTGGGGTGGGGGGGCACTAGAATAATATATTCACAAAAGTAAAATGAAAAATATCAGTACAGTGAATCATTAAACCAGAATGATAACAGACAAAAGAAAAAATATCTAAAAATAGTTAAAAGAATATTAAAAAATGATATTAATCATTCAATAATTATCTTAGTTATAAATGGACTAAATTCTATAAGTAAAAGATACAGGTTAGCTGAATAGAAAAAACACTAAGACTCAGTAACATGCTGCCTACAAGAAATTTTATCAGGAAACACAAACTGAAAAAGGATGAAAAATAATATTCTAAACAAAAATGTAAAGCACATGGAAGTGGCTACACTAATATCAGAATAAAGCCACAAGATTTCATGACAAAAATTAAGAGACATAGAAGGTATTTGTAAAATAGTCAAAGGATCATTTCAAGAAACATTAGTTGTAAATCTAAATTTACTTAATATTGAAGCATCCAATCTTATAGAGCAAACACAAATGGCCTAAGAAGACATTCTACTACAGTAATAGTGGAAGATTTCAACACTCCACTTTAATTAATCAGCATGTCTTCCAAATAAAAAATAGAAAAAAATCACTAACCAATTTTATATGCCAAGAGGATTAAACACACATTTGCAGAATATTTCACCCAATAACTGCTGCATGCACATTCTTTTCATTAGGTCATGAAACTCTCCCCAGAATAGACCCTGTTAAACTACAGAACAAGTCTTAAGTTCAAGAGAATTGA
Organism: Ctenodactylus gundi; assembly: GCA_004027205.1. NCBI lineage: Eukaryota > Metazoa > Chordata > Mammalia > Rodentia > Ctenodactylidae > Ctenodactylus > Ctenodactylus gundi. Next base: position 706,825 of record PVKB01000406.1, on the reverse strand, counting down.
AATTATATGTTTGCTCACAATGGACCGGAACTCAAGTCATCAACACATTTAAGAATATACATGAAGCATGAACAACACACTTTTGAACAATGAGTTAACAAAAAAATCAAAAATTTTAAATAAAAAGGGATACACAGCATATCAAAGTTTATGAGACATAGGAAAAGCAGCTTTAAAAGTTTGTACTGATAAGTGCCTACATAGAAATAGAAAAATTTAAACAACCTAATGTTGCATCTCTGAGACTTAAAGCAAGAACATGCTCCAAATTAACGTGAGGCAATAAATAACAAAGACCAGAGCACATATAAATGATATAGAAACAAAAATTACAAAAGACCAAGGTAACAGAGAGGGTTAGCTGAAAAGATAAAGAAATTAGATGAAACCTAAGCAAGACTTAGCCAAGAGTGGGGGAAAGATTCAAATAAATAAGCATTGACCAAAAAAAGGAAAGCATTAAAACTCAACATCACAGAAATACAAGAGACCCTTAGGGCCTAGAATGAAAAAAATACGCTAATAAAGGGAAAAATCACAGAAGAAATGAGTAAATTTCTGGACACATGTGACCTACTAAAATTGAACTATGAGCACATGGAAAACCTGAATAGACCAATATCAAATATTTTGAATCATTAAAAAAACCACCTCTCAACAAGGACTAGCCCACTAATTTTATCAAACATTTGCCTAAGAACAAATAGGGATTTTTTTTTCTCAAATTATTCCAAAGAATTTAAAGTAAAGGAACTGTTCTACACATTCTATAATGCCACCCTGATCCTGTTACCAAAACCTGATAAGGACATTCACATAAAAAGAAAACTACAGACCAATATCCTGGATGGATACAGATACAAAAATTTTACCTGGATAATAACAGACTGAATTAACAACACATCCAAAAATCACTCACTATAATCAAGCTGGTTTCATCCCTAGAAATGCAAATATGGTTCAACATGTGCAAATGAATAAACATAATAGATGACAATGAATAAATTCATATGGTCATCTCAATACACATGTATTATGTAGACAATGCTTTTTATAAAATTTAGGGTCTTATCACAATAGATCCTCTGAACAAGTTTGATGGAGAAAGATCGCACCTCAGCAGAGTCAAGGCTACAAGCTACCTGTGAGAAATGCAAAACTAACAGCATACTAAGTGCAGAAGCAATGGGAAGCATTTTCTTTAAGATCTGGAACAAGACAAAGGGATCCACTCTATCTGTTCTTATTTACAATATTATGAGGCATTTTAGAGCAGTTTGGAAAGGGAAAGAAATAAAGTGTATACAAATAGAAAGGAATGAAATCAAATTATTTCTCTGTGTAGACAATGTGATTATGTATATGATGTATTTATGACTATACCAAAGATTGATAAATTCAGTAAAGTTCAACATTATAAAAAGCAGATAAATCAATAAATATCCTATATAACAATAATGAATTGGCTGAGAAATCAAAAAAAGAAATCCCATTCATAAATGTTACCAAAAAATAAAATACTTAATAAATTTAGTCAAGGAACTGAAGACCTCTACTATGAAAGCTACAAACGCTGATGAAGGAAACTGAGCACACACATATGCCACATGCAGTATTATATTCATATTATCCAAAGTGAGGTGGAGATTCTGTGAAATTCCCATAAAAATAACAATGGCATTCTTCACGGAACTAGAAAATACTGAAATTCATATGAAAGCTCAAAAGTCCCCATATAGCCAAAGAGACCACAATACAAAAAAAAAAAAAAAAAAAAAAAGTTGAAGGCATCATAATACCTGATTTTAAGACACACTATAGAGCTATCAGTTTAGTTAAAACAGCATGGTGCTGGGATGGAGGAATAGCACAGTACTTGCCTAGCAAGCATAAAGCCCCGAGTTTTTCTGATTCGTCCTAGTAGTTATTTGATCTAATAGTTGTATTGTGCACAATAGCTAACATGCGAAGGTAGACCAGGTGTCCATGGACAGATAAACCAAGTACAGAATGCAGCACCTTTAAGATTTTATTCAGCTTTAAAAGAGAATGCAATTCTGACACATAGCTGAGCTTTGAGGACCTTATGCTAAGTGAAATAAGTCTATCACAAATGACTAATGCTCTAGGATTGTATTTACATTCTGTTTACCTAGCCTAGCTCCACACCAAAGAGTCAGAAGGTAGAATGGTAGCTGACGGGGGATGGGAAAAGGGATCATTTAATGGTTATAGTGTTTCAGGTTTTTGAGGTAAAAAGAGTTGAATATTGATGGTGGTGGTTGTATAATATAAATGCAGTCACTAAAAAGTACCCTTGTGAGATTAGTGTATTAACTGTGTTTTACCATAATAAAAAAAATTAGAAATAAAATCTGGCAGTTCAGACAAGCTGCCACTGTGGTACAGTAGTTCCACAACATGGTGGTTGCTGTAGGTTTGTTACAACTTTCTACACTGCCATTCTTAACAAGTGATTGCAATGTTCATTTGAACGATGGTGAATATGCATGCATGATCCTTGCTCGAGGGACGAAGATCAGCTTTGCATCTCGTGGGTCACCAGTGTGTCACGTGACCACGTGTAGCCTAAAGATATGCCAGAAATTTGAGGTGTTTTGTTTTTATTTGTGTGTGTGGATCTAGCTTGGAGCCTTCACAATGAATTATACCTCTAACCCAATTGTTACTTTCAATTTTCACACAGGGCCTTGCTACATTACTAAGGTAACCTGCCTGGGTTTGCAATTCTCCTACCTCAGCCTCCCAGAGTACTGGCATTACAGGCTTGCACCATCAGACCTAGCTGAAATTTAAGTTTTTAACGTATTACTGCAGTAAAGTTTCTAGCTCTTACTGCTGCGCTACTAAGGTGTTAGCAGGCAAGCGAGAAACAGATTTGAAATTCACAATGAATCAGCCAGTCCAGTGGTCTACCGTATCTACTATGCAAGGAAGCAACTAACGGCTAGCTCTCCTGCAAGGAAAACCAGTAGATACCGACTAGCTTCAAGAACAACTGAAGTACAGACAAACTTTCTCTTGAGAGAAATAGAGAAAAGCAGTATTGGCAGGGTGACCAGAGGTGGCACTATAATAACTACACAGTCTCTTGAGAACTGGACAGTGAATGAAGATGCTAGCCAGCTTATCACTGAGTGACAAAGTACCTGAGAAAACCATCTTAAAGAAAGAAAGATTTATTTTGACTCAGGGTTTCAGAGATTTGAGTCTGTGACTGTTTGGCTGTGTTATTTTGGGGCTGTGGTAAGGCTAAGCTTCATGGCAGGGAGTGAAGTGAAACCAACGTGCTCTCCTCTTAGCAAGCAAGACAGACAGAGAGAGAGAGAGAGAGAGAGAGAGAGAGAGAGAGAGAGAGAGAGAGAGAGAGAGAGAGAGACAGAGACAGAGAGAGACAGAGAGAGACAGAGAGAGACAGAGAGAGGACTTTAGAAAAATGCAAAGACATCATCTGTTCCTTGTTAGATAGAATATTGCCAAAACAGTGGTGCTGCTAAAAATGATTTTCATATTCAATGCAATTTCTATCAAAATACCAAAAACATTTTTCACAGAACTTGAAAAAATAATCCTAAAATTCGCATGGAACTAAATGAGATGCAGAATAACCAAAGCAGTGGGCAAAGACAAAAACGGGTGGCATTACAGTTCCACACATCAAGCTACATTACAAAGCAACAGTGATAAAAGGCATATAGTAGTGGGGGAAAAAGGATGGACCCGAACAGAACTGAGGATGCAGAGATAACACCAAGTATCCTCAGCTATCTGATCACTGACAAAGGGGCCAAAAACATACACTGGCAAAAGGTTAGTCTCCTCAATAAATGGTGCTGAGAGAACTGTTATCCACGTGGAGAAGAATGAACCTAGACCCACATACCTGTCACCAGGTACCAAAATCAAATCAAAATGCATCAAAGACCTAGATATTAAAACAGAAACTTTAAACCTCCTTCAGGTAAAATAGGTAAAACTCTTGAAGATAAGAGACCTCAACAAAGACTTCAACAGAACACCTGATACAAAACAAATAAATAGAAGAATTAAGAACTAGGATTACATCAAATTAAAAAGCTTTTGCACAGCAAAGGAAGCAATCAATAGAGAGAGAACTGAAAGAATGAGAAAACTTTCTCTTACCACCTACAACTTGGAAAGGGGTCTAATAACTGAAATATATGAAAAACTGAAAAACACTCCACAAAATCAAAAACTCAATTAAAAATAGGCACTTGAAATGAATAGACAGTTCCCAGAAATAGAAATATAAGTGGCCAACAAAAACAAATACATGAAAAAACATTCAAGTTCTTGAGCCACTAGAGAAATACAAATCAAAACAACACTAAAAATAGATGTGCCATTTTACCCACTGATACGTCTTCTAGAAATCTTTCCAAAGGAGTTAACAGCACATAAAACAGATACATGTATATCTATGTTTATAATTGCTCAAATAATAATAGCTAGATCATAGAAGATGGTAAATTGTCCATAAATACATCAATGAACAAAGGAAACGTGGTCTACGCAATGGAGTACTATTCTGCCATAAAGACCAAAAGATTTCACAATTATTTGTAGGTAAATGGCTCTAACTTGAGGCCCTTATGCTTAGTGAAGTGAACGAGACTAAGAAGATGAAATATCACCTGGTCTTTCTCATATGAGAAGCCCTGTGTATAAGTAAATAGTCCTGTAAGTGAGATGTTGGGATTCAGGGGGACAGGGGAATGGGTATGAGGGTGGGGGGGATGTGAAGTTGCTGTGATACGTGCACAAAATTTTCAAGCTTAATACAAGCATTGTGTGTTGTAAGAATATACTTGTAAAAATGAGGAAAAGTGAGTCAACTTTTAATATTCCTCATAAAAATAATTTTAATATCAACAGCCTACTTGCATCTTGCATTGTGTGGTCCACAGCTCCTAAGGAACATCAAAGAAGCAAAGCCTCCATGATACATGGGAACTAATCCTCATGAGAAATACAGATGGTCTGATTTCGGTTGATTCAACTTGACTATTCTCCCACGCTAATGGGAAGCAACATGCATTTAGTAGAAATGATAATTTAAGTCATGAATTATTATGTTTTCCAAGATTAATAATACTGGGGGACAAGACTCCATGTTGGAAAGTTAGCCACCACTCCCAGTCATTCACTCAATCATAAGGAGAAACTTCCAGTACCTACAATGTACATCAGCGATTCCTGATCTTTGTGACACGGAACTGGTTTAGTTGAAGATCACTCTCCCAAGGATTCAGTGCCAGTTCTTGGCAGCAGGTTGCTGGAGGACAGCTTTGACATGGTGAGCAGAGGCAGGAGGGAGCCCAGGGGCCAAGCTCCACCTCCGGTCAGTCAGCAACAATAGAACCTGATGGAGCTCGCTGACAGGAGGTGCAACTTAGTTCACTGGTGGCCTTCTGTTCTCAGGTCATCTGTCCTGGAAGTCCACTGCTTCCAAGGCCAAGAACTGGTACTGGTTCTGGACCCAGGGGTTGTGGAACCCTGGTGCATGTGGTTAAGCCATGATTGTTGGTGAATTATGTACAGTCAATGCATTTTCACCTAAGACTCATTTTCAACTTAAAATATTTCATTGTATACTGAAGAACGTACATATTCATCTAAAATCACACAAACCTGAAATCAGCAAAAAAACATTTTTTAATTCCTCAAAATTCAAAGTTTTCTTTAACTTTTCAAACTTCCAATAGTAGAAAATAAGGGTATAAATAAAGCTTTTATCATATACTATACTGTTCATATATGATTTAAAAGCTTTTTTCCGAACGAAAATTTATCTGAAGCAGCTGTGACAATTCTTGATGCGTTGTTCTGGTTTAGAGTCTGGTGTTAGTCTCACATAAAACCCAATACCCACTCAGATCTTTTTAATAGTTTACCAAGATTAAATACCCCAAACCATAACATTTTTGTGGGTTTGACATTCTTAAGTTCTACTTTCAACTCTACTTCTAAATCTTTCATGTGGAGGAAGGAATACAAGAAATTTGTAAACTTATGTGGCCATTCGTGGAAGACAGAAAAATAGATTTGCACCAATGATGCCGCCATTAAATAAGCCAGATTCACCCCAAAGAGCTGGTTGCTCAGGGAGCTCAATGTTTTGGCAGCCAGCACATGATGGTTTTGTTTGTCTTAGATGCACTGAAGATGGAGCTGAGGAGAACTCTACCAATAAGATACACTCCTAGAACTTTTTATTCATTTTGAGAAAGAATCTCATTAAGTTGTCCAGGCTGGCCTCAAACATGCCATCCTCCTGCCTCAGTCTCCTGTGTAGCTGAAATTATAGGCATGCATCATCACACCCAGCCTCTTAAACAAGTTATAATATTGGAATATCATTACCCACAGACTTTTTCATATGAAAAATCTTGTGGTTGTTTTTAGAAAAGAGAAAGATTAGTTATTCCGTGGGAGGACCTTTATGAATATCACTTCTCTGCTTAGTTTTAAAACTAATCTAATTCTGGATCCTATTATATTAATGGAATAATTATTTTTACGTGAAAATTCATTTCTTTAATCCTCTACTTATTAGCCTTCTCAAAGTTTATACCACTCCAATAAAACATAAACTTTACTTGTTTGCTTTTGTGAAAATTCAATATATAGAGCCAGAGCAGTGAAGATTTGACTTTTGCCAATTCTGTCGTCAGGTAGTACTTAATTTTCCTCAATTTCCCTTTATTTAAAAATGCAAGGACATTGAGACAAAATATCTGTCAGGATTTTGTTCTAAAATTCCATAAATCTCCTAATTTTTAGAGAATAGGGTATGCTCTGTTCGCTGTTATAAATTTTGTCTTGGTAACCTTCTCATCAATGGGACACAACACCCAATATCCACTACTTAAGAGGAAGAAAGGTATATTTTAGCTTACAGCTCAGGTCTCAGCCTGTTCATGGTCAGCTAGCAACGGCACCAGGGCATGACGGTAGACCGAGCCAGAGGAAAGCTGTTCATACCATGGCAAGATAGAAAGTAGAGTGACTGGGGAGGGCAGGGGCAATTATGTACCCTGCTAGGCCACACCTCCAGTGTCCTGCCCCTTCTGAACAGACCCTACTTCTAAACAGCACACAAAATCCACAGATCTCCTTGATCCAATTATCCCTCATAGTCTCATCACCTGAGGCTTTTGGGGAACCTTCCAGACCCACACCCTAACAGTTCTAAAGCTTTCCAGCATATTTAATGTTCCAAAGTTGTTGTGCAATGAAGTGTTGTATGGTTTATAAGCTTACTCACGTCATAAACAACATTTGATTATTATTTATTATCTCTTTAGGCATAGTTTTGATGCAGAGGTATTCACCAGAGGTATTTACTAGAATTGAGTGTGTCATAAGGAATGCTTCTACTACTCAAAGAGTAAGATTTAGGCTTTCAAGATCTCAAGTAGTAGTTTTTATAAATATAAAACATAGTTTATCTTAATTCAAAACAAGACTTGATACTTACTAAAATTGCTTAGCTGTTCCTGAGATTCAAAATAAGTTGCACATTGCACAGTAAAACATGTATAAATCTTGTTACAAATTCTTGGTTCTGATGCCATCTCTTTTCATTAGCTTCTTATAAAAATATTTTTTAATTTGAGATCTTGTTTGAAACATCTGTTCCATATTTCTCTTAGTATTACCAAGTCTTTCAGGTTTCTTAAATCCACATCTCAAGATAAACTTGGTCGTCTGAGGACTGAAATTTCCAACACTGTAAAACCAGGCTTCCTTTGTTGATTTCATAATCTATACTATTTATATTATGAACGTATATTTTATTTCACTTATATTTTTATTTTTGTTTTTTGTGATGCTGGGAGTTTGAATTCAGGGCCCCATACATTCTAGGCAAGCACTTGACCACTAAGTTATATCCCCAGACCCTAGAAGCATGTCTGTAATGAAAAATTGACAGTGGGTGTAATTTTGATGGTTACTGATTTTACACTGTATGCCAGAGACTATATTAGCATTCTTCAGTATATTGCTCTCTAGAAAATGATTGTGATTTTTTGTACCTTTTCTGTAACACTGTTGTTTTTCTGGGACTCTTCATGAGTATTAGATTAAAATGATATTCCTTGCCCAAAACCATCACAGGTGATTATACTTGTAACTGTTCTCCAGGTCTTTGTATGTTTTGTGGTACTGTGAAATTCAACACAGGGGTTCCACTCTGAGCTACATCCCTAGACCCCTTTTTATTGTTCATTTGAAATAAGGCATCACTAAATCACTAAGTTGCCTAGGCTGGGCTTAAACTTGTGACTCCCCTGCCTCAGCCTTCCAAAATGTTGGGATTACAGGCTATAACACAAGACCAGGCTGTCCAGGATATTTTTCTTTCTTTTCCCTCACTCACAAACATACCCCATGCACAAACACACAGGTACTATCGATTACTTTTACAATTCTATTTTTTAATATTATTCCTTTCCTTCCATTTACTTTTTCAATAAATACACATGATTTCCTTTTAAATTATGAGTGCTATGCTAGGCATGGCGGGTGTGAATACACATCAGTCATGCTTTTGTCCCTTGCAAGCAGAGGACATCCAGCAGGGAAAAGAAATATTTCCAAATACTACAATGCTTTGCTATTAGGAGGTGTCACTGTGGCTAATAAAGGTACAAAGATAAAACAGATTACAAAGGATGGCTAGAGGGTTAAAAAAAACATAAAAATTGTAAATAATGAAGATAGAGAGTTTGGCCTGGAAAGTCACACTATTCTTCCCCACTCTGTCCCCTAAGGTGGATGGTCGATTATCGTCTTTTGCCTTCATAGCACAACTTCCAAATCACGAGTTCTCTTTTCTCTGATGAAAGCTTTTCTTTTGGAGAGCTTCTGCCACCTGACTACCACTTGCTACCTCCTTGTCACCATCCACCAATACTCGGGTACTCTGCCGAATTCGTAGAGGACCTCAGAAATCTGGCCCATTTCTTTCTAGTCACTCTATTCAGCTCAATGTCAATGCAATCAACTTTCCTCACAGCCCTCTGATCTCAATCGCACGACCAGGTCCCCCCTACCTCACACACTGCAGCTCCATCCTGAGCTTTTCGGTGCCCCCACCCTCTTCTGCCCCGTGTTCTCAGGCTCCCAGGGGTGCCTTCTCATTCTCCTACTGCTCCCAGCCCTTTCCTCATTCTCAGAATTTCTGTCTCTCACTGGATTAGATGGTATCTATCCACACTGGGCGAGAATGGAGTTTATGGTTCAACCCCATCAAGTTCTACGAAATGACTGTGATCTGGGTTTCTCAGATTAGAGAAACCATGCAATACTTGACCTGCTGCATCTAACTCACTTCACAAAGCGTGATGGTCTCAAGTTGTATCCATTTCCCTACAAAAGCCTCAAAACCATCTGTCTTTACAGATGAGTAGTATTCCACTGGGTATATATACCACAATTTATGTATCCTTTCGTATGTTGATGGGTATTATATAAAATGTAATTTTATAAGAAAAGTGCCCACATCATCTAAATTGCTGTAGTCTAGAGTTGTCCCTAACACACTGCTATTTTTCTCATTATTTTTTCTTTTGAAGCAGCTTACTTTTATTTTACAAATAGCATTTGTGTCTTTCACTATTTCTTACTTAATTTTGTTTTCAACAATGGATTTATTGATTCTCTTTATCATATGGTTTCATTTTACTAATTTGACTTTTTCTACTTTTTGGGTTATTTTCAATAATTTCCTAAACTGTATTATATACTTTTTAGATTTTTCTAAAAGGACATACATTTCTATGAACTGATTTCTCTGTATTATACATGTTCTAATGTACAGGATTTTCCACAATTATTTAGTTCTAAAACTTTCTAATGTCTTCTGCTTTCTAGTATACTGTACACATTATTTAGAAGTAGGTTTTAAAATTTCTATTGTAAGTTTTTACATAGTTTACTGACCTCAAATGACTTCTTGTGGTTAGAAAATGTGACCTATATCTTATCAACCAGTTCATGTTTGCTAAAACTAGTTTTAAAGTTATTACATGGTTCTATATTTATATAGTCAATAAGTGTAATATGTGCTTGAAAATAACATGTTATCACTAATTGCTTCATGGATTTCTTGAAGTATGTGATTTCTGTTCTCTAGTGCTTATATTTTACTGTTTTGTATTTTACTTATCAATTCCCAAACAATATGCCTCAAATATACTAAACTTTATAAATCTCCCTGCTTTTTTCTATATATATGACTTGCATTGTGAAACACAGCACAAAGAATTTTATAAGCCTTCAATTCAAATGATACTTTTTTTAAACTTAAGGTATATTTTATTTGATAATAATGTAGCCATCTTAGCTTTTTTTTTCAAGGCATGTAAAGATGTTTTGTGTTCATGCATTTTAGGCTTCTAATATATTTTAATTCATTTTTACAATTTTTAAATATATCCTATTCATGCTTAATACAGTTTATAGTTAATCTATTGTACTTCCTACAAGGATTTTGTGTGCTTCAATTTTGAACAGGACTTTTATCAACTTCTTGATTCTTACATCTTAGTTTTCTTTTTTCCAACTTCTCTGTGGTGATCGTTCTTAAAGGTGACCCATGAGCACACTTTTACATAATTATATTTAACTGGGAGTAGAACCCATCACTTGCTTTCAATGAGGACTCTGATATAGACAGTAGTCATCAATCTTTTAATTAGGTTATCTTTATGGTAAAGGCAGTAGAACTTCATTCTAGTAATTATTTAATTATGACACTGCAGAGAAGATTCTCCTTGCTGGCTTAAGATGGTGGCTGCCATATTGTTGGAGGCTCCATAGAATGAAGTGATCTTTGGGAATGCCGTGGTTTAGATTTGGAACTTACCCCAAGTCTCATGTATAAGGACATTATGAGTTACCTATGGAACCATGTTCTCTTAGGAAATAGGGGCCTGGTCTAGAGGGGTGGATTATGGGTTTGTGGTAGATCATACGTGCATGGTGAAAGAGGCATGTGATAGTTTATAGATTATAGGCTTGGTAGATTAATGACTTAAACTTGAAAAGGGTAGAACACTGAGGCTGGACCCAGGAGGGGCAGATAGAATCTGGATGGATATATGCTACTTCTTCCCTTCCTTCAGAGACTCAGCTTCCTATTTGCAATGCTGTGAGGTGCTGCCTCCATCTCTGTCATGTACCTCCACTGTTGTCAGCTACCCATGAAGGGACTGTGACCTTCTGAAACTGTGAGGTAAAATAAACTTTTCCTCCCTTGAGTCGGGCATGTCTGGTATTCTGTCACAGCAACAAAAAAGTAACTAAGAGCTAAAGGCAGCTTACCACCACAGTCTCGCCCTCATTTGAAAAGCTTCAAGGATGTTAATTTTACTAACAACTAGACTGATTGTTTCTCAGGGCTCCTCAATCCCATGCTACCCACCCCGAACTAAACTACTATCTACTTATACCTTGACTGCAGTCCTGTGATACCTTAAGTGAAATGATTTAGGTGTGGAAGATTAATATGCTAAGTACTGTATAGTTTCTCTGGCTTGGAAAACCCGGAACACAGACATTCTATAGAACCACATGAAGTGATAGCCAGAGTTGGGGGAAGGGATAGGGAGGGGCTGGGAGGGTCAAAAATGGGAAGGGATTGTAAAGTTGATATGATACATATGTGCACAAATTACCCAAATTCACTGTAAATACTTTGTATTACACATGTATGTTAATAAAAATAGTGGGAAAAAAAGAAAATCAATTCAAGCTGTGCCTAGACTCACAACCCATAGAAACTTGTGGATAAGACATGGGTGCGGTTTTTATTGATTTAAGCCACTTACCTGGTGGTAATCTGTTATATAGCAAAAATTAATAGAGAATTAGATGTAACTAATTTTTCATATAATTAATATTTGAAATCACCTATGTCACTACTTTATGTCCTTTTCTTGAAATTGTAATTTTTGAACTTGTGTTTTTATATAGGTACTCCTTTAAGGAGTAGCTGTTTGTGGAAACTTTCTTGAATTTTAAGAAATTTTTAAAATCTAAAACATTACATACACAATTCGAGTTATGTAGCTACAACTACTTCATATACTATAATGTTACAGGTTTCTGGCTTTGAATATTGCTACATAGAATTCAGCTATCATTTGGTTTCTTTGGAGGCTATCTTTCTCTCTCTAGTTTTTTTCTTTTCTTCTTTAAGTTTTATTTTTCATTTGTGTTCTACATTTGGGTGAAGGATAGAATTTGCTTTGCGCCCTGAATCTGAGGAGTCGTTCCTTCTGGAACTTTGGAATTTTGCAGATTCTTACTCCTTCCCCAACTATCTTTTCATTCAGTATCATTGTTTTTTGCTTGTTTGTTTTGATTTTAGGAATTTTGACTTGACGTATGTTCCATATCTAAACTACCCAGTCATCTTCATGGGCACTTTTTTCCGTATTCACATTTTAGACAACTTAACTTTTGCTTTGTATCTTATTTTTCGTCACCATCCTATATTGTGAATGTGACAGTTTCTACATGTTGGTCTAATATTGCTGTTCGTCACTTGTTCAATTTTCTGGTATTCATTTCCTTTTATTTTGTACTTTTTAATTCTGGGAGAACGTTGAGACTTTACACATGAAAATTATTTGAGGCTTAACTTGACAGTTGACTCATTTCTTTGTTTCTGACAGGCATTTAGGGAAGCTTCAAGCCTGTGATTACTGAAGTCTTTTTCAGACTATGTAGACAGTGGGATACGAAACACTGCATTAGCCATGGTTCTGTAGTGAGATCAAGTGGATGGCCAGATGAAAGGGGATTTATTAGCAGAACTGGCCCACGCAATTATGGAAGCAGAGAAGTCAAACAATAGGCCATTTACAAGCAGGAGAACAAGGGAAGCTGTTGGTAAAACTTTCAGTCTAAGCCTGCAGGCCCAACCAAGAACCCTAAAGGGCTGGCGATGCAAGTGCCACACTGGAAAGGCCACTCACACCTGGACTTCTGAAATGCACGGGCAGAAGCATGTTCCTGCCCCTGAAAAGAGAGAAAATTTGTCTTTCCTCAACATTTCTGTTCTAACTGGGCCATCAGCCAGTTGGATGATACCTGCCCAGACACACTGAAGACAGACCCTCCTTAATGACTCAAATACCAGTCTACTCTGAAAACACACTCACAGAACACCTACAGACAGGGTCCTCTGCCAGCTATCCAAGTATACCTCAGGACGGGCAAACTGACAACAAGTCAACTATCCTGGACCTTATAACCTAGGCCTGTTTGAGAACTACGAATGCACATGTGACGTTTTGTTGGTTGTTTTCTTTGAAGCAGACAAATATTATTACTTGTCTTTAATTATTTTTCTATTTCCCACTTTGACTGAAGATACAAGGGTTTTTTTTTTTTTTTTTTTTTGCATGTCCCAAAACCTGAACCTCTCTAACTCGTTAGACCTGTGTTTAAATCAAAATGCAAGCTCCAAGCCATATGAATGACATACGATTTCACATTTCACTGCTGTCGACTGTCTGAAGTGGTTCTTCCCAGAACTTTTGACCTCTGATGACTCTCATGGCTTCCTTTGCTCCATCCAACCCGGGAATGCATGAAAATATGTTTTCATTTTATATCTACTACTTCTAGGTGCTTTGCAGCAGGACAGATTATCAGGATATTTCCTCTGCCAATATTGTCGGAAGAGGAAGTCTCTGTCTACTCTTCACCTTCCTGTAACCAAATTTTGGCCCGAGTATTTTACAAAATCTACTCCGTTAAGGTCACCAGGGGCCTCCTAATTCCTAAGCAAAGTAAATATGCAACAGGCCTTTTCTCAGTCCACAGCTTTTGAAATTGTTGCCCAAATAGCCCACGGATCATGTTTCTATTATCCCTTATTACACAGGCAAGCCTAAACACACACACCTACCTGGGTACTTACCATCGTCAACTCTTAGGATGTTAAGTTCACATTGGTTTTTATCCTGGCAAAGTCCACTAAGAAATATTACTAAATCGTGCAAACATTTTCCGATTCTCAATATTCCTCACTAATCCTATTTCTTATTTTAAGAGCCACTTGTCTCAAGTCTGCTCAGCCACCCTGCTACCCATTGCTGGCCTGCCTCACAACTTCCTCTGCTTAACATTACCAGTGAACACGTTTTCAGTGGTGACTTTTCGGTTCTTTGGATGCCGTAAAAGTCAACTTCAGAAGACAAACAGATGGAGTCACGGCACTCAAGGGCCCGAGTGCCACAGACCATTTCACCACCAGAAGGCCAGGCCAAAATCTGAGTTTTAATTTCAGGATGCAAGCTCCACAGGGACTTCAGAAATGGCCAAGAAAGAAGAGGGCTCGTATGTAGAATCTAAGAATCTGCATTTCCAGAAGCCAAGAGAAGAACGGTGGCTACCAGGGATGGGGGAGCTGGGAGACACTGGGCAAAAAGCACAAAGTTTCAAATAAGGTAGGATAAAGAAATTTTAGAGGTCCAAGGTATGACACAGTGACTACTGTTAATAATATCATATTATATACATCAAACTGGCTGAGCAAGTAGATCTGAAGTACTACCACTTCCCACAACAAGGTGTTTATGTGAGGAGATACATTTATTAGCTGATGTAGTAATTATTCCACTGTGTATATGTATATTAATGTAGCATATTGTGTATCTTTACTGTAACTTATTACAAAACTTAAATTTAAAACAAAAGTCAGCTTGGCGTCATGCTGAGTATCTCTATGAAAGATAGCATCCTATATTTTATAATAAAATGTCCTTTGAATGATAATTTATATAAACAATGTTCAGGTTCTATCTGAATGTAATTTTTTTCTCACAGGAGGGGAGTATCAGTAAACATGATTGGGTCAAGGCAGACCTGATAAAATACTAAGATCTGCCCTTGCACTTGGCTAGAAACTAAGATAAAGTGTGTGCTGTGCAAAGCTCCTTCTGGACCAGAGAGGATTCACCCAATTTCTCCTACCTCCTCTGCTCTGATTCTGAGACTCTTTCTTGATTCCTAATTCATCCTGTCCTCTGGGTATTGATTTCTCTTCAGTGTGTTCCGTCATTATCTCTTCCTATGCCACTGAACTTAAGTGGTGCTCTTGACATCAACCGCCAAATCCACCTGATGCCTCGCACAGCAGGAGTATTAGATCTGATGTCCACTTTAGTTATCTCCTCCTAAAAGCACCTAAAATACAATGTGACTGAAACTCTCCTCCTCCTGCCAGTGGTCAGTCCTCACACCCCCTGCCCCCACCACAATCTCTCACCAGCTCCCTCCTTTCAAACTGCTCCATAAAATCAAGGGAAAACTAAAATGGCTAAAAATAATATATCCTGGTTTGCAATTTTTCCCAAAAGTTCAGTAATCTCTGATGTAAAGATGCCCTACTCTTCATCTATGAATAAGAAACTTCATATTTGGTAACTTATAAATTCTTCTCTGCTCTGAAGCTGTAGACTCACCGTTGGCTTTACAGCTGAGCTTCTTAAGACTGGTATTCCTGAAAGCTTCATTTTAACAGATCATTATTGTATTTGTGCACTAAATTATCTTACTAGAATTTATCAATGAAAAACAGCCTAATTGATTAAGACAAGCCAATATTAAATCCACACGAAATGTAGAAACATGTAGGAGAAAATAATGAAAACAAAGCCATTCATTTTCCATAATCCAGCAATCAACAATTCCCTCCCTTTTTGGGTGAGATGAAGAAGAGAAAAGATGCCCTAGTTCTACAGTGAAAATGTAAATTATTATTTGAAATCAACAAAGAAAGAACTTTCTACCACTCCTCTGGCAATTTTCTGCACCTACAATTTCCTCCTCATAACTCAACAGTGCTTACATCTTCTGAGAGAAACAGGTGGGGGCTATTTCCCAGAGGCTCTGAGGGCGAGGTGGCTCACACCCAGGAAAAAGTGGGAGAAAAATATTACTCGTATGTAAATAAAGAGTTGAGTGTCTTGGGAGGGAATAGCCCTCTCAATAAACTTCCTCTTAAAGTAAAAAAGGGAAGTGCCTGCTCCTACCTTAGCAGAATCCAGACTGGCCAGTCTTTTTATAACCGTCTCAGAGAGTATCTTCAGGATTTCCACGTGCTCAGATATTTTCAGCTTCAACCTCTTCAGTACCTGGGGCAACAGGAAGGATGTGCATAAGTCCATCAGGGGCGCCCTTTGGAAAGGAAGCAGGGTGTGCTCTTCAGGACTGCGTATCATTTTCCTTTTTTGAAAAGGGGCAGAATTTAGTGACCTTTCCACATGGCTTTATTTGAATTCCATGTAAGGTTACGATAACAAAGTGGCCATCTATCTGTTTTCTTTCTTCCTCCCTCCACCCCAATTCTCTATGTCCTGAACAGGAAGTAAGGGAAATGTTGGACTTTGGGCTGGGAAAGATAATGGTTTGCACTTTTTTTTCTTCTTGCCTATTTCTGTATTCCTCAGAGATTTAATAGTGGTCTTGTCTTTACTCTTGAAGACATCTGTCTAAATTGAATAAATCTCTTATATATACAACGTTTTAGCTAGTGTTATATGTCTTAAAGATCTACCTTAGGAGAAAATGACCAAAAATGAACAGAGTATTTCACCAAGAAAGATATGATCATTACAATCTCATCTCCACCTACTGAGGTGATGTTGACTTTGGCAGTTGGGAATGTAAGTCATTTCCATGTGTCTCAAGTTTTGTTGCCCAGCTGTTGAGTAATGGTGGAGGGAGGGAAAGTGAGCGTGAGAGAGACAGGGAGAGACAGCGCGGATGTTGCAAATAGCACCAGTGGTGTGACTGCTGTGAGCCGGAAGGGCAGAGGGTCACCAAAGAGCAAACTGGAATCGCTGCCTCGATGCAGAAGAGAAGACAGATGCCAACTGTGGCCTCAGTAAGGAAAAGCTCGCATCTGGCTGAATAAAAGGGGAGCGACTGGTTTTCTGCTAGAATAATTCCAGGAGCTATGAGAAGACTGTTAGCAAAATGTGTTTCTCTGAATTAGAAGCATAAAGTGTGTGGCATTTTTAAGATACTTCAGTAGAGAATGAAATTACTTTCCATGACAAGTTGTAGGTGTTGGACTGGGCATCCTTGAGATTGCTGCGGGTACCAAGGTGTGCTGTGAGGAAGGAGCAAAAGCTCTGCCTACGTGGCTCAATGCTTTTATCCTGTCCAGTGACATCTGGGGTTACATCTTTTTTAATAGCTACTTAAAATGCAAGGATATTACAACACCACCTTAGAATTCAATAGTTTGTTACTTCAGTTGCTATATTTATTATCATCACGGAGTAACTGTTATGCATGAAGAACTGTTTTAGTGTAACACATGGGCAGTTTGATTCGTCTTTCCTACTAACTCCATTTAGAGGCTAAGAACACAGATTTAACAATCTGGCCAGCTCTACAGGCCACATAGGTGGACATAACAGTGTCTGAAGGCAAACTGCCTGACCTCAGGCAAACTGCCTGACCTCTAACTGGAGATTTTAAAGTCTGTGCCTAAAAATCTGCTGACTTATGCACAGCACTTTGAAAATAGAAGCATGGGGGCCATTTGGATTTTGAGTTTTAAAAACGGTATGTAGGGTCTTAAATGCACAGTTAGGCATACTCAGTGCTCAAATCCTGCCTTGGAATTGAACAGACTAGAGTTTCTCACTGGGAATTATCATTTTCCTGTGAGAGAAAAATGATACTTTGATCCTGCTGTTGGTGTTTCTTCTTCAAGAGATGCAGCCAAAACAGGATTACACATTGAAAAAATGTTTCTGTTTTCCATAAAGCTATTCTACAGACATTTCTAATAAGAAGATTCTATAAGATTCACTTATTTTCGTGTTTTCTAAAATCTAAGCAGTCCAAGAAACAACCAAGAGGTTGACACCAGAAGCAGCTTTCTGTCACCCGTCAGCTTTGAAAATTGCATGTTGTGAAATGTGATGTCTGTTAATCTCAAGATACACTCAGATGGACCAGAAAGAGGCAGAAGATTCTCTTTCTCAGCTTCAAAATTTGGCTTTTGCAGACCAGACACTTAAAAACAAAACTCATGTTCTTCTAGGTGCTTAAAAAGTGAATGGATGTGGGAAGGAAAAAAGGGTGTTTTTCTTTGATCTTTGTTTCAGTGTTTATATTAAGATATATCAGTACATGCTCTCATTTATGTGTGTATGCACATATACATATAAACATACACATACATGTATGTCATATCTACTTTGACCCATGATGAGTATATAAACATATATGCCCTTATATATAATATATACTCTACACTCAAGTTTAATTAAGTAAGCCACTGTTGGTGAAACCATAAAAAACCACGAAGGAAAGCAGATTCCTCCAAAAACTAAAAACAGGTGCCCCATTTGACTCAGCTATATTTCTTCTGATTATTTTCCCAAAAGACCTGAAGACATCATACAACAGTGATACATGAATACCCATGTTTATAGCAGCACAACTCATAACAGCTAAATCTTTGAAGCGGTCAAAATGTACAGCAACAGATGAATAGTTTAAGAAGATGTGCTACATGTGCACGTTGGAGAACCTCTTTATCATAAATTTGAGTCACCTGTAGGAAAATGGGTATTCCTAGGGACCACTGTGTTTAGTGAAGGTAACCACACATGGAAGGTTACGTATTGCATGATCTTTCTATTTGGGAATACCAAACTCCAAAGAAGAGCAAGGAGGAAAGAAAAAAGGAAGATAGATTTTGTGGAGGGGAAAAGGGGATGTGGAGGATTAAGAGATTGGAAAGGGGGAAGAGAAGTAAAAAACAATCAAAATGCAATATGCATACATATACACGCATATGCGTATATATGTGCATATCTACATATGCTTCAATTCCTCAAGCTGCATGTAATGGTTATGTATTGCAAATGCATACTAGTGAAAAGAATAATTTGAGGAAAAATAAAATTGAAGTCAACATTCTTTTTTAACACTGTAAAATCTTAACACCAGGTAAATCACTTTTCCACATACAAACCTCTAGCAATTCTGGCAGTGCAAGAATGGAACATTCTGAAAGAGCCCCTCAACAGACACTGCAACACCAGTGCAACTATATTTTAAACAATTCCCTCCTGCAAAGCATCCCCATGCATGTTACAGGCAGGGATCGCCTGATGACGTGTGGTAAGAAGGGGTGATGCCACCTGATTAAACTTTGAAAAGCAAGAACAGTGAATGTTGCCCCCAGGGACAGGCCAAGGTAGGAGAAAACCCGACTGAGCGAACACACTTCCTAAGGAAAACATGAAATTGTACCTGCAACTGGGTGTCTACACATATGACACACAAGTACAAATACATGGAACTTAGCAGGTTCAGGTTATGAGAAAATGACAATTCTTGAAGATAGAATTCCCTGAAATTTGGCCCCTAAAATTCCTTGGTATAGCTTTCCTCTCTTCCAAGTACTTTTTGATATGATCAACACTTAGAATGTTCAAACACTTTTCCCTACAGGTTTGGAGAACGTGCTGACATCCCGAACGCAGAGATGGTTATCACATCCATGTATACAACTTCCTCCCTCCCTTAAGCCCTCTCTCCCTCCCTCTCCCTTTCTCCCCTCCCCCATTCTTCCTTCTCTCCAACATCTTTCAGCTTTGATTCTATGTACCATTCAATGGTCTAGGTAATTCCTTTAAAATACAAATTTTGTCTCGCATATTCCATACCCATGTTAGCTTCCAGTTCGAGGCGTGGCATGCTTTGGTCCAGTCACTCCACTTCACGATGCTGCACCTAACCCCTACTCGTGACCTCAGGGCACTGTGTTCTTGGCGTTTTGCCTCCGGGCCAACTTTCTTTCTGCCTAATGGCCTTTTCTCAAGCTGATGCGTTCTACTTAAAGGTGGTTTATAGTATTTCTTAGTTTTCCTCATTTCCCCCCCCCCAAAAAAAAGTCTATTCTTGACCATCTATTTTGAAATGAGTCTCACCACTACCCTTTCACTCTTCCCCTGCATAACAGCACTGGTCTGGTCATACCCGCAAGAATGAATTTATTCAGTTAATTTTATCTAAACCCAGTCTCCTTTTTCAGAGTATGAAGTAAAAGAAGGCAGGAACAATATCTGCTTTATTTTCCACTGTCCTTTCGGGTCCTAGTGTATTCTGCATGTGTGTGTATTAAGGCAACAATCTCAATCAACTCATCAACTGTCTCTCAAATAAAAATTGTTTCTGGCTTATGCCCCTCCCCCATCTTCACCATGCTATTACCTGCATGTGCCTCAGAGGAACTGAAGCTGCGGTGCATTTTGCATGTGACACTCCCACCTTATTTGCAAGCGTACCAGTAAGATAGAAAAACCACCAGTTACCAAGGCAGAATCTCCAGCAGTGTAGTTTTTCCAAAAGAAATTCCCACCCCAAATTTTCATGTCTTGCCATGGTGACGTAAACAACTGCGGATTGGCTCCATCATTCATTTTGGGGAAACGGAAGGAAGAAACAAAAGCATTGAAGCTGGTGGTTTGGGCTCTACAGGAGAAGAAGCAAAATTCTTCCCTTTTTACAAGTTTTATTGGTGTCATATTGATCCTACCTTTAGCTTTAGACACTACAAAATTGTCACTCTTAAAATGTTATGTTCCCAAATGGTTAGATGCTAGTGACAACTGCTGTTTATGAAGCCACAGGAAAGAACATTTGTCATTTAATATGATTCTAAAAAGATCTTAGAGTATGTTTTCATTAATTCTGAACTGGTCACTTTACACATTTTAATTACTGTATTTATTCATCACAAATCGGCATTTCTTGCTACATTGCCAATATTTCTGAGTGAGGTTTGGAGAAAGAAAAATAATTTGTTTCACATTGCTAGGGACTGAACCTAGGGCCTAATATGTCCTAAAGAAGCACTCTGCGCCTAAGCTACATACCTCATTCTCAAAACAGTTTGCACAGATCAACTCCTCTGAGGCCTTCTCTTTCCTCAACACCCTCTTCTTGTTCCTTAGGGACTTCTGCTATTATTCCCTCTACTGTCATTTGTAGTCCCACAGTTCTTGACGACCTTCTTGTGGTAAACCCAACTTTTAGATTAGCATTCAAGTCTGGGAAAAATTGAGAAATTTAAAGCTTTCTTGGATTAAAAAAAGAAGCATGAGATAAATGGAGTCGAATAGTGTACAGATCTTAGAGAAATGTATGCTGACTTTTTAGGCAAGATTTGGACCATTGCTTGTAAAAGTATATTTGTTGACAGAAAATGTTGCATTATCATCTTCCTTTACAAATTCTAGGAAAAAAAAAACTTAGTGTTCAAATAAGTTGTATACATGCATTTTTAAAAATGCAGGCACATAGGCTTTAACTTGTACCTGGACAAACAACAGCAACAAAAAAGACAAGGACTCAAGAACATGCTGCATTTAGAAAAATAATCAACCAAGAAAACAAATGAAAGAACAGCCAATGGTCCTATGTTGAAATTCATAAAGTAATCCATTTCAGATGTATTAGCACGAAAAATTACTATACAACTTACATAGTGCTACATATTTTACCTGTAAGAAAAAAAGTTGTCACTTGAAAACTTTTATCTCATGATTTTGCCTTGGGACAATATTTCTTTAAACATTGGCAATCTTTTCAAATGCAAGGATAAAATTAACCATCTTGGTTCTTTGAATTTGTACGAAAATAGAAAATACGAGTTTATTAGTGTTGGATGCTTGGGTGCTTATGTAACAAAAAAGGTCTGGCTGAAATGCTTTGGCAAGTAAGCAGTGCATAATATAGTGTGATAATTTAGGGTGTTTTGGAAGAAAAATAAAGCTGCTAAGATATTGTGGTTTTGAACTTGGCAGAGTTATAGAATGAAATTGGCCCATGGACTTTCATAAAAACTTTCACAATGGGGAACAGAACTTTAAGAACTGTACATAAGGTGATAAGCAATTTACCATATGGAATCCTACTGAGCCTTCTTGGGATGCACATATTAAGCATCTTAAAGAGAGTTTTTTTTTTTTTATAGAGAAGGATTCTTAGATGTCCATGAATGAACTTTCTGAATGTAACCCAAGAAAGTCATACTTTAAGGTTCTCTCAAAGGAGTTTGTGATACAGCAATAAAGAAATAAATATGGATAAATACTTAGTAAATACCTCCTGCATTCTGGCTTTTCCAAAGAAACAAAAGTTAGTGAAAAAGATAAAACTCCACCTTTATTCTCATAGCCCCACCCATAAGCACAGAACCATAGCAAATCTATCAAGCAAGATAATTTAAGTGTCATGTTAGGGATATTTCTTTGCTGTAGGTGGAGGATCAGGTAAAGGCATTGTTAGTATCATTCTCTGGACAGATAACTGTCCAGGTCCCTACTGGCAACACAAAAAAAAAAAAAAAAATTAAGATAAAAAAAAC
This sequence comes from Ctenodactylus gundi, assembly GCA_004027205.1. Classification (NCBI taxonomy): domain Eukaryota; kingdom Metazoa; phylum Chordata; class Mammalia; order Rodentia; family Ctenodactylidae; genus Ctenodactylus; species Ctenodactylus gundi. The sequence goes on along the minus strand of PVKB01000406.1, from coordinate 684,360 downwards.
ACTTTCTCCAAAGATAGAAACATAGTATAACAATAAATACGGAAGAGAGAAAATTAGTTCTCAGATGTGCTCATTTAAGATTTCAGGAAGGCGTGAATCATTCTTTCCAGGAAGGATGGAAGATGACTCCCCTTGTTCTGTGGTGCTATGGTGGATAGGGTTCTTATAAAGAGCATCCAGCTCTGAACAGCACCTACTAGACCTTTGGAAACGGGTCAGCTATTAATGACGGTGTGGCGACAGACAGCAGAGTGTGGTGGAAGTATGAATGGTCCGACTCTGCCACACAGCAGCAAAGAGTGGGGGATTCGCTACTAGTTTCTATTTAGTAACCAGGCAGCTTTATGAATCCCGGAAAAACAGTCCCCAGGAACCAGGCAGAGGTGAAGGATTCAAAAGTTAGCATCAGTTATTTCTTCTTTACAAGTGTTTTGAAAAAGGTTCTGAAGTGAACTTACAAAGTCACAAAACATTTCAACTTGCAAATATAAAAGAGAGGAATTCTAAGAGGAAATTGTGTATATATGCAGGTTGTAGGACAGTGAAGATAAGTAGTCCTGCTGGGTTTGAAAAATATATGAATACATGCTTTAGAAATAGATAAAACTGAAAAGAGAGGTGGGAGTTGCACTGAAAACTGGGATCCGAAAATAGGATTTTTTTTTTTCTTTGAGACTGGGTCTTTCTCTGTAGCTCAGGCTGGACCTGAACTCATTTTGTAGCCCAAGATGGGCTCAAACACACAGTAATTCTCCTGGCTCAGCCTCCTAAACGCTGGGATTACGAGTATGCACCATATCCAATTTATGCAGTACTGGGGAATTGAACTCAGGGCCTTGTGCTTCCTAGGCACCCAACCCTAATAGTGGTAAATAGGACATAACTTCTTTTCATATTTATAGATAAGCACATGGCCAAGAGATCTTTTACAATTCCTAAAGGAAGGTGATTTTTTAAAAAATCTGTTCCTTTGAAACTACTCTGTAGAATTCATCTTCTCACTTCTGGAGGGATCATGGGTAGATTTCTTAGATTACTTAGGGAATAAGTAATGCATCTCACCTTCCAGAAGTTAAAAAGTCTCATCCAATGTAATATTAAAACTCAAAGTAGTCATCCAATTTGTAACTCTGTCCTTCATCAGGCTAGGACTCTAGTCGCGGGGACCAGGGAAATGTCTGGCTTCCTGTGTCCCTAGGACTACTTCCTTCCTTGCTGCTGAATGTCCTGATAGCCAATGAAAGGGAGGAAGAAGAGCATTAAAGGAAGCCTTACTTGACTTATGCAGCTGTTAGGTCACTGGATCCCTCTAGTCATGGCAGAGGATAAAATCTGATTCCCTAGTGCAACACTTTGAGGGTTCCTTAGACCTGGACCTCCCTCACCACCCAGAAACTTGCACTGTCTCTGCCTGGAGCTCTCTCAGCTTCAGTGTGATCAATAGTCTTCCCTTAGCTAGAGTTTCAGTGTCAGCAGTTTCAGTAACTCTGGCCCACTGCAATCCAACAATATTAAAGAATCCTAGAAATATACAATTCACAAATATTGAACAAATTTATTATATTGCCCCAATTCTCCCCTAAAAATCTGCAGATTTATCATGCTCACCTGGGCCACTATATTGACCAGATGGAAACAGCTATTTTTAAAGCACTACAGTACAAAGCACCTGCTCTCTTAGAAGTCAGGTCAGAGACATCACCCCATGCCACGGAGCCTCTGCAAAGTCCTTCTTTGCATTTGTGAGAGAACAGGTGAAAATGTCAGGGCATCTTCGCAATGTTGTGAAAGTAATTTTGACATCATGCGCCCCCAGAGGGAGGTCCCTAGGGCTCCCCTGATCTTGCTTGGACAGTGGCGAGGAGGAACAGCTAGCCAGGGGAGTAGCAAAGTGTTCAGTGCTTGCTGATGAAGAATTCTGGTAGCGATTATGAGAAGAAGGGGCAATGGGGATAAGAGGTGTTAAAAACCACATGTGTTTTTTAAAAAAATAAAATACAAATGGTTTGATAACTCTCTGTAGAAACAACCACTTCATAGGTCAAAGGGATAGAAAAAATTAAAATTGAAATATCAAAAGCTAAAATAACTTCTACTCATATTTCTGAGAATAAGTGAAATAGGTAGCTACCACCAAATGCAAGTACTGACAATAGCAGTTCCAAAAGGCATATTTTATAACTTCTCTTATAGAGTTGTTTACTCAAGCTAATAATAAAAATACTAAGATGGTCAACAAACTAAGGAGAAAGACTTGAAAGGAGCTTTCAACTATGACGATCAGAAGGGCAATATATAGACTAATGTATCTCCATTGGTGATGGAAGAGGTACTAGTATGTCATTAAATTAATAACCATGGAATTAAAAATATTTCAGTGTTAGTAAGAAAAGATCACTAACATACCCTTTCATGAGCGCCTCCAGTAGCTATGATTGTTTTAAACTCTTGAAAAGCAATTTGATAATATGTATCAGAGGTCTACAAGTTAGTCACAACTTGTAATTTAAGAAAACTTAGAATGTTATCTTTAAAATCAATAATAAATGTATTCCATTAAAGAAAAGCCCACGACCAACCGGCTTCACTGCTAAGTTCTACTAAACATTTCTAGAACTGGCAATGAATCTTAAGTGGGTCAAAAAAAAGAAAGAAAAATGGAAGAGAAGAGTGTTTTCCCTAACTTATTCTATCAGTTCAATGCTACAGGACAAGAAAAGAAAACAGCTCAGCAGAGATGCAAAAAAATGTGAGTAGTGGTGGTGAGCCAAGACCAACAGCCCATCAAACAGAGAGTTTACTGAGATCCGCTGAGGTTCACTCCATGGGTGAAGGGAGGGTTTCACACATGGAAGCACAGCATAACGTACACTACACACTACATTTTCTTGTAAATCAATCAGTATACAGTGTCTGCCAAATTAAAAATCAAATGGGAGGAATGAAGCCTTCACCTATGTCTTTCAGTCACACAAATATGTACATAAATACAAATATGTTTTGTACAATCTTATAAGCAGGGCTTCTAAAGACCAGTACCAATTGCTGGCCAATGGCCGGAGTAGTGGGGAAATAAAACATATGTTTTCCATTGATTCCATAGGGTGCATCTCGTTGAGTCACTAAATTTCTTCCCAATGAAATAAGTACTTTGGTCTCCGGTCCTTTTTCTGATAAGAGGTTAATAAATGATCCAAAGGAAAACATTCTTTTGCAATCATGCTGTGTATCTATTTTTTTTCATCAGAGTCAGTTTGATTTGATCTTCAAATACTAGTCGTTTTCTCTGGCAGCAAAAAGAAACATGATTAAAACCACAAGGTTGGTTAATCCACTGAAGATACCGAAGGTCTATGGGAAAGAGGTATTCCTTTGCAAACACTAAAAAGTTGGCAGGGCAAACTTTTTTTGGCAAAATAAGGAAGACCTTTTGAGTTCTAGTGGGCTAAGTTTTTGTGAGCAACTGTACCATAAAATTAAAATATGTGTGGGATTTGGATTAAGCACACTTCTGGGTATACAGAAAAAGAGGGGATAGAAGTTTTGGAGGAAGATCTGGGGAAAAAAATCATTTTCTGCAAATTTTTACTTTAGCTGGGCTCTGCCTTAGGGACTTTTGGGATTCATCTGTTCTCTCAAGTTCTATTAAATTTTACTTTTAATGAGAAACAGAATAGAGCTGGCATCAAAAGGAGCTTGCTGAGTAGCAATTTTAATTAAAATCGAAAGTTTACAAAAATGTCTCAGATATTTAAGTCAATTCAATGCTTCTTTTCAGTACAACTGTTGATAAAAAATTAACCTATCTGAATATGTTGCAAGTTTACAGTATAAAGTAAATTATAAGGCAAACAACTATGGCCATTTTCTTCAGGACAAAGTACATCACAAAGTCCTGGTAGTATAGATGGCAAGAAACACTACATTTTCATGTAAGTCAAGCACATACCATGAAAAGAAGAGGTTGGCCCTGTGGTGTTATCTTAAAGTGCTAAAAAAGGATCTTCGCAGTCATATTTTGGGATGGAAAAGGTCGCCCTTCAGAGGGTGTGATCAAAATATGGCTCTCAACAAATAATGGGAATTATAACTGAATGGGTTGCTGATTTAGATGTATTTTCATAAAAGTTTCTGGTGAAAGATTAACAAACATTCATCAATAACAACATATGGGAATTAAGAAAAATAACAGAAAAAACTAAAGAAGAGATTACCAAAAATATACCTAAGACAATAAACTCATAAATAGAAAAAAGTTATTTGGCTTATGATTCTGGAGGGTCTAGTTCAATATTAATCAGCTATGTTGCTCAGGGCCTTGAAGGAGGGAGCTGAATAGCAACACTGAGAGATTGTGTCAAGGCAAACCACATCCATCACCAGCAGGAAAGCAGAGAGGCCAGAGGGCTGGGGTCACACTGTGCCCTGCAGGGGTGTGGTCTCCAATGACCAGATCACCTCCCGTTAGACCCTACCTTCCCAAGGTTTCGCTTCCCAACAGTAACTTCTCAGGAACTAGGACTTCAACACTTATAGGCCACACTGTGCACACAAACTACAGAAAATAGTAGAATAGATAAAGTAAGCATTTTAATGACAGTTATTACAAATTCTCCTCTGGATATGACAAACATAAATCAATTGGGGATACTCCCTGTAACTGTTAAAACAGGCATCATTAAGAGTGATTTCTAACTTTTTTGCCAACTAAAAATGATGTGTGGGATTTTATTTAAAAAAAAGATCTGCTACCCTACCACGGAATACCTAATATTTGAGGTTAGACTCTTGACAATTTGGCTGTAGTGAAAGAAACAGCCTCCTTTTACATACATCAAGAAGTGCACACGTTCATATGATCAGTTCAGTGTCTAAATTTCATCAAGAAGCTACCTCTAGGGCAACTACAGCTTTGGACAATTTCTGACAGTTCTTCATTGGTACTATCTTTTCAAAATTGCCTCAGAGATGGAGTCATCTAAACACGGATGCCTGATTGGACTTTGTTTTAGAGAACCTACATTTAATGAGAAAATTGTTCAGACTTTGGAAGATATTGACTTTGGAAGATAGCATAATGATATCTTAAGTTCTCTAAAATATATATTTTATAACAGATGAGAAACTCAAAGAAGATACAACATTTTCAAGGTTGATAAAGTTCAAATACACTATGTGAAAATGTAAAGTTGTCAAGATAATACGAAACATTTTGTTTCAAAAAAAATGGGAAACTACAAGTTCTCCATTTGGGCTTTCTTTTCTTTCAATTGACTTTTTACAGAACTAAGGAGAAATAGTAATAAAATTAGAATCTAAACAAAACCAGTGAACTCTAGTAGCAAAACACAAATAAATTATCCTGGCATCTAGAAAATTAAAAGAAAACGTTTTCATAGACAAATTACAGTAAGTCTTCAAATTTCAAGCCAGTCCTTGGAGGTGCTCCACAGTCTCTGCCTGAGTTGTAGAGCTCCCCTCCAACCAGTGACTCCTCATAAGCGCTCAGTGACTTGAGACTTCAGAAATTCAGAGAAGCCACAGCAGTAATGTGAATGACCAAATATCAATGAATTTTTTATTTCCTTTTCATACACAAATTTATGGCTCCAAGTTCTGGCATTACCACTATTCTACAATAGTGGATCCTTTTGTGCACCTGGGGTAAGGACATCACTGTTGACACAGGTGCTCTTAGGACTTTCTTGCTTTACATTCTGAAATTCTAAGATTTGTAAGTATTCAGGTCTAGGTTCGATTCATTAAGCTCTGATTTTTTAAAAAAGTAATTATTCATTTAGCTAACATTTCTCCTGTGATAATGATTCACTCTGCAGTTATGACTAATTACATTGGCCATTTAACCTTTAGTTGATCACAAGTTTTTTTTTTCAAATATATGCCAAAAATTCACAAAAACTAAAAGAAGATATTTTGGCTACTTTATGCATTTAATCATAATATTCTCAGCTGCTTTGTATATAAATCACATTATTTTTACTTTAAATCTGTTTCATAGAATACCTTTATCATATTGATTTTTAGCAAAATATGCTCGAAGATTATTTTAGCTCGTGGAATACCCACAAACACAGCAGTCAGTGGATGCAAATACTCATGCAGATATATAAAAACATTGCAACAAAGGGGTTAAAATTGTTTTTCTTTTTTATTTTTCTGAGACGGGTCTTGCTTTGTAGCCTCACTATGGAGCCCAGGCTAGCCTTGGACTCATGGCAATCCTCCTGCTTCAGCCTCTGCTTGGTGGCATGAACCACCATGGCCAGCTTATGTGGTGCTGGCAAGAGCTTTAATCACTGCGCCATTCTTTCAGTCCCTAAGGTTAAAATATATTAATCCCTTGGTCTCTGGAGAAGATGCAAATATACTTTCTAATTTTGCATGTAATTAGTCTAAAGATTTAACATTTCTCCCCATGCTTAAGATACTGAGTGACATATAATTTATAAATATGTGATTAAAGGAACTATATCACAGGATATTTACATACTGAAGGGTATATTGGAAGAAATTCTTTGAAATAAATTTTAGAACTTATGATGACACCTTACATGTAAGAACTAAATGATTACCCGTTACACGCTCTCCGGCAGCTCTCAGTGCCTTTGTGATCTGGCAGACTCCTAGGACCCAGTTGGTCCTGCACTTGAACTTTGTGATTGAACTCCATTTGTTTAAATGTTACATTTCTACCGATTTTCTTTTTGAATCGCCTTGGTAATTAAGGTAGGAAGAGGGTTATCCACAAAGGGATCTGGGAGTGTAGGTGCCTTACTTTTTGGTAGAGAAAACTAAAGAACCACTTTAATAAAGTATCCTTGGACTTCATTATTTCAAAACATTGGGGAGGTTACTTTCCTCTAAATTATCTAAAATTGGACAATTTATATCCCAATATTGTGTGGAGGTATTATTCTTGGTCCAAGAGCTGTAATGAAAATATATCTAAAATATGTTCCTCTAGGTATCCCTAATTGATTTAACGGCCATTAGATAAAAAGTTTGGCCTCAACTGCTCAAAAGAATTACCCTGGTTGTCAGAAGCACTTTTTCTCCACCTTGGAAGGAATGAATTTCTGTCTCCATGAGTGTTCTAGAGGGCCTCAAGTGAAATGGACGCACACAGGGTAGACTGCAAAGGTGATCTGGGCGCACACAGGGTAGAACTGCAAATCTTTCCTTTGTATTTAGTGGTCTTTATTGCTCAGTCTGTAACAAATCTTCTACCGACTTAAGGAGACCCATGGTCTTACCAAGTCAAGTTCTCATATCAAGAATTATTTATAAATTAAAAATACAACAACCAGGACATTAAAAAAGAGTTGTGAAGAGAAAGAATGCATGCTTTACACAGTATATTGTGCTACACTTTCTAATTTGTAAGAGGACTAAAACATTGTAAGAAATATTAATAAATAGAAAATATTAGTCTAGAATATGTCTTTGAAATACATGAAATCAATACAGAACCTAAGGTTATGAGAAATGAGAACCAGTGGGAAGGTAAGTGGGCGGGCCTGGCAAGAGCAAAGGAGAGAGAGCTGTAATAGCCCAGAAGAAAGGCCGCCTGTCTGTATGCAGAGACGTCTACACTCACAGCAGTCACCACCGGCAGCTCTTGCTCCTTTATAAAATGGTATATTTAGAGGTCCTTCAGATGTCCTTATTAACATGCTTAGCTACATATTTTTATCTGAGCCTATGCATTTAACTAATTTCCTATGTCATTTGACCTAGAACATACAGACTGAAACCACAGAAAATAAACCATTCCTATCCATCTGGCTCATACACAGTGGGCTCATACACTTTTATTTCAGTTCTTAGTACTTAAGTATTACAAATGAAATATATACAATAGGAAAGAAATTTTCCATGAGCATTAGCTTAAAAGTTTTTTAAAGGGAATAATGCTCTGAACTAGATGTGGGCAAGGAATTTGTTAAAAATTAATGAGGAAAATACTAAAAGTCTACAATGTTTTCTTTAAAAGTATATGAGTTCTTATTTCATTAACAAGTGGGTAAAGAAGTTGATGAATCTCAGATATGGTGGCGGCTAGAAGAAACGTAGTAACGAGGTCCACCTGCGGATTTCTTCCTAAAGACAAGGCCTTGGGGTTGAGGCACTGAGGCAGTGGCATTCACCAGTGGTTCCACAAGATTAGGCTGGGAGACAGTGATCATAAAGGAACTTCCTCTGCCCCCAACTGAGAACAGCAGAGGATCTACTGGTCCTGAGTTGTGACCACCACGGCCCTGGAGGAAAAGCTTCAAGGATCCCCAACTAGTGAGCGCAGGCTCCTGGACCAGGACAGAGCCTCCGAACCAGTGAGCAGGCCTAGAGCCTCAGAATGCAGCTGTGCTCAGCCAGTATGCTGCAAAAGCGGCGAGTGCCTGGGAGGATAGCACTGCCAGTGGATCTTGGGGCCGTGTGCCCCAATAGCACCTTTTAACTTGGGCCAGCCAGAATGCTGAGTCATCCAGCAGCAATGAGGAAGCAGGCGGAGGCTCCATCTCTAAGGCTCTGGAGTTGGGGACCGCAGAGTGAAGACCTGCGGGGAGCTGCAGCGTCGGAGTCACAGGAATGCAGAGCCAGCGCCTGCTAGCAAGCCCAACGAGGACAACTGGATCACTCCTACTCTCCAGGCACGACGGGGACCCGCCAAGAACAGGGCACCTGTACGTAAAACCAGTAGTACCCTGAACCTCTGGCTTGACTGAACTCTGAGTCATCCTGGCTATAGTACAGGCAGGGAGAGGCTCACCAACTGGAGATAAAAGAAAGACTGGCATTATTCCCATCAGATGACAAGTACCAAGGCTTTGGAAGTGGAGGCCTCCCACAAATAACACAAAAGGGAATTGGTTTTTGTTTGTTTGCTTTGGTTTGGTTTCTTTTCTTCTTTATTTTTAGCTATTTTCCTCCTCTTGTTGGACTTAAGCTTCACTTCAGAAGTTTTCAATGGGTATTATGAACATTTATTATTTGTGCAATTGAGTTGAATTTTTCCCCTTTCTTTGTCTTTTCTCCTCCATATGTTTCTGCTGTTTCTTGGTTTCTGAATCTCACCTTTCTTGACAAAATCTTTTCAAAAAAAAACCAAAAATACCCTGAAGAGATTCTAAAAGCATTCTCTCTCCACTCGACTCATTAAGTTCCCCTCGTCCATCTCACTCTTGACTATATGATCCTTTGACCAGGGTTGGAATTCTGTTAGGCTTTTCTCTATCCTTTAATTACATTTCTGATTTCTAATATGTTCTCAAAGCTGACCCCTACTCTTAGCTCTCTACCTACAACAATCACCCTTACTAATAGTATTGCTAAGAATTAGTAACACACAGCCATATAGATGGATAAGTAGGGGATCAGTAATCATACAGTATTTAGCTAGAAAAGATCAGTAAGGTGTATTTCTCTTCACATTATCAACAAGAATTTAGTGATGTCATGAGCAAACTCTTCTAATATGTTACCAACCATATCTGAGTGGAAACCTACATTAGTAGTACAGATTAAATTTAAAAAGATAAGATGGAACTGGTTGTATATATCAACTTCTAGTTAGCCTGAGTGCATAGCTAGTAGGTATCAAGTATAAACACAAATAGATACATCTGCCACACTGGTAAAGAGTGTACATGGGGTGAAGTCTAATATGGGTGGCTAACTTCTGGTGGTTTAGCTTGAGTAAGCAATGTAGTGGTCTGCTGCATTAGTGACAGTGATATGGTACTGATATTAATAGAACATTTTGATAAATCGTACTAGGCTTATTTAGATAGATACACTGAGCATACAAACTGCACCTAATAATGTTAAGGGTAGCATAGTTGGAAACTGGCTACTAAATTCTGTTAATATTTTGTTATTCCCACGTGGTAATGTTAAATGTAAATCTTTATTCAAAATGTGGATATCAACACAGAAGACATTGATCCCCATATCCAATATAGGCCAAAAATATTGTATCTGTAGATCATATACAGATCAGATCTATAACCTGTTCTTCTTACACCAAAAAGTGGAGGAGACTAGGTAACCAACAGAAGGTTGGTCATTGAGAAGACTTCCAAAATTGACAGCTGAAAAAGTTAAAAATAGACACAAATACTAAAATCTGAACACACACTAGAAACTCTGAAGTCAAAACAGTCAAATTAAAGAATCTATATAGTAGAGACAGAGTCCATTGACATGACCAGTGCTACAACTAACAGCAATAGAACCTTGGGGAAATGAAGCAATAAATCATCTGCAAAAGAACCTGACACCTCAGAACCGGATACCATGGGTCCTGAAGCCACAGAGCTTACAGGAAAAAAAGTCAAAAAATAAGTAGACCTAAATGGCCAAAAATCTCAAGAAAGATATACAAGAGATACACAGGGAGCTCAATGTGAATATAATTAAACAACAGCCTGAGTAGATAATAACATTAAACATTATAAAGAAGAAATAAAAATATAATGATGGTAATGCTAAAAATGAAAGAACAGGTCAGTAGATACATAGAAAGAACAAAAGTTGCACTCCAGGATATGAAAAATTCACATGAAAAAAAAATGGAATACCAACTTGGACACTATAAGATTAGATTATTGGGTCTTGAAAATAAGGTGGATAAACTGGATCATATAATCAGTGAGGACCAAAAACCAACAAGACTGGTTGTAAGAACTGATGGGTGATTCAAAGAGAAACAACTTCAAAAATTATGTGTGTGCAGGAGAAACAGAGGACAGAACAAAAAGTTTCAAGGAAATGTTCAATGAAATTATACAAAAAAATTCCCAAACCTTGGAAAAGAAATGAATGTTGAGCTACTTCAGGCATAGAGAACACCAAATAACTTTGACCTGAAGAGAACCCTCTATGACTCATCATAATTAAAATGTTGAGACTCAACACAAAGAGAGTATTAGGTCATGACAGAAAAACAGAAGGTGACATACAAGGACAAACCGATCAGGATAACTTCATTATTTCCCAACACATATCCTAAAGAAGATCATAGAATGATGTAATTCAAGCACGAAGGACATATATGTCAACCCAGACAAAGCTATCCTTCAGAATAGAGGGAGAATTTAAAACTTTTCATGACAAAAAAAAAAAAACCAAAGGAATTTAGACTTGCATTGCTAAAATACTTAAAGGAGTCTTAGACAGAGATAGGGAGACAAATAGCACCAAAGACCCCAGAGAAAAGGAAACAACAGAATGAGGAAAATGAACTGACAAGAGTCAATTCATAAAAATGACAAGATGTATCAAATATACCACTATAACAGCAATGTAAAAGACACACATGATCCATAAAGAAACACATACAATAAAAAAAAAAATGGGTGGAAATCAGTACTCTATGTACCTGGATCCTGGAAACAAGCAGGGGTAGCCATACTATTTTCAGATACAATAGATTTCAAAACAAACAGGTCAGGAGAGACAAAGATGAACACTACATACAAGTTAAGAGAACAACTCGATAGGAAGAATTCGTAATTATCAATATATATGCTGCCAATATCACAGCACACAATTTTGTAAAACAAAGATTGCTAGACTTGAAAGACCAAATAGGTTCCAATACAACTACAGAAGAGAGCTATAATAGCACACTATCACAGATAGATAGGTCAACTAGACAGAAAATTAACAAAGAAATAGTTATACCCAACTATGGGAAAACTGGGCTTAACATATATCTAGAGCATTCCATCCAACATCAAGAGAATACACTTTCTCAACAGTATATGTAATATTTTCCAACAAAGACCATATTATAGGCTTTGAGACATGTATCAACAGGTTCAAATGAGTTGAAATAATTCCTTGCTTACTTTCAGATCATAGTGGAATAAAACTGGAAAATAACAGTAAAAAACCCACAAACTAACAAACAAACAAAAAACCCAGCATATATATATGAAGTCTAACATTCTAGTGAGAAAAAAATGGTTCACAGAAGTCAGAGAAAAGTTCAACAAAAGAAAGTATATCATAGCAGAACCTATGGGACACAATGAGAGTAGTCCTAAGCGGGAAATTCATAGCTAAAAATGCACACATCAAAAAAAGACAGAGAAATCCCAAATACATAATTTAATTATGTACTTTAAGGTCTTCAGAGTATCAAGCACCATGTAAATCAAAAGTAGTAAAACAATTATAAAGATCAGAGCATAAATAACACTGAAACTAAAAATAAATATGAAAAACGATGAATTAAAGAGTTGGTTCTTTTCAAAAATAAATACGATTGACAACACTCTAGCTAAAGGAAAAAAAAACCCTATCAATGCAATTAGAAATGAAAAGGGTGAAGTCATAACTGACACTGCTGAAATTTAGAGAACTATAAGAAACTATTCTGAAAAAACACTCAACGATTTGGAGAACTTGGAACACATGGATAAATTTTTAGATACATAAAGAACAGCAAAGCTGAACCAAGATGACATAAAATCCCTGAATAGATGTATAACAATCATGGCAATTGACTTAGTAATAAAAAAAGTCCAGAACTGAATTGATTCACAAAAGAATTTTATAGTACTTCAGAGAGGAGACAGCACGAATGCTTTCAAACTGCTTCATAAAACTGAAATAGAAGTTACATTGCCAAACTCGGTTTGGAAGCTAGTATTACCCTGATAATAAAACGAGACATGGACTAAGGAAGAAAAAATAAAACAAAGCTATAGACTAATCTCCTTAATGAATATAGATGTAAAAATTCTCAATAAGGTACTGGAAATAAAATTCAGCAAGTTACTAAAAAGATAATCCACCATGATGATCATGCTTCATTCCTGGAATGCAAAATTGCGTTAATATATGTTAATCAGTTAGTGTAATATGTCACATTAATAAATTTAACATATTCAATGCAATTCCTACCAAAATACCACAAACTTCTTTCACCAAACTTGAAAAATCAGTCTTGAAGTTCATATAGAGCCAAAAGAAAAATGAAAGTAGCCAGGGTCATTCTGAGTAACAAGGCAAAAGCAGGTGGCAGACATCAAGTTATATTACAAAACAACAGTGATTAAAAAAACATGGCACTGACATAAAAATAGGCAGGTTGACCACTGGAACAGAATTGATGATGCAGAGACAACTTCAAGTACCTTCAGCCACCTGATATACGATGAAGAGACAAAAACATACACTGCAAAAACGATAATCTGTTCAATAAATGGTGCTGGGAGAATTGGTCATGCACACAAAGAAGAATGAATCCAGACATACATACTCCCATTCCCAGGCAACAAAACTAAATCAAAGTGGATCAAAGACCTAGATATCAAAACAGAAACATGGAACCTTCTTTTGGGAAAAAAAGGTAAAACTCTTGAAAATGTAGGCATGGGAAGGACTTTCTTAATAGGACACTGATGCAAATACAATAGCTCCCAGAACCAACAAATGGAATTATATCATGTTAAAAAGTCTCTACATGGCAAAGGAAATGATTAATAGAGGAAATAGAGAACTAAGAGAATGGGGAAAAAATTACCACCTTCACCTCAGAGGGGAAGCTAATAACTGGACTATATGAGGAACTGACAAAAAAAAAATAACACCCTCAAAATCAAGGACTCAATTAAAAAATGGGTAACTACAATGAATAGTTTTCAAAGGAAGTACAAATGGCCCACAAATACATGAATGTTGAACATTCTGAGCCATTAGAGAAATGAAAATCAAAATATCACTAAGATACCGTCCTACCCCAGTGAGAATGGCATACACCAACACCTCAAATAGAATACATGTTGGCAAGGTTGCTGGAGAAAAAGGAACCCTATTATATTGCTGGTGGGATTATAAACTAGTACAAACACGACAGAAAGCTTTATGGAGATTTCTTAAAAAGCTGAAATATCAGAGACCATTCCACGTTTCAACTTCTGCTTCTGACTCACTTCACTAAGCATGATGTTCTCAAGTTTCTTCCATTTGCCTGCAAAGGCCTCCACGCTGTTGGACTTTATGGATGCATTAAATATTCCATTTGATTCAGTGATCCCTCTTCTGGATATCTTTCCAAAGAGTTAAAGTGTAACAGAGGTACACCAACACTCATGTTTATAGCAGCACAACCAACAATAGCTAAATTATAGAATATGCCGAAATATCCTTCAACAGATCAATGGATACAAAAATTGTGGTATTTGTACACAATGGAGTACTACTCTTCCACAAAAACATACTGGATCAAGGCACTTTCAGGTAAATGGACACAGCTTGAGACCTTCACACTTAGTGAAGTGAGTGAGACTCAGAAGGATGAATATCTCATAGTTTCTCTGTAATGACACACTCAGAATATAGTCAATTTATAGAATAAAACGGGTGAGGTATTGGGAGTTGGGGGGGGATGGGAGAGGCAAAACTGGAGAAGAGATTGTAATAACGTTGCAATATGTGTGTGCACAAAACTCTCAAGCTTAATGTAACAATTGTATACTGCATATGCGTGTGTGTGTGTATCCGAATAAAAATGAGAAAAATATAGCCAAGGCCTTAACTATGTAACGAAAGACTACTTAAAATCAACATTCATATGTTTAAATTAAGTGACAAATTGTGTATACATTCTGTTTTATGACTTTCAACTGAAATTTTCAACCTTTTGTCTGACTCTGAGCACAGGTGAGCTTTTCAGTATTCACTTTCATTGAACCTGTTTTACAAAATACTTGAGTGACCTCACAAATTCCCACACTTATGTAAAAGTACAAAATCAAAATTGAGATTTAAGGGGAAAAAAAGGAAAGAGAATAATAAAGCCAGTTTTACTGAGTTCTGAGAAGTGGGGTCAGTTGAGTTTTCTAATGGCAAAGCAAAGACGCCAATTGACTGCAAAATTCATAGCATCCAAATTTAAAAAAGAAAGAAACTCAAAACAAGCTAGCTATACACTTGAAGTACAGCTTCTCCTGCTACTGGGACAAAACAGACCACTTTGGAAAGTTTTATGGGTCCCGAAGTTAGCAGAAATAACACAATCCTATAAAGTGCTTAAAATGCACAATATCTTTGCATACCACTTCATTGTGTATTTCCAAGGTAACCTTATGCTAATACGAGCTCCTATTTTGAGCACTTCTCCCTTACCTGGAATAGAGTCCAGAGTTCTGTAAATTATCTTGGGTCTTCATCCTTACTGTAGCCTCTTCACAAAGGGTAGGCGGTAGGCAGAATCAGCACTATTTTGAAAGATGAATCTTAAGATTGAAGGTCAAGTCCACAGGTCAAGTTCATATGCCAGCAAGCAAAAGAGGGGCGCCAAGAAATTGTACTAATTTCTATCATAACGCCTTTTATTCTCTCGAATTTCTTCTGTTCTTCACGCTAAGCCTCTTTCCACTCAGCGTTCCTGAGCTGCTCTCGCTTGCAAGTGCTTTCAAAGGCGCCTGCGTGGTAGAATCACCTGGGCGGTGTTTTCAATTTGTACTTTTTGGCTCCACCTATAAAGGTCCTAATTTAACCCACGTGGGACTTGCCATCAGTCTCTTTTTATGTTAAGTTGAAGGGGGCAGGGGAGGAAATACTTCTTTATCTTTAGCTATAAAAGATTAATAAAATATCCCATCCTTAAACACACAGAAGATTGGCAGGATTGTACAATACTTGGGATGATCCTGTTATGGGCAGCTTCTAAGAAAACTAAGGTAACACCTGCTTTGTCAGCTCTAAGACTTTAGTCAAAATTCCAGACTAATGCTACAAGCTTCATTTACGCCCTCATTCCATCCATTTTTTGCATTGAAGACTCTTCTGGCTATCTTCTCTGTGTAACAAGCTATTTCAAAACTAAGTAGCATGCAACACAATTTCATCGCTGTTCAAATTCTGCAGATCAGGAGTTTTTGGATACGCTACAGCACGTAGGGTTTAATATCCCTCCGTGATATAGAAGCCTGGTCTGAAAAGCCTTAAGCAGCCACAGATGGCTTGAATCAAGATGAGCAGGCATCACGTGGGGGAGTCTTCATGTGCCTATCTGGCACCTGGGCTGGTAATCCTTAAAGATTCTTTGCCCTGGGGCTGCCAATGGGAGTACCCTACAGACTAGCTTTCCTCGAGGTCTTGCCTCGTCCTCACACCTTCTCGGCTTCGAGGTAGTTGGGCTTTTTACAAGGCAGCTCAGGGCTCTGAGTGAACGTTTTCCCTTAACACCCACAGTCATTTCACCATTCTGGGCCTTTTTGATCTACCCTTGAACAGTCATTTTGTCCCATTTCTGCTGAATCCTGTTGAGTGAAACAGTCATAAAACTGGTCAAGAAAAGAAGCTAAAAAAAAAAAAAATCTACAAATGCTTTTCAGACCCAAGGATCAAACTTCATGTCTCCCTAAAGCACATAATGACTATGAGAATGGGAACAATTCATTGTTGAATGCATCGAACAGCCAGCATCACCGCAATGAGTTTTTGTTCTATTGGGAGGGAACTAGAACTGTGTTCTTTAAAAAGCACTTTTCTCAGCAAGCAACAAAGGCAAGAGAGCAACCTCAAGAAGGTCAGAACAGAGAGTTCACGGAGGGCATATCCCTGCCCTGCTTTAATTTCAATCCAGATGTTCATAATTGTGTAGTTTTGGTCATCAGTGAGGTGTAGGCAAAACAATTCAAAGTAATCAATCTTTCTAGATAGAACCTGCAGCCAATGTTCTGTGATTTAGCTGTTTGTAATTGGTTTTGACAAAAAAGAGTTCTGGTTTTTCTGGATGTTTTAGGTTTTCTTTCATTTTCAGCAGGTAAGTTACAAGCGTAGGGCATGTCTGTGAATTTTTAAAAATTATTCGTAATCTCTCTGCTGGATTTAATTACAAGTCTTACATTTGTATTTAGGACACTGGATTGAAATTATTTATTGAATCTTTTCAGACTTTTTTCTTGTTTACTTAAATTGGTTCAGGCAATTCATTGTATCTCTGCTAATACTTCACAAAGGTTGGTTTGACGTTTGCTTCAGCATTGTAATAGGATGAGTAACGATCCTTAAAGATGGCCAAGGGTTGATCCTCCGAATCTGTGAATGTGGGACTATACATGATAGAAGAGACGTAGATCTTGAGTTGAAGAAATTATCCTGGATTATTAGGGTGGGCCTGGTATAATTATTGCAGTCCCTATGTGAAGGGGGCATGAGATTAGAGTAACAGCAGTCAAAAGCAAGATGTGGAGATAGCACAAGGAAGAGGTCACAGGCCAAAGAACACAGACAGCCCCCCAACCTCCAGGCCATAGACCCATACCTGTCTGCAGCCAGGGAAGGATGGACGGCAGAGACACACAGGGCTTTTCTCTGGGTTTCCTTCCTCTGCTGCTCACCATTTCAAAGCTTTCTTCCAACAACATACTGACTACCAACTATCCCTCATCCCACTCCTCCTTGGGGTAATGATCTTCAACTAAACCTGTCCAGGGTGTTAAGGTGTCAAGGATCATTGCTGGAAGCTGCTAAAGGCAAGGTAATAGATTCTCTTCATCTGCAGAAGGAACCAGCCCTACCAATAGCTTGACTGTTTTACAGAGACTGATTTTGGGGTCTCTGATTTTCAGAACTAGCCAATAAACTTGCATTGTTTTAATCCATTAAGTTTGTGATAATTTGTTACAGTAGCAACAGTAAACTAATAAAAACAGATATCATTTGAGAGGTACTGCTGTACTTTTCATGTGGTCTGAATGCTGAATGATTTAACTCCTGCGTCAAGTATCTAAGCTCAAAACATGGCTGCTAAAATACTATCTGCTGGTCTCTTAGATTTAATTGATGGCTTGAGATAAGATTATATAAAGCCATCTTTGAGAAATATATTAAGTAAAAATGTAGAATCAGGGCTCAAATCAGTGATTGAAGTGCTTGCTTGGCACAGAAAGGCCCTGAGTTTGATTCCCAAGCACCACATAAAAATTATTTGGATGTGGTGGAACATCTCTGTAATTCCAGCTCTCTGGAGAACGAGGCAAAATTGCCATGAATCCAAAGATAGCTTGGGTTACACAGTGATTCCAGGACCAGCCTGGATTATAGAGCAAGAACCTGTTTCAAAATAATAATTAATAACAATAATAATATCATGGCATAAAAATAAATTTTTAAAAGTTCAAAAAAGTAGATTTATAAATCATATAATTGGTAGCTGGCAATTTTACCAAGGGACTGTCTTGTTAAAGTCAAATTTAACCAGCCTGGACTACAGAATGAGATTCTGTTTCAAAAATAAAAAGCAATTCTGCTGAATCAGTCTTAAAAATCATGGGGCTGAGAATATAGCTCAACAGTTAAAGCACTTGGCTAGGAAGGACAAGACCCTGGATTTAATTCCCAGCACCAAATAAGCTGGGTGTGGTGCCACATGCCTCCTATATTATGTTGAGGAAAAAAAAATTTTAAATAACCTTAGAAAATGGAAAGGTATCTCCTGTTCCAGAATAGGTAGAACTCTAATATTGTGAAAATGCTCATACCACCAAAATGATTATGTAGATTTGATGAAATTGTTATCAAAATATCAACAGTATTTTTCACAAAACTATAATGAATAATCTATGAATAGAACCAAAGGAGACCCAGAATAGCCAAAGCATCCTAAACAACAAAAGCAGGTGGCATCACAATTCCAGACATCCAGTTATATTACAAAGCAACAGTTATAAAAACCATATGATATTGGCACACAGACAGGCCAACCAATGAACAGAACCCAGGTACAGAGACAATCTCAAATACCCTCATCTATTCAAACACTGACAAAAGGTCCAAAAACATACACTGGAAAAAGACAGCTTCTTCAATAAATGGTGCCAGGGGAACTGATCACCCAGATACAGAAGAATGACCCTAGACCCAGATCTTTCACCATGTACTAAAATCAAGTTAAAGTGGGTCAAAGATTTATAGGCACTAAAACAGAAAACCCTGAAAGCCCTAAAGACCAAAATAGGTAAAACCCTCGAAGATATGGGCGTAGATAAATACTTTCTCAATGGGACACCTTATGCAAAAGAAGTCCCCACATTAAAGTTGGTAATTTTGAATAAAATTAAAAAAGCTTCTGGACAGCAAAAGAAACAAGCAACAGAGTTGCATAAAATTTAAAGACTTTTACATAGCAACAAAAAAAACCCACAAAAAAACAAACAAACAAACAAACAAAAAACCCAGCAGAGTAACAAGAGGACTGACAGAATGGGAATTTTTTTTTTATTTTTACCATTTACAACTTGAATGAGAGCATATAACTAGAATATACAAAAAACTGAAGAAAAAATAACTTCCCAAAGTCAAAGACCCAGTTAAAAACGGACAACTGAAATGACCAGACAATTCTCACATGAAGAAGTACAAATGGCCAGCAAATACATAAGTGTTCAACATCTGTAACCACAGAGAAATCCAAATCAAAATGCTGAGATGCCGCCTTACCCCACTGAGAATGGCTTTCATCAAGAACTCAAAGAAAAACAGCTGCTGGTGAGGATGCAGGGAAAATGGACTCTTTCACATCGATGGTGGGACTGTAAGTTGGTACAACCATTATGGAAAGCAGTGTGAAGATTCCTCAAAAAATAAAAATTAGCATCCAGTTTGACCCAGAGGTACCTCTTCCGGCAATCTTTCCAAGAGTTGAATGCACCGTATAACAGAGATATGTGCATACCCATATTAATAGGAGCACAACTAATTATAGCTAAATCATGGAACATGACAAAGTACTCATCAATAGATCAATGAACAAAGAAAATGTGGTGCATGTACACAATGCAGCACACTGTGCCATCAAGTCTGATAGATTTGTTACCCAGGGAAGGGAATGTGAAGGCGATGTGATACACACATGCACAAAATTCTCAAGTTTAACTTAAGTATTATGTTTTGCTTATTCACACTAATATAAAACGAGGAAAACAAAATATAAAGAAAGCCCATCTATTCCAATAGAAACCAAATCATCAAGGAAGTAATGACCTTGAACACTTCAAATTCAGTCACTTTTTCTGAGGCACAAAGAACTCTAAAAGAGGCCTCTGCATCATTAGTCAAATGTTTTTGCTTAGATTCCCGTGCATGTGCAAATGTACTGAGTTGTACAAATAAAACAAGATAAATTATGTGGAGAGGCCTGGATTAGGATCTGGCACGTGGTAGGTATACAGAAATACTAGTTGAGTGTGGACAGAGGTGGCGGCGGTGGCCACAGAGCAGCTGATCATGTTTATTGGAAGCTGATGAATGTCAACTCCAGCTTAGAGCTGAGAGCAAGCAGCTTTTCCTTTGGTCTGAAGAGAGGGAAATGGCCTCTTCACCCGGCCCTGTGCCAAGACCTTCAGCTATTCTTATGAGCTACCACTGATAACTAGCAACTACTTAACATGCTTCACATTTTAAAAATGTTAGAGAATCTGAAATAAGAAATGAGTTTTTAAGTACTTGATATGTATGTTTCACTTCAGAGGTCTCTCAACTGTGATGACAAATCGAAAAACAAGTGATTAGGAAGTCATTTTTTGCTTAGAATCTAGACATGCCCGTTAATTGCTCTCTTTTGCTTTTTGCTGTCAGTTGAGTATCAGGAACGTGTTTTTATACTAATAACCCAGTGAGAAAACTCCCTCAAAGTCACAATGGCCATGGTGTAAACCAAATTATTGTCATTATCAACACGAGCTGTTCCATAGTGTAATTAGCTAGACGGCTGAGGAACAGTGTGCAGGGCATGGGAGTGTCTTGAAGGGATGGTGGTACGTTTGCATTTTGGTAAGACTGAAATATCCCGCCACCCACATGCAACTGGATGGTTCTTCATCCAAAGGCCCCAAGGGAGTTGCTCTAGCCTCACCTGTTCTAAAACTGTACTGTCAGTAATGGAGATAAATGATTTCTTCCCATCGCCCAAACCATTAGCAAGGATTCAAGCTAACACATGGGACCTGGGATTTTTGTTTAATTGAAGCTTCTGCCATTTAAAAATATTAACAGTACCTTGGTTTCACCCTATGTAGGAAATCATTGTACCAAATAGCTCTTTCTAACCTAATCTCAATGTGTGACCCCAAAATACACTGTAGTTCTAAATTCAGTATCATACTGAAAATTATGTAATTCTGTTTTTAAGTGTTGTCCTTTCCAATATAGTATAAACTACTTTTTAAAGCAGTGGTTCTCAACTAGGAGCACTTTTGTCTTCTAGGGTACATCTGGCAACATTTGGAAACTGGCTGCCACTCCTGGGGTGGGGCGAGTGCTAGTAGCACCCAGAGGATACAGCCTTCAGAGGCTGCCAAACACCCCACTTTCCACAAGAAAACCCCTTCCTCCCCCAACACACATGACGAAAAATGACTAATCCTAAAATGTCGGTAAAACCAAGGCTGAGGGACCCTTGGGTGTCTACAGACAGGAGGGAACAATGCAATGTGGGTCAATGTTGTTACCAGTGGAAGCTAGGCACTGTGTTCCCAGGGAACATTCTGTTAGTTGCCTAGTTGCAATGGTGCAATATTGATTACTACTTCAGAGGAAGGAAAGCCTTCACCCAGTGGGAGACACAGATGTGAACTTTCTTAATTATGAGGGTTCCTCTGCCAAAGATGCTCAGGAACGTAATCTGCCCACTTACACAAACAGAAGAGGACATATGCACAATCCATCTCCTTAGCTTTGTTGTTTCTGAAGTAAGCACTCAAAAGCCATTCTGTTTACCTTCAGCGTAGCAAAAGATTTCTCTGATGGGAATTCCTCACTGCACTGGAAGGTAATTAATTCACTGTGGAAAGTCTTGAATACTTTTCTGATGGAGGCTCACAGCCACACACATTAGGCCAGGGTGTTTGTTGCCTATAAATGTTCAATATTCACAAGGGAAACCTGGCTGCTGAGGCGCTGGGTGGGAGCTTATGAGAAATGCAGGTTCTCAGGGCCTGCCCAGACTGAGTCAGACTGCACTGTAAACAAGATTCTTCAAAGATTCCCAGGCATGGTGAAGATCAAGAGGTACTGCTGCCCAACTCCGTCCCTTGATAAAAAAGCCCTCACTTTTGGGACTGTGAATAAAACGGATTTTGTTCTTCTGTAAATACGAGCACTGCTTCTGACCAGCGCTGCTGCGTTGGCAAAGTGGCTCACCTCTTGAGCTGCACTATTCTCACTGGAACAAAGAAAAAAGGAATGAAGTTGAGAGGATTCCTAAGCTCTAACCACAGAGGAACAATGTTTTCCTCCAGTGTAAACATGATCTAGAATGGTCTGGGTTGTTTCAGTGAGTGCAATCATGAGGAACAGAGTTTCCAGATAGTACATACTGTATGTACAATGAATGGTCTATATTAAGAGTCATTAAATTCTGGAGCATCCTTGAAGGTGAGCTTAGTGAAGGGGTGTGACTCTCGTTTGGCCCGTGAGCCTACTCTTCATAGCTACGCTTTGCCTGTCTGGTCGCCTGAACATTATGTATGAATTAACCCACTATCAAGAACCAGCCTAGCTTGCAGAGGCAAGATCTGCTTGGGAGTGTCCATGTGGCCACTGGTGATAGGCTCACTTGCTCCTGGTCAGCACAGGCTTCCCAGCTACCTTCTAAATTAGGCAATGCTGCCTGCAACAGAGGCCCGGACAGGTGGGTGGGAATCTTATCTTAAGATACAGCTCACAGAGAGGAAGAGAGATCTGAAATTCATCACCTTTCACAAACCACCTCTGCAGAGTGGAAATGGTACTTTCCCCCTTTTTGTACATTCAAGAGATTGCATTAGCCTCACTGCTTTTGTCTGTGTGCGGTCATTTCCCAAAGCAGATGTGTACCAAAAGGTCACATTGTGTACTTTAGGTAATTTTGGTCAACTATACATCAAAAACCTGGAACAAAGACTACATGAATGTATCTTGGAGGAGGGAGGGGAAGGAAACGACAAGGGGGGAGAGGTAGGGAGAGAGAATGAGAAAGAGAGAAAGAGAGAGAGGTAACTGCAATACCACACTGTGAATCAAATCACAAATGCTACTACCCTTCTCTTCTATCAAGTCCTGGAAGGCCCTGCAAAGTTGCTTTTCATTTTTTAAAAATGGGATAATTATTTTCTTATATTTACAGAGTATAGGAGAAAGTAAAGTACTACTATATGGCCAGTGAACACTGCTTTATGATTTAGATATCATCTAGAGATGTGAATCACCCAACGTTTCATTTCCCAAATCAAGTACACTCAGGCCCAGCTGCCTAGTCCAGAATTCCTTTGGCTCCCAGGATCATACAAGAACTCAGTGGGCTCGATCCAGCAGTACAGGCCTGTTGTAAGTTTGAGCTTACCCTGAGCAACTTAGTGAGATCCTGTCTCAAATAAATAATAAAAAAGGGGCTGCAGATGTAGCTAAGAGCAAAGGACCTATATGTTCAGTCTCCAGGACCACAAAAAACCCTAAACAAACCAATTAACCAAAAGACAAAACAACCCCTAAGGGGGCTTGTGCCTGGCTTTTCTGGCAGGGGATGACATGGGAGTCCTGGAGGAGGCATCCGGGCTGGCAGCTTCTGTAGATCTGAAGCAGTCCTTCATGTCAGTGGGCTCCACCATGGAGCCCCTGATCCTTTCATTTCCTGCCTGGTCGGCCTGGGCATCTGCAGATGGTTTCACCCCATGGTAGGTGGCTACGCCTTTATAGTAGTAGGGAAACTCTATGCTTGCCTCACTATAACGATTTTTATAACTATTCTGATGGTTTATGTTAAACTCTTAGACACGCATGGTCTTTTAACTGAAGCATTTAAGGAAAACTGCTGGATCTGGAACCTCTATCATATATACTCACCCCACTGTAAAACTGAAAAATGAAGCTATCATGAGCTTTGTTAACATGAATCCCAAACTGAACTGTGAATGTTTACTTATCTCCCAGCTTAAGTCGTATCCACTATAGCTTCTAACAACATGGGTTGTGACCAAAATGATTTTTCTTCTGGCTATATTCACTTTTTCCTAAATCATTCCAAAACCTAGGGGAAAGAGGAAGGTGGAAACTTGAACTTTGTTAGAACAGCAATGCACAAAATAATACTCTCACATGAACAGAAAAAGAAAGCCCAAAATCAAAAAAGCAGCAGAGGAAACAAGGCAGGTTAAACAAAAACACATAAACGCGAATGTGCCTAGGGCACTCAGCTTGGTTGTGCCTGTGCTTCGATCTGGTTTTTAGATTCCTGATGTGCACAACACAGTGTGAAGAGGAGGAAACAGGCAGTTCCCCTAGTTTTCACAATAAAAAACAAAAGCATATGGGTCTTTTCTAGGGGGTTTAAATATGATCTCTACAGTAAATACAGTCATCGGTCCCATACACTGCTTTTCAATAGGAACCTTCCATGAAATCTATGATGGAAAAAAAGAAAAGAAAGAAAAACACTAAAACAAAATCCAGTGAGATGCAGCAGACCAAAATAACATGGCTGAACTACAAAGATTTTTCTGGTGGTCCCATTTTATCAAAAGCAAATATTAAACCTTATATATAAATGACATGAAGAGGCCACACAATGAATACCCCAGGCTGGAGAAGAGGTTCAAGGCTTCCACAAAGTAAAAAGCTTGACTGGGTAATGGGTAGAAGAGCGTAGGGAATGCTGAGTTTCTGTGCATGGGCAGTGCGACGTTAATCTAACATGGACAAACGCAGCATATTGTCCCAAGTGCATTGCAAAGTGACTTTGTGTTACAGTGACACACACATGAATGACTTGGGATCTCTTTACCACAGGGAAGAGTTTCTCAAAGTATCTTCCTTGAAACGTTAAAGAGCACTGAAAATAATTCTGGGATCAAATCTGGAAAACACTGCAGCAAATTCTGTTGCAAAGTTGCGATATACATAATCAATGAAGATCTTTAGTAAAACAACGTGGTCTTCTTTTACCAGTATTTCCCGTATTTACTGGATTGCCAGTTTCCCACACTAACACTGCATGTGACTCACAGTCTAAAAAATACTCAGTAAAAAGTATTTGCTAGAGTGTGTCTAGAGACAGTGATTCAATGTGCTCCTGAAATTAAGATCAAATAAAAAGTCGCTTTCAATAACTGTATGAAGAAAGTAGACATCCATTCAAAGTTTTTGTATACCCACAACCAGAACAGATCCAGCGAGATGCATCTTAAAACAGGCGTGAAATGGAAATAAGTCTTAAAATGTATATATTACAGCAATGTCTGTCCTGTCAAGATACTCAGAAATGAAATTCCTTTTGTATTCTGTAAGTTAGGATTTTTAAATGAATTATGAGATACTACAGTATGCCAACTCAAGGAAAATACAAAATTCTGTTATCCAAATATTCTAATACTTGTGTTTAACAAAAATTCTCTTAACTCTTTAAATGTTCGATTTGAAGGATTTTTTGATATATACACTAACATCAGAACAAATTGTGTGAATGGCATTTGTGCAGAAGCATGACACATTTAATATTCCACAAGGATGGAATTCAGGAAGAGGAAAGAGCCACCTTGCCCATCATGGAGTATGAAGGCCACGCAGGAGACTGTTTCATGTGTCACTCGAATTAGTAATAGACACTTCCTGCCAAACTGGTCAAACGGCCAGACTGTTTTTAAATACAGCTATTTTATTATACAATGGGGCACTTTCATCGGAAAGCATTCATAATTTTATGTTGTAGTCTCAATTTCCTCAACTGAAATAACAGATACACTAAAAAAGAAAAAATTCATCAACAGACTCAACAATAGCAATCTTGTCTTCCTACCTGAGACTGACCCCTAGCTTCACATCAGAAGCTCAAAGCGACCATAAATGTGTGATGCATAATAGCTCAATCTCACTATATCATATTATTGACCACCCTGCAATAAATTTCATCTTCTCTTACCCATTCAACTAGTCTGAGAATATTAAATGCAAAATTCCAGAAATACTTCATGTCTTAAATTTAACTACTATAGCATATTGCTATATTATTAATCTATCAATTTATAAACTTCAGCACAGATGTGTATAGGAAACAATACCATACATTCATAAAATTTGGCATTATTACAGGTTCAGAAATCCACTGGAAGATATTTTCTGGGGACAAAGAGGGACTACTGCATTCATAGTTTGAGCATGGATGGCAGATGACTTCAATCCAGTATCTGATGCCTCTACTTACTGGCTATGTGCTCTTGGGCAACTTTCTTTTATCCCTCATTTTGGTTAAAAACTTACCTTTTATTGTAGTAAAAGAGGTCACTTCTAATAATGGAGTTAAAATTGCTGGAAAAATATAGCACTGAAGAAATACATGCTGCATTATATTGATAAAATAAAAATTTTGTGACAGTTTTGGTAACTCTTTAATAGTCTTTTCCATGACCCTTAATCTGGCCGGATTATTATTTCTTTCCTCATACACTCCGTAGATACACAGCTGTAAGGAAACAGCTTTAATATTAAAGGTCAAAAAGACACTTTTGAGATACACTGACAGTGAGTGCTTATGTAATGTCTAACCCACTGCAGTAAAACCACTTTTCTCTTACGGAATGAGACCAATCTGCAGGGTTATTTGCAAAGATCAGACACATCAGAGGGCCCTTCCTCAGCACCAGGCGTGCGAGCTGCGAGTCCTGCACTTCCATTTGGCTGCGAGGGGATAAACACCAGCACAGGGCCAGGCTGCAGCGTGCTCTTCCACACTGCTTTATAATGCCCAGGCAAGGCGCCACTTCGGCTTCCTAACAAGGAGGCTCTTCTACAGGTCCCGAGGGTGGAAAGTGCTGCCAGACCTTCCTGGTTCCTCTTCGCAAAGCTGTCACAGACAGGGAGAGGTACAGAGCGCGCGTATTGTATTTTTTCTTTATAACTGAGAAGAAGTTTTTCTTTTTTCCAAATGCATCTCGAGATGGAGAAAGGAGTGTTAACCATGGAGTGTGGGAACCTTTCCTCCTCACAAAGGAAAGGTAAGGCAGAGAGGCCAAGGACAGTTGGCTTGCTCAGGTGACGATACAGATATACTTAGCTCCCAATTTCATTAACAAAACTGACCAAGATCATCTACCGACAGTGAAAGAGGAAGATCAGAGGCTTCACCCAATCCTCTGGGTGACCACCATTCCTGGGGTCAGTGGCAGGTTGGTCAGACGCTGGCAAGCGGGGGTCATCCATGGTGACAGGAGCCATCTAACTGAATGCAAACAAAGAGTAGAAAAAGATCTCAGTCATGCATTGCTTAGCAACAGAGATGTTTGTTGTGAGAATTGCAGTGAGGCAATCTGGTTGTGCAAACAGAGCGTAGTACCTACCTAAACACGGTAGTACAGTGTGCTACGCCCCTGGGCTGTGTGGTGCAGTCAGTGTCATTAACATAGTCTGGTGTTCACAGAAACACTGTTATGCCGGGCAAGATTGCATCTGAATTTTTTTAACTTGATTTTTTTCAGCTCAGATAGTTAAAAGTGAATATTTTATGTAATTCTCAAAAAGACTCAGTCTAAAATGTTCATAATTAAGTGTGATTCTACCTTATAATCTGATTGTTGAGAAAAATGCCCAACAACTGTAAAGGATGAATACGAAAAATAATGTAAAACTGTTACTAGAATGAAAATATTTTCTTAAAAATCATCCTTCAATCAATTTTATTACTATATTCTTGGTGAATGTTCACCCTCATAAATAAAGCCATGGACTCTGTGCCACTTTTGTTAGTGAGACAAAGTTTGGGCAATAATTTTTCTAATGAAATCATGCAACAAGTTAAGTAGGATTACTTCACATTTCTACAGTTATTTAAAGATATGTTGTTAAAATGAGACTTTGAATTTTAGTTTGATCTACATATATTACTAAGTTTATAACACCAACAATACATGGCTTGAAAAAGAACCAGTTGGTTTCAGTGTTTCTGTGAGGTATAGTGGTTCACCCCCATATTCTGAGCACTCCGGGAGGCTGAGGAAAGAGAAGTGCAAGGTCAAGCCCAGACTGAACTAATGTAGCAACTTAACGAGACCCTGTCTGAAAATAACAAAACAAACAAAAATAATTAAAGAACAGGGTTTCTGGGAATTCAGTTTAGTACAAAGGTCCTGAGTTCAATCTCCAGTTTCACAAACAAAGAAAAGAAAGAAAAAAAAATTATCTATTTCAGAAACTTTAAATTTTTTAATGTTACTGAAACAATGTTTCTTTAATATCCATATCATGGCCTAACCATTGAGGAGCAGAACCAGATACATGTATGAGTTATTGATTTATATCTTTAAATATTATGGATTGCCTTCATCTAACATAGTTGTAATACTCTAAAGAATCCTTTCTTTTATATGGATCAGAAAGAACTTACATTAAAACAGATTATCATACGTGGTGACTATTTTATTCGCATATATACTGCTGTACACAATTTTATTTAGTAAGTAATGATATATATAAATCATGTTTTAAACAAAACCCTATGCATGGCATATGTAAGCAGTAACATTCTTATGGAAAAATAAAAGCCTTGAAAACATTTACCTAAAAATATATTAATACTGAAAATGCTAGTTCATGCACAGTAAAGATTTAAAGCTTCAGAATACACTGGAACACAGGAAAATTGTCAGGTACTGTGAGAACAACCTGGTACAGGAAAAGCTAAAATTAGACAGAGACACATCCTTAGATGTGCACATCCTCTGGAAATAAGTCCCTCAATACAGCAGTACCCTAGGTGTTCTCTCTTTCTTTGGCACTTCGCAATTCAGACAAAGAAATATTTTGTTTAATGTAATTTTACTATTCTCAAATAAATTTTTAAGTTTTTATGTACACAGAATATAAAATATTGCTTTAAACCTTTAAATTTTTGTATAATTGTCATATTCACAATTCTAAACGCCTAGTTTTTTAGCTGAACAATTCATCCAATTAACACGGAAGACACTAACAAAAATGGGTACATATGAGTACTTTTAATGAAAATTTTAAATGTAAAAATAAAGTCTTAATTTAAACCACTGGTGTATATTTTTAATGACATCTCATGCTGGAAAAAATATTATGAAATGTTTTAGACAAAATTTTTCAACAAATAAGTTAATCCCAAAGATTCAAAACTTTGACTAAAAATTCACAAACTATTTTCTCATATGAAAACATTAATTTGCCAAAAGAGATATGAGAAACATTATATTTTAGTATTATGTGTAAGTTTGGGATTCTATCAGATTTTTAAATAATATATACAAAACATATTTATGGCTTTCACACATTATGCTTAATTGAAACAATGGCAAATAGTGGCTTTTCTTCTTTTAAATAATCTGATGACTGTAAAGCTGTCAGGACAATCAATTTGCCTTATTGGTAATAAAAGTTATTATAAAAACAATTTTTAAGGTAAACTGTGGTTATCTTTCTCTTAATATGAACTTAAAACAGATCTGTTCATTATTTGACTTAAGAAGACACGCTATTAAAATAAAAAATTATGTGCATATATATATATATAAATATATATGGTATGGACTATTAAATGAATGACAAAGTATTTTACAAATATTTTGTTCATTATGTCTGCACAATACACCATTTTTTCATTCATTACAATACTCTGCACCAAAATTTGCTATCTTCAATCTTAAAAGTCCTCAACTATGAGAAAAACAAAATTTCCACTGTTTTAAAAAGTGAAATTTATAAAGTCAATATGATATAAAGAACTATGACTCTTAAGACATTTTCAAAGATTCATATACATTGAAATGAGTGCTTTGTTTAATTTCGTTAAAAAGCTACACATGAAGCTGCTTCTCTTAACTGTAATTTAATAAACATGGATGCACTTAACATGACATTTTTCACATGGCAACATTCAACTATTTTTTGAAGAGTTCACTGAACAGTGGTCTATCTCTTCTAAAAACACTGTTCAAATTTAAGTGCTACCATATTAATATTTATGTAGTAAAAAACAATTTGGAAAGCCATTTTACTTTGGAATTTTTCAATGTAAGGCACATAGCAATGTTTAAAGCTTAAAAGCAACTAGTTTACATAATAAATTATCTTTTCTACCACG
This sequence comes from Ctenodactylus gundi, assembly GCA_004027205.1. Taxonomy (NCBI): domain Eukaryota; kingdom Metazoa; phylum Chordata; class Mammalia; order Rodentia; family Ctenodactylidae; genus Ctenodactylus; species Ctenodactylus gundi. The sequence continues at coordinate 654,254 of PVKB01000406.1, read as the reverse complement.
ATTTGCCCCTTACCTGACGACAGTGTGTGAGTAGTGCGGTTAAAACGTGCCTGGATTAACTTTAAAAAGACTAGATTTAGGAAATATAAGTAATATTTGCGTACAGAAAACAGTTAACTTAAAAAAGGAGTATTTTATATAAAGTATACATCCTACAGTGTGGTAGGTAGAAAAAAAATGTGAGGCACTTAGATTAACAGTGCAGGAGGAACACGTTGAGATTAACTTTTTATAAAAGCACCAAACTACTTAACATCTGGGAGGAAAGTGGAGACTAAGGCAATAGGGAAATAGGTTAGTCTCGTAACTTTGTATTTAGTACGCTAGTACGAGTAAGTTCAAAATCCAATGTATTTCTTTTTACTTGGACAGAAAAAATCCAAACAAAGCTTCTAATTTGAGCGTCTTCAGGTTCTCCTGAATAAGTTTTGCGCACTCCAGTACGCACAGGATGCACACAGCTGATGGCATCTCACTGTGCTGGGCAGCACACTTTCTGTCTGAATGATGACTGTCTCTGTAACCACGAATTTTTGTAAAAGCAAAGGTTAAAATGGGTTAGATAACAGTGTAAACAACATGTATCAATGCCTCTGGTGAACTTGCTGATGATGCCCAGCATGGACAGTTTTCTTTTTCCTGTGATCCTTCACAAGGTAATAAAAAAATTAAGACAAAAACTGGGCTTGGATTTACAGGAATCCAGTGGGCGTCAAGTCAGGGAAAGGCCTGGCTTCTGCTGGATGCTGCAGTGGTGGAAGACACGCCCCAGTCTGAGTGTTATTTATATTATCTAATTCAGCTGGGTACACGTCATTTAAAACTCCTCCATTCTGAAACTGAAAGCAAAAACAGTAAAGCAGAAGATTAGCATGGATATTACACATCTGAAGCCATGACAGGACAGACGAGTCCTGCATATTGTTAAACTTCAGGCTTGCCTACTGCTGTTAAATTTTATATTCTTTCAATAAAGAATATATTACTATATTCAAAAATATGATAAAAATGGTTAAAGAACTTAGTCATGATATTCATCAAAACTAATATATACTTAAAATATTTTTAAACAAAATGCCAACATGATACATTCCTGGTGGCTAATGAGAGTAGCTACAATATCATCAAATTAAAACTTACTATTAATAATTATTTTTATACTTAATGTGTACTTGCTGATAGAAGGATTTTGATAACATATTTTAACAATAAAAATATCAAGCTTGAATCTTATGACATATATCCAGCTAAGTTACTTTTAGAAATTTTGGAAAACAAAACAAAACAAAACTTTGAAGGGTGAAATAGGATCAGACAGGTAATAAGGAAGAATAACGGGAAACACAGATATAGCTAGGCCTGGATTACAGAAATATTCTAGGACAAGAGCATTCTAAGAAAGAAACTTTTAACCTCACTTCAAACATATGTGAAATAGTGGTTTTAACAAAATTAAAGACTGAATGTTTAAAAGTCAAAAGTAAGAAAAATAAATTCTCTATTCTAAACATACTTTTAACTAATGTCCTCAGGTAATTTAGGACATGTTATAGATCAGTACCATACTGGAAAAAGTACAGGCTTACAGAAGAGTGTCACTGATATAGTTTGTGACACTGCTTCCGTAAGCCTGAGATGACAGAATTAGTCACCGATACAAAAAATATGTAACCCTTGTCTATGTATTCATAAGGTAAGAAGACCTACTAAAAGGGTTTAGTTAGCACTATAGAACTCTTACCTCGTTCAAAAATGCCTGTGCTCCTACAGCTGTTGGATCATACTGTATCTGGTCCACATGGGTGTCCTGAGGTGCTGGCTGGCAAGGATACACTGACATGGCGCCAGCATAACACGTCTGAGGAGTTATTATGGCTGACGCTTGGTTTATCCCATGCTTTTGATTATCAGGAACTTGTAAACAAGTGACAAAACCATCTAAATTAGAAGAGGTTGCAGGGTACAGGGAGCCTACAGGAAACTCTGATTGTGTGCACTTGGAATGTTGTGGTAACACAGGCTGATTACAGGGAACAAAGTTCTGTGTATAAGGCATAGGCTCCATCTCAGATTTGTAGGGAAACTCTGGATTCACTCCATGTAAGTCTGAAAAAACATGACACTGCTGTAGGTCTTGCTGAGGACCCCCAAAAGGCACAGGAGGGGCGGCATTCCAGTCTGCAAGCATGCTGTTCACCTGCATGTGCCTCATTCTCTGGCACAGCTGGTGCTGTGGCTCCACTGCCACCTGCGCCCCGTGGTGCTGCTGACGCTGCTGTTCCAGCTGCAGCTGCTCCTGTACCATACAGCTTGAACTCAGAGCTGCGGCCTGCTGCTGGGGGTACTCTGAACTCGGGACAGGAGACTTACTTAAAGACTCTTGGACATATGTCAGTATTTCATCTCTTATGTCAATGTCTCTGAAGTCAACCTCGCCAGAAAAGTCAGTTCGAAAAAATTCCTCATTCTGCATATGTTTGATATCATCAAAATCAATGCCTAAGTTTTTCATAATGCTGTACAATTCATTATTCCTATTATCTGGAAAGGGCCCTATCTGACATTCAGAGAACGCCGGGTTCACGTCACGAGACTGTCCAATCTGCTCATGTTCCAGGATACTATCATTTCCTACTGGTACAGTACTGTCTTGCCAACTTCTTCTCTCACTCACAGGTTCACTGAAGAAGTCTGTTTCAAAGGGCATAGTATCTGAAGCAGGATAGCGATAAACAGACTGATCTTGCTGCGTCATGGCCCCCAACAGGGAGCTGGGATGGACAGTGTCTGTATTAGGAGCTGATGTGGCAGCACAGTCTTTTCCGCTCATGCTGCTTTTAGTCCTTATGCGTATGGGATCCACTATGGCAGGAATAGGGTTGGCTGCCTCGTACAACACAGCTTCTCCAGTGGTAAACATAAAAGGCAGAGACATACCTCGTTTTCGTAAATGTTCTGTTCCTTCTTCGTCTCTAAAATTGTGTACAAAAAAGTGCATATGTTAGAAAGGGCTTACAAAAAAAAAAACTGAAACGGCATCAAAAAGAGCAATTTAAATATACTGTAACTGAGCTTGATGGCAGGGAACACAGACATTAGTTTGATTTAAATTATTCTCACAAATTGTACTGTAAAATCTGGACAAACGTACTTAAGAGGTTCTGAATTTTCATTTACTTTCCCCCAAAAAATGTAATATACTAGTTAATTTCATGCTTAGGTCATACCCCTAAATCTGATACTGTGGGAAAAATAATTTTGTGTGTGTCCTAATTATAAAAAATGATAAGAATTTAGTGATATTAAGTAGAATTGGCATGTCTTAGAAAAAAATACATGCTGAAGAGAAATACTGGCAATAAACGGTAATACAAAAATAAAGCTTTTCTTATAGTTTTGCAAAATAATTCAGAACTCAAGGCAAGGAGAAAATATTTGTAAAATATATACTTTACAAATATTTTATAAAAAATATATAACATATATAATTAATACTTCAACATGTAAATGAGTCTGAGAGTGAGGTAAAAAGGTCAATAGAAAAATAAGCAGAAAATATCAACTGACCATTCACAAAAGAAAATTTCCTATAAAGATAAAAAGAAATGCCCTCAAAAAATGGGCAACTGAAATGAACAGGCACTTGTTAAAAGCAGTAGTACAAATAGCCCATAAGAACATGCAAAAGAGCAGCATTTTTAACCACTAGGGAAATTCAAATTACCCACCACTAAAGTTTTATTTTATTCCAGTGAGAATGACTATCACAAGGAACACTAAGGAAAAACAAAACAAAACAAAACAATAAATGCTGGTGAGGTTGTAGGGGAAAAGGAACATACTGCACAACTAATTTGACTGTACATTAGTCAATCACTATCAAAATCAAGACAGAGAGTCCTCAAAAAACTGAAAATAGAAATTCTATTTGAGCTAGATATACCTCTTCTGGGTATCTTCCCAGAAGACTTAAAGATATCACGATAGCAATACATTCATATTAATGTTTATAGCAACATAATTGCCAAATTACAGCTAAATCTTGAATGACGCCTATATGCCCATGAACACATGAACAAAGAAAATATGGAAAATATACACAACAGAGTACTATTCTGCCATAAATAAAGATGAATCAGAGTCATTTGTAGGAAAATATACAAACCTTAAGACCATCATGCTAAGAAATATAAATCAGAGCCAGAAGGATAAATACCATATGGTACACCATGTTTTGGAGAAATCCATAATATAAATAACTTAAACAGCAAAATAAATGAGAAATGACAGGAACTGGGGAGTTGAGGGGTGGACTTTGTGGAGATGGAAAAAGGACCTGGGAGTAGGGAGACACAGGGAAGTGGGAAGGAGAAGATGACAAATGATAAAGATGCAATATGTGAATGAAAATTCTTTAAGAAAAATTTAATGATTACATATCACAAACATATACTAATAAAAAGAATAATTTGAGGTAAAAAATGCCCTAACTCATTAATAATTAGAAAAGGATAACTGAGAGAACACACGAAATATCACAAAAAATATTAACACAATAGACCACTGAAACTCATACATGAAGAGTACCACACTTTAGACCAACAGAATATAAATCATTAAGAGGAGTACACAATGTAATTTTTTAAAATCCTTGCCATATAGCAAAATATTAAAATAATAAAATCATTTCTTAGAACTGAAATCCATTATCTTTTCAGAGAATGTCCTATGATTATAGCAGAATTTAAAAAAATAAGAAACTCAACTAACATAAAAAATTTTAGTAGCTCTGTATTTCTAAATAATTTGTAAATAAAAATTAACTACGGTGAGGAAGATTAATATGTTAAGCACTATATAGTCTCTCTGACTTGGAAAACCCAGAACACAGACATTCTATAGAACCACATGAAGTGATAGCCAGAGTTGGGGGAAGGGATAGGGAGGGGCTGGGAGGGTCAAAAATGGGAAGGGATTGTAAAGTTGATATGATACATATGTGCACGAAATACCCAAATTCATTTTAAACACCTATGTATTACATATGTGTATTAATAAAAATGAGAAAAAATTAACTACCATTCAACTGAATAATAAGACATACCAGAAGGAGGACTGCAATTCCAAAAGAGGTCAAAACAACACGTAACAGAGGTACATGTATACCCATGTTCATAGCAGCACAACTAACAACAGCTAAAATATGGAAGTCACCAAAATACCCATCAACAGACCAATGGATACACAAACTATGGTATTTCTACACAATGGAATACTATGCATCTATAAAGTCCAACAGTGTGGAGGCTTCTGCAGGCAAATGAAAGAAACTTGAGAACATCATGCTTAGTGAAGTGAGTCAGATGCAGAAGGTGAAACATCGAATGGTCTCTCTGATATGAGAAACCCAGAGCACAACTCCTATGGAACTTAAAACAAAAAACAAAGTGAAACAGGGGAGTAGGGTAAGGGAGGAGGGAGGGCAGGCGGGGTAGGGGGAAGGACAAAAGGAGAGTGGGAAAGCCCTTGTCACCTTGACAAGATACATAGGTGCATAAAAGGCTCAACTCCATTGTAAACTTTAAATTTTGCACGTATACATATCAATAAAATGGGGGAAAAAAACCCAGGATAAAACTCTGGTGTGGGTCTTTCTGTTCGTTCCTCTTGCTTTCCTTTGCCGTACTCTTTTTGCAGCTTCACGTATTTGGCTACTAGACAAAGTGTGTCAACCTGTCATCTCAACGCCACTCACTGGGGCCCTCTTAACTCCACACAGATTTTTGCTTTTCAATGTTTTACTTTCAGACTCCACTGCTTTAGAAAGTTTGAAGATTTCATGTAATAGAATTTATAAACAAAACTTATAAAAAGCAAAGTGGGAACACATTCTGGGTCTTCGTACTTACGTTAGAGCTCGCTGAGTTGCAATGATGTAATCAGGTCTTCCATTTTTGTACACTAAGCGTGCATTCGACTGGACCCATGTCCACCGATTGTGTTTCACAAGAAGCCTGAAAACTGTCATGCCACTCTCTCCAGTCTTAATCACTGACAAAAAATTAAAATTTTATGTTATCAAACACAGAATCAATATGCTATGAACAATCTCTGAAAGAAGGCTCCTCTGACAGCTTTCTACACGGATTATACTAATCAACAAATACATTAAATATCTTGATAACTTTTAAAGGCACAGAAGCAGTCCTTCAGAGTTTTTTTTTCAATTTCAGATTAAACTTAACATTTCAAATGCTTAAAAAATGCCTGTGTACCAGTAAAATGATTTGGGTTAAAACATGAAAGTAAAGACGGAGTAGGGCTTGGGTGGGAGGAGGAGATAAAATTTGCTTTCAATTTAAACAGGAACTATTCTTCACAGCTCCATTCTTCACAATTTTATAAAATTTACACCCATATCCACATAGATTTATGAATTAATAATGATGCCATTAAAATGGTCCCAGGCCAAAATGGTCATTTTCATACTAATTAAAACTGTGATATTCTTGAGTGGCATCTGGAGAGGGGTTACATGAATAAACAAGTGCCATTCTAGTTAATCAAAAAGATACAATACAAAGTAGCAGTCCAAGTTGCTCCTCTGAATACATTACCTCAGATAATAATTTGGAACACGCACTAGAACACATGCCATTGTGCGAGTGCACAGAGAATACGAACTTACTCTTGAGGTGGGATTCAGCACAGTACAGCATGTCACCAGCATGGACAAACTGGTAACCAGAGCCCCTGGCACACAGCTCAGCCTCAGTGTAGCCCAAAACAATCTGACCTCTGTTTAAAAAAAAAAAAAGGTCAAGTAAGAATGAATTAAAATTTAACTTCCGTTACCATGATGAATTTGCTGGTTATATACTACTTGGTATAACAGGTTTTACTGATGTTTAGAATTTCACATTAATAGTTAGAAAAATTAACCACACCAATGTAAACTTCTCCCTTTTGCTTATGGCTTAGGTTTTAGCCTGCTATTTTCTGAATAAAACAATAAATATGAGTACAGCTAAAAATGAATCTAACAGAAAAAAACCAAAACCTTAAGGACAAAGTCAAAAATGCTAATAATACTCCATTCTTGTGGGAACAGATTTAAGCTACTTCTCTACTTTCACACCTTTACAAGCAAGAAAAGCACTGAACTGCTTTGCTGTGATATGCGAATGCTTTGTTGTCACTCTACTACAGAGCTGGTAGAAAATTACTCCTTCTGAGACAAAAATTAAACTGTACTTATACACAATAAAACAAACCAATAGAGCTTTCTACAGAATAAACCTTTTAAGCACTGTTAACAAAAAAACAAAATGACTTGTATGCCTGATGACATCGTTTTACTTGAAAGATTATGAACTGATACTAACTTACAGAATGATGAACAGTATCAGAGGCTACGCTATACATTTCACTTGTTAAAATACACACTTGATGAAATAAAAGTGAAAATGTCTCACTTACTTGGCATCACAACCAATAGGTGAAAAGTCCAGTTTGTGCTTGGTTCTAAAGAAGAAATTTTTGGTTCGAATTTCAAGTATGGATGGGGACTGCAGCGGAGTAGCTATCGCGAACAAAGCCAGCTGGGGCGGGAGCAGGGATCCATCTTTCCCCTTCTTATTCTGTCCATGAAGGTACTTTAACCTTCCTTGGAAATTCATGGCCTTAAACATCAGAGACCATCCGTTAAAATTAACAGCAAAAAATAACTCCATGTTTAAAAGTTTCCATAATGGGTATTTCCAGGATTCTTGATATTGCAAAGTCCCCAAGGCTGAGAACTGCTACTTTATTTTTATATTCTTTTCTCCACAGAAAGCCTGTTAATCCACTCCCAAAGTAGGGTGTAAAATATTTAAAAGGGATTGAGCCACTTCTTGCTTGTAATGGTCATAACAGGAGTGTATGTACAATTTTCTGAGTCTTCAACTGCCCTATTATATTCACCTACCACAGTTCCTTGCATACCAGGCGCTATAGACATACAAATGGAACAATGGAATATATATATATATATATATATATGGAATACATATATATGGAATATATATATATATTTGTATATGGAATATTTATATATATGGAATAATGGAATAAATGGCAATAGTCATCAAGTAAACATTAATTGTCAAACATGTGTGAGCTATATTCCATAGCTCATGAAAATCTTTCCCAGAGACAAAATACAATCTTTTTAAACACTAAAGTAACACTAAAATAAACCACTATGAAATTATATGAAGAATGTAGAGCTGTATCAATGACAATGATTTTAAAAGTCAGAGGAAACAAAGTCATTTAAACATGACCAGTTTCATTAGCCTAAAGATGATTCTGACAATCTGATAGCAACCTAATGGTATAAGAAATTCCACTGCAGAAATAAATATACTGTAGTTTGGTCTAAAATGTTCCCCTAAAAGTCTCATGTGTTCACAAGGCGTCTGAATCATGGGGATGTTCCTCATCCACTGATGAGTTCAGCAGCTAAATGTGCTGGGAGGAGGGAGGCCTAGCTGGAGGTGGACCACTGGTGACAGGCTCTGGAAGGGTAGATTCTTCCTTGGCTGCAACTCTCCTCTGCTACCTGGCTGCCATGGGCTGAAGAGCTTACCCTCACCACGGCCTTCCACCATGGCATTTCTGTGTTGGAGCTTGCCAAGCAATGGCATAAAACTGTCAGTCAAAATGTGTCTCTCCTAAGTTACAGATGTCAGGTATTTTTGTCTTGAGTGACTAGTACAACATATCAACTTTGAGTACCAGGAAAACAATCTCAAAGAACAACTCTTATCTTTGGGTCAGTTAAAATGTCATAAATAAACCTACAAACAAAAATCATTACTTAGTAATGCTTAAAATTCAATATTATGCTTCCAATTCTCAACAATTCACAAAAAGAACGTGCAGCATGCTTCACAGTCTCTTATCCTGTACTTGGTGGGGTGATTGTTAAGGACACAGTCAGTGGAGCAGATCAGTCCCACTCTAAGCATCCTCCCTAAGCTGTTCCCTGGTCATCCCATGCAGGCACTCAGATTATACACTGCGAAGAGCATTTCCTATCAGAAGATGTAACTATAACCATAAATACACGATTGGTTTCCTATAATAGAGTTACTCCAGACCTGTGTAAAAGGTCATAATTTTCCCACTTAGTAGGCATTAAACCCCCAAATGGTAAGCACCCTTCTATTAAAGAAGGTTTAGATAATTCTCTATCTTAGGCCTAAAAGTCCTAACAGCAGGTGACTAATTCTATTTATTTTTGATATAATGCTGATGTTCCCTCACTTCAACTTCTATTACTGTATTCTAAAGGGAAAGGTTTCCTGAGCTATATGGAAATCTGAAATAATCTCTAAAATGTTATTTTATAAAATTACTCAGCATATTATTAAAACAGAACTAAAATATAACCAAAGAAAACTGACTTCAGCTAGCTTTTCTTTTAGCTTTCTATGCCTTGACAGTAAAAATTAGTGTCACGAAGATTTGCATTGTACCAGAAAGCCAGATGAGTTGTCCAGTAAACACCGTAGCCGGCATATGAAGCACCTTTCCATAAAAGAAGAGTTTTCTGGAGGAAGCTGGTCTGGGCTGTAAAAGCCTCCTGGCTGGGAGAGGCAATGAGGTTCTGTAGGAAAAAAAGCAACACAAACTGTACTTTTATTTTTTTCTGTAATAAGAGTTCTAGTAATTTAAAAAGAACCTAGAATCTTTTCTCCTTCTGCTGCACTGGGAACAGAAGTCAGGGTATTCATACCAAGCTATGTTCCCGGTCCATCTTTTACTTCTTTCTATACTAAGGCAGAGTCTTGCTAAGTCACTGAAGTACCCAGGCTGGGCTCAAACCTGTGACCCACTGCAGACTCCCAGAGTGTGACTGTGCATAGCGTTGACTCCATATTCTGAATTTCAGAAAATCATTTTTCAAAATGATTCAGACAACCAGAAACATACTGATAACACTTATATCACATAGGAATTTACTTAATTTCTGTTTATGTTTTATGAAGTTATCACTGTTAGCAATTTCCATTATTTTCTAACATCTTTTTTGTTGTCCTAATACTTTCATAGATTTCTAAAAATATCTTCAGCAATAACAGTTTTTTTTTTTTACATACTTGTAAATGCTAGTTTACTTTTATTTTGGTTCATTTTAAGCTAAATTATTTACTGAGTCTCAAGTTCAGCTTTGTACATTCTTCCAATATTTCACAATGGTATCAGAGTTATTTTTAACGTATTACTGGCTATGGCAACAAGCTTTTGTGTGAAAATCCTCAATGGCTCTCGCTGACCAAATATGCCTTAGATTAAGAAGCTCTTGCGACAGGCTCTATCCTAAATGTACAGATACGTACCCTTCTACTGCTGCAGCATAGAGTCCTACAGCCTGACCTTTCCCAGCTTCCTTTCACGGAAGCCTAGTGAAACCCCACAAGTATGATCCTTTGCTAGGCATTCTTACTCACCATCGGTTCCTTGTCCAGGGTCTGCATGCTGCAGAGGACTGAACGCCCAGTGCAGCTGACGCTGAAATTCAGCCCGGTCTTCTGTGTGGATAAGTTCGTACACACTCTGATGTATGACATCGGACTAAAGGAAAAAGACATACGAAACAAAAGTATTGACTACAAAATTACATAGCTTACTAAAGTCACTTCAAGTCCTGTCTCAATTAATAGGTGCTTATTAGTAGTGACAAATGGAAATTGAATGATATCAAGGGTCCTCAACCATCCAAAACAGGAAATGCTAGGAAAACAAGCAGTCCATATGACGGATAAGCCAAAGTTATTTGCCATCACTCCCCAACATAAGTGCTGTTGCTCAAACGGGTCACCCCCCATTCCTTCACTTCTTAAATATACCATATGCGGACATTCTGATATTCTTTTTCCATTTATTCATCTTTTAAATACAATCTCTTCCACAGATTCTTTTGTGAACACCCAGTTCTCTTTGATTTCTCTAATCTTAATGGTATTTATCTGTTTCCTTCACTGTTCCGTAAGTTTCCTTTGTACTCAATTTTGACTAAAGTAGACTCCACAAGAAAAAGGAAGCCATGATTTAACTTGTCAAAATCTCTCTTCTTGGCTCTTAGCAGGTAATACAGCACCGGCCCTTAGACCTCATAGAGTTTAACTCTCTCTGTGATTCATGGTATAAAACGTGTGTACTACCCTCATCCACACACATACACAGAGACACATGCATGCACACAGGCATATGTACACACTCAGAATAGTTTCATGACTACTTATCTGTATGTGTGATGACATTGTACATTCTGTATTATCTTCATTCTATCATAAGCAATTAAAGTTGGATGGTAATCCACCATATCAACTACACTACTTCCCACTAATGGGTCACAACTTGCTGTTTTAAAAATGGTGCCTAAATGTGCCACCCATGTCAGATATGAATGTTTTCTTTAAAAATATCTAGGCTATGTGTATAAAGAAAAAATAAACTGGAATATAAAATTTTCTTAAGATATAATTCATAATATAATCATTATTAATACAGTTAGTTCAGTAAGTGTCAAACAGGCTTTTCCATGGATATTAATGTATTTCCTTGAAAATAAAAGACATAAAACATAGGCTTTGTGATGGTTGCCAAACTCTAAACTTTAGTAATCTGTACTTAAATTTCCCTAAAGCCTCAATCTGCAGCATTAGATCACCTCATGCTTCTATTATACAAGTGCCAAAAATCAAACACTACAACACAGCCTAAAGCATACATGTTTGCTTCAGAAGCTTCCACTGTGTACATTATAGTCAAACCCACAGTCTACATATCAGCATTAAACAAATGTGACAGTGGTACCCTGGCCAGCAGCCTTATGAAATTATTAGAGATGCAAACTCATGGCTACACTATGACCTAATGAATTGAAGTACCTGGGAAGGGAGCTCAGATTTTATAGTTTTACAGTTGATTCTTGTATACCTCATCATGTGAAAGCCAGAAACATAAGAGCAGCAAGCACCCATGTGTACTGATGATCTGTTCTCAAAACATATCAGATGTTGTTTTCCATCAAATATGTAACATACTGTACAACACCAGTTATTCACCATTCATCCAATGCTAATTAACAAACCACTCACTCACTTCCTACCATGATTTCCAGTCTACACCATGTAACTTCTACCTTCTTGCTCTAGTTCCTTACCCACCCACAGGCTATACACTCTTTAAGGCAGCTTCTCGCTACCTTTGAGTATTTTTCATAATCCACACAATTCAGAATTAAAAGTTCAAACCACTGTTTTACTCCTGTCTTTTCATAGCACCTCATTCATTTCATATGCTTCATTTGTCTTCTGCAATCTGGGTATTACTTGACGGCAAGGACTGCGTGTTCCCATAAATCCTATGCACCTGAATGTCGATCACAGCAACCATAATTCAAATAAACATTTAAAGAAATCAGGGTGCTACAAATTATTAATATGATAAAAACATATCAGCTACAAATGTACTTTTATTCTTGTGGTGCATATATTATAATTGTTTACATACACAAATACTCAACTCTGTCTCATATGGAAAGTAGAAAATTTGGGGCTGGGGGAATGGCTCAGTCATTAAAGTGCTTGCCTAGTAGGCGCTAAGTCAAGCACTAAGTACCCGAGTTCGATTCTACATCACCACATAAATTGGGCATGGTGCTGCATGCCTGTAATCCCAGTCCTTGGGAAGCTGAGACAGCAGGATTGCCATGAGTCCAAGGCCAGCATGGGCTCCATAAGTGAGTTCAGGACCAGCCTGGACTACAAAGTGAGATCCTGTTTCAAAAAGAGAAAGAAAGAAAGAAAGAAAGAAAGAAAGAAAGAAAGAAAGAAAGAAAGAAAGAAGAAAATTTATCTTCTAAAAAAAATTTAAATGATATAACTAAAATATACTTACCTGCTGAAACCCCAGGTAATCTTGAATAGTAGAAGAAGCATAAAAGACCAGAGCATCTGTAGTGACAACCAATACAAAGCCATTCAGAGCCTATAAGAAAAAAGTTAGAAAATTAGTAATGGAAATTAAAATCGCTATAATTACTGACATTGTTAGTCCTGATAAATCTCATTTTAAAATGGTTTACCATGATTAGACCACACAAACATAGATATACTACACATCTCTGGAGTTAGAAAACAAAATCTATTAATCTTCTCATTTGATAATAGAAAAAAACTTAGAGCAAAATTTAAAGCTCAAACACAGAAACCATAACAGAAAATTGATTTTTGCTTTTCCTCAGGTTTTCGAGTTTCTCTTTTAAATATACAATATTATTCATTATGGACTGTATTAAAACCATCACAATGACCTATTAGTCTGTTTGTTTGGAGGAAGATAGCGGTAAAATGCTGATTAGAGAGAAACTCACCTAGAGAAAATTTTTTCAAAGCCAGTACAATTTGGGATGCAATTTGAAAATGTTCAAAAATTTATACATCAGAATGATTTTTATTGAAAAATGTAACACATGTAACACGTGAAATTCAAATACAATACAAATACAAAAATATATAGAAAATTATTTTGTTATAACCTAACAAAATTACGAATATATTTATGTTTCAGTCATTTTAAATATGATATCCCTATTTGTCTTATCTGTGCCATGCTCCTGTGTACCTCCTGCCAATTTTGGTCAATTAAAAAAATATTCTGAATTATTTCCTTCCTTCATCTTAGAAGCTATTCTGTACTTTTCTGTTCTTTTAGTGGTTACCCTACTTCACTGTTAGTTAAAATTTTCATTCTCCTCTTGGACAAAAAATGACTCTTAGATCACTTTAAGTGTTTATGGTTACATATTTTAAATTTAAAAGACCTCTTTCTTTCTTAACGTCACTTTGGCACCTGATATAATTCTTTGCTTTAGGATCATGGTTTTACCCCTCAGAAATTCTTCCTGCTCTGTAAGCAGAACAGTGGTGTGGTTTAATGTAAGAACCACACTGTGTGGACTCAATGTTGTCTGGGCTCTGTTTCCTTCTCTTACTAGCTGTGTGGCTGTAGTTATTTAACCCCCTTCAACCTTTAGTATCAACATTTCAAAATCTGGCACTTTATTTGGTAGGTGTGACCTAACTTGGTGCATGGTGTGGAGCTGGTACTCAGTTAAAAGAAGGCCTTCCCCTATAAGGTTGTAAAAACGAGTAAAAATTGCTTTACAGGATCACACCTTCAGAATTATAGAAAGCTACATAAACAATAATTACTTCGTTCAACCCTTAACAAAAAGGACATATGCTCAGTCCTAGGAATGAGGTGACAAGCCATGACCCTGTGCTTATGATTCTGACAGTTTGACAAATGACCTCATTATGAGGTGAGGTAAGTGATCCATTGACAATAACTCCTCACACCAGCCTTTGGGCCTTCAAGATTCTTGAACCGTGTTATAATGTTTAAGAACTCATTTACAAAGACAGTAGCTATTATATAACAGTCTTCTTCTAAATGTTCTCATGTATTCAACAGAAGCAATAACCCACAAACTCAACAAGCTGGGTTCAATATTCCAGTTTTACAAATGGAGAAAATGAGGCAAACACTATACAGTCACACAGCCAATAAAAAAGCTAAGCCCAGGAAGTTAACTCAGCCTCTGTGAAAAGCTATCTGCCTAAGGTTCCTAACATGCGCCTCTCAAACCAACTGGTTTTAACTGCAAATTGTGGTCTGTCTCTCCTTCCCTGATTACAACTGAAGTTTAATGCCTTTGTTCACAGAATTTATGTATGTATTAACATCTGCCAATATTCCCAGGATGAACATTCCATACACTGGGAACTTAAATATTTAATGACAAACATATCAAAAGTTGTATATTTTCAAATTTGGTAGGTAGTAACAATACACATCCATTACTATATTATTTTATCCTTAAAATATCTTTTGTTTTTCTAGAGAATACTAGTAATTGAAGACATTTGGATTATTTTAGAGAACTTTTTCACACAGTGAAGCAAACTCAATACATCCAGAAAAACTCATTAGTACCTGACAGAAGACAAAAGGAAAATTCAGGCAAGGTGTGTGCAATCTACAACCTGCCATTGTTTCGACCTTCTTTTTTTTTTTTTTTTTTGAATGAAGAGGAACTGTCTTAGGTAACAGATGAAATACAAAATAGTTAATGTAAGTTAATATACACATAAAAATACTAAAATTTCCTTTTAAAGTTTTTCATCATGACATCTAAAAGTATGAAATGCAAAAATGGCAGGCTGCAAGGTGGACACATATGACTTGGGATAAAACACCAAAATTTTTAATTTGACAATTGCCGATTATTAATTTGAAAATTTGACAATTATTATCAAATAAAAAGTATATATATGTATGTACATATATATGTGTGTATATACATAGTTTTGTATTAGTTATTCTATGTCCTTGTCAATGGATAGGCTATATAGTTTGTCTAAATATATTAAGAAAAATAAAAATCACTGGGTTACAACTCAAACCAATTTATCATCTATTGGGTCAATCAATCCATATTTTCACTTGAAATAAAGGATTTCATGATCACTTCACTAGGCAACCCAACAACTATTAATATGCTTAAACAAATTAAGTACCAATTGTTAAAATAGTGGGAAAAAACACTGAGTCCTAAACAAACTGGAAATGAAGACCAATTAATTAATCTTCCACTTATAATTACCCTGATTTTAAGGCAATATTACTACTAAAATTTACCTGTAATAAAAGTTCTCCTTCTTGCAAGCTCAGGCCTTCTCTGAACTGTGTTCTGCAGTCATCCTGGCTTCCATGTCTGTCAGCAGGGGAGGATTTTAATGCGACTATAGAAAGAAACAAATGACGACTTTGGAGATAGGTTTTAAAATAAATAATATTGAAAGGTTGTAACAGAAATCCTAAATACCAAATAAAGAGACGATCTGAAACAGTGGTGTCTACTGGTACTGCAATAGTCATGTAAATAATCCTTTCATCAATGGTGGTTTCCAATTCTATGCTAAGAACAAAACTGCAGGATCTAACCTACTTAGCTGCTGGGTTAATTCCATTTTTCATGAATTCACTTTATGATGTTCAACACACAATTTAGAAGCTTGAAAGTACTGCATAATGCTGACATAAACACTTCGCTTCCATTCATATTTATTCCCAAGACTAAAGAATGGAAGTTATAAAAATGATTTTAACATCTAAGTAGTAGGGAGCTAGTGGTAATGATGACAAATATGCCACCCTAAGCTTTATTTAAAGATATATTCCTAAGAAGTTTAGAATCTGATTAGCAAGCTTTTGGGTAAAAAAAACTAATACTGTGATACGGTTCATGTTATATTCACAAAGTAGCTGGAGAGTTAATATTTTCATGTCGAACTGTCCTTTCCAACATGTTTTTCCATTTGTTAAGTCTATTTTGTCCTACTAGAGAGCTTTAAAGTCATCCATAACTAAGATTTGCACTGTTACCTTTAAATTTATTCCTAGGTACCACATCTTGCCAAATGTCATTTCACTCATCATAGGTTCTGTTTGTGGGCTAAACATACGAGAGGAAGTATGAAGACACAGTAAGATTCTTACTATTGGAGTTGTCCTGCCGTGTTGCCAATTCTGGCTTCTTTCATGCTGTGTGGGTGGGTGTTTATAGTTTGGAAGGCAGCATAGGAGAAAAGAAAAAGGTATAGCTGCCATTCACTTAAGCATTTTATCAAGCACTTTAAGACAGTATTTTAATTAGAAGCACGTGATGCACAACTGTAATTTCAGATATTAGCGGATCTGAAAATGAGGGTCACAAGTTGAAGATCAGCCTGAGCAACTCAGGGAGAGCCTGTTGGAAAAACAAAAAACCTGGGGGAGCTGGAGATCTAAGGGCAACATTTCCTAAAAAGATAAGACCTTTGAATCTGTTTCTGAATATGTAAAGTGGTAACTTTCAGAAACAAAAAGAGGCTATTCTATGAAGCTGCTGAGAAAGGCCATGAGAATCTATTTAGAGTTCCCGCCACAGAGCTGATCAACAGTTCAATAAATGGTAGCTTTAATTATCAGCAGTGTTTCCCAGAGCTTAACTGCCTCATTACAAATGTAATCTTTTAAATACTTGCCATTTTTAGCTTTCAGATTTTCTGATCCTTTTTTACCTGTGATATTTAAATAAAACCAACCATTAAACACAAATAACTCAGCGGTCCCTTGAAGGTCTTATTTCATTAGCATTCATAGGCAAATTCATCTGGCTCAGAGGAAAGCAAGGCTTAATATCTTGATTTTTCTTGGTTTAGGCAGGACATTGCACAAAACATTTCATGTTTGCAGAATACTTTCTGGTAAATCATCAGTGCACGTGTCACCCCATGATGTTATGCCAAGTTCTTGGCCTCTGAAAGACGCAGCTAGAAGCTTGGCCTCTGCACATAGCCATTTCAAAAGGCCAAAGAACAGATTTCCTTAGGGCAAAAAATAGTGAGGTAAATTGACTCAACCGTTAATCAAGACCAAGAGAAATATGGACTTTTTTTCAGAGAAAGGTGAGACAGAGTGGCTTTTTCTTCCTTTTTATTCTGTAATTTATATTCAAGTTGTTTGCTTTTTAACGAAAGAGTCAAATTTGTTTGAATCCTCTAAAACCTGATATTTTTCCAAATGCTTCAATATAAGGCACACTTTAAGAGTTGTACTAAATAAGATGTGCTGTTAAAAAGAAACCCAGATCAAAATCCTCACATTACAAAATAAGCAAAACAACTTAAAAATGGACAAAAGTTGGCAGCGTCAAACATCAAATTTATAACTGGCAATCTCTGAGTTTCTAATCAAAGAAAATGATGTCAGTACCAAGTAGTGTCACTGACTGGAGAAAAACATAAATTTTAGGGAATAACTTCTTGACCACAGAGAAGTTTGATGAAAAGTTAAGGAAACCATTCATCTTTATGGCAATTCATGATTTAGGTTTGGGCTTTTAAAAACTGAAGTATGAAACAATGTTACTGGACTTTACACAGACCATGCTTTATGTTGAGCATATGAGCTATAGAAATACAGAACTAGAAAGGACTATCAAAAATATTGTATCCGGGTGGGATTTGATTAAAACAGGACAGGAACTTAAAGATGAGAAAGAAATAGCTGCAAATTCTTTCCAAACAGTGCTTACATTATGTTGTAAGGATAATACTGCATACGGATGACTACTACCCAAGAAGGAAAAGGGGTAAGTGCATTTTGGGAACCCTCACTGGTGGGGTCTATAAAAAATATTTCTGTTGTTTTTACATAAATCATCAGTATAAAAGAGGTAAGTAAATATTGTGCAAAGATGACCTCAAGAAGGGAATGATCACTCCCTAATGTTATCTAAGAACCATGGGTGACTTTAAATTCTTTGACAATACTTGACATTTAAAATAATGCCCAGCAGTTTTTATATTATGTCTTATTTAATGTTCACAATGATCTCAAAAGATTGGCACTGTTTTTTCAATATGTAAAAAAAAAATGAGACTTTTGGAAGTTAAGAAACTTTCCCTAGAACACAGAGGTCAAGTACTAGGGCCGAGATTAAACGCCTTGGTAGCCTGAGCCCAGTCTGTGGGTGGCTACTAACCAGTTTCCAGACTTCTCTCACTATGTTAACCATTTGTCAGCACTAGTTTTTTCATCTTTAAGTGAGGAAATGCCATTTTTTGAGATGAAATATCTTGTGGAAACAAAATAACTTGGAGTATTAGGCTAAGACCTGAAATCAATCACTGACAGTCAAGGAGAGAGATAACTCCATCTTGTACTACATACTCTGAAATCATGACATAAAACTTTAATACAGAGTATACATCAGGAATTAATGACTTCTCATTTTTATATTTTGGTGGTACTGGGGATTGAGTTCCAGGCCTTCACACTGAGCTATGTCCCTGGTCCATTTTTAATTTTGATACAGAGTCACTAAGTCACTAAGTTGCCTAGGCTAAGCTTGAACTTGTGATCCTCCTGCCTCATCCTCAGAGGGTTGGGATTACGAGCCTAAACTACTAGGCCTGGGTGCTTTTCATTCTCAAATGGAGAACATTAATGAATATTTATAAGGCTGCCATTGAGACTATACCATCAATTTGAAAGTACTTCAAAGCTATAAACTGTCACATAAATCACGTGGATAATCAGATATATAAGACACTAAATATCACACCAGTGGAATCAAATATACAAGACAGTTTATAGTTGTAAAACGCAAACTGGACATGGTGGTATGTTTGTAATCCCAGCACTCAGGAGGTAGGACTGCCCTGAAATCAAGGCCAAAAGGCCAGCCTAATCTACAAAATGTGTTCAGGACCAGCCTGGACTACACAGCAGGACTTCGTCTCAAAAAAAAAAAAAAAAAATAGTAACTGAAAACAATTCACCAGCTGATTCTATGACTTGTAAAGCATTTGTTGTATTGTACCAGATATTTGTTAAAATCATCCCATTCGGTATATGCCACCTTCCTAAGTGAGTGAAATACCAAGATAATACAATATAAAAATCATCAACATGTTAAAATATTTCAGCTACTTCTTCTGTGACAGGTCTGTGAAGCAAACAAAAATACAATAAATATTCAATCTAATCAATCAAGAGTGTAAATATATCACTGAAATTGTGATATTCGGGATGACAAGTCTTATTTCCACATGTGTGGCCCGTGTTTCCTAATACGGCACTACCTTCCTTCCACATCTAAGCTCAGGCGTCCATTTCTCCCAAGTACTTCCTCTTCAAAATGCATGGTTTGAATGGTTCAAGACAGAAGCTTCATGGGGAAGAAATACTAACCCATATTTCGTTGCAGAGTACTGCATTTAAACAAAAAACTGACATGACAAGTTTTGTCAAGGAAAAAAAGCACATGGTTTTAAATCCACACTCTCCGCTATACTTCGCAATAATATTTATCACCCCTTTTATTACTTTGGAAGGGGAAGTTAAATTCCATTCCAACACTGATACAAGCATAAAAGAGTGCAAAGCAAAAGCTTCTAAAATTCAACCAAACACATACATTTTTATACAAGAGAAAGGATTAAGCAATGTAGTACGTCTTCACATAAGGAAAAACCCCTAGATTACATTTAGGTTGCTGTGAATGAGTACATGAAAATAATTACCAAATCATATATTTCAAAAGTACCTGAAGAGAAATTTTGCTACATACTTTGGGGTAAAAGATGCATGCTGCTAACCAATGCATTAGGTTTTCTTTTGCAAATAAAGCATTCTTTTGAAGGAAGGAAGAAGTTGAAATTAAAGAAAACCACATCATATGCTAAATTCCTGGAAAACAAAGATTTGGTCTATATAGGTTAGTAGCTCTTAATAATACTAACAGATGGTTCTTTTCTGCTTATAAATTTCTAAATGTTGAGGCAAGGTAAAAATACAGATAGCAGTAGGCTGAGAAACTGTTACTGTCTTTTTCAGCAAATCATTTCAAGTTGAAAGAGTCTTGTAAGACTTGTAAGTCAACTCTCATCCGCTCTCAAGCAGGTATTGAAATCCAAGATGTCACTGAGCATCCTCTCAGATACATATGCATGATGCAATTTCTCTGTAACTGGTTGTTGGATCTCTGTACTAACCAGAATATCTAATTTAGTTTTTCAGCGGGAAAACATGTTGCATTTAGCTTTTCACATACGAAAGTATGAAATTCTAATTGCATTTCTGAGCAGCAGAATATAACCTATTTCAGAACAGCAATTCTTAAACATTCAGACATCAGAAGTACCTGTAAAGCTTGTTAATTCATTCTAATGCTGTCCTCCAACTCTACACTTTCCGATTCAGAACCTCTGAACTCAGTAAATAACTTCAAAATGTTCTAGGTCTAATTCCTCCACATTTTCAAAAATCATGCTTCCCACTCTTAAAGAATATACTTACTGATATGAGTATCTTAGGAACTCGAACACTGATTTTACAAAACCAAAAATTGAAGCCTCTGTTTTTAACACTGAAATGTAGGGCAGTACCACAGCCGTCCTCTCTGGCCATGGTTCACATCCTCACCAAAGCAAACTAAGTCTTTATTCACTAAACAAGGTGTCTATATTTGGGTATGAGCCTTTCCTGACCAAAGAAAATAATACAGAAATTAGCACAGATCCTATCACAGGCATAGATTTAGGATTATTTAGAGCTGTTTATAGCTAATGTAGGATCCCAGAACCATGGAACCGAAGGTAATGACAACAGAGAAACTCACTGGAGCTGAGGAGTACAGGCTGGCATGCTCAAGGCTTTGGATGGGATCTCCAGCACCAGGGGTGGAGGGGCTAATCAATGCATTTTAAAAAGACAGGAAGTGCAAAATATACAATATACAATGCAGTAAGTGAGTTTAGGTTTAGTCTGAATCTCAGATATTTATCAATGTGTTTTTTGAAGTAGCTGTTAAAACAAACAAAATGTTCAGATAAAAGATTTGAATATAAGATCACAAAATATTTATTTATATAATCTAATGATTCATGTATTGTAAGCTTAGATATTTGAGGGAAAGAGAGTTAAAATTTCTGTTACAAAAAAAGTCAAAATGTTACCTGTAAGAGCCAGGGCCTTTAATACTCTATAAGAATGCTCTATCATCCTTTTTTATTCGTGTTTCAGGCTACCTAGATTTTGTATGAACCCCACAAATTAAATCTAAAAGAACTTCTAAATTTAGGTATTTTTAGCTATGGAAGTTATCATGAGTCTTATAAATAGACTTCCATGAGTCAGAATGTGGATGCAGGGAAAAAATATACTACTAACACCCTAACATGGATAATGCTGTGGGTAAAAAAATTAACATTTTACGGATTTCAAGTGTGCTAAATTGTTAGGTAAACAAACCTACTTTAGACATTCCTAGAATTAAGAAATGGCATCTGATACAATGCTAAGGTTTTTATAATTGACAAGCTGTTTCCTAGTGTATCACTCAAAATTTATAGCAAAGCACATGAAATTACTGAAGACCCATAGATGAAAAAGCATATGTCCAAATCTGTTCAGATTTTTACAAAATATCAATCTTTGAATGGACTTCATATTTAATTTTTATTGCTGTTTAAGTTTGTACTTGGCGCATATATATATATATATATATATATATATATATATATGCATGCATGTATGTATTTTTTCACAGATAACACTCTGGTTTAAAGAGAGAGGAGAACAGGACTGTTGCACCAATGAATGTATAAGCAGAAGGTGAACACACACAGAAGCTTTTGAATTAAAGCCTAACGAACTAGGAAACACAATAAAAGCATCTCCAAGAAAGCCAGAAAAGAGCGCTTGGGATTTTTACTTTGAATCAAAGTCAACAAAGAGCCATGTCACAGCCATTACCTCTAACTTCACATCCACTACCACCCCTAGTAAATGTCACCTTACCTTTATCACAGTGATTTTAGACTTAATGAATTTAGAATATTCTAATTCTATGTTTTATAAAATGGTTGAGCTTTAAGCATGCACAATAAATCAAAACTTAGATGTTACTATATACCTGAGTTCAGAATCAGTTATGGAGACATCGGAAATAGTAACTCTGATTTTCAAACTCAGCTCTGTCAGGCTCAATGGTATCCTGTAAAACCCTCATCTTTCCCTTGTTTCTAAGTCTTTGTTACCACAAATTCTATTCATACATTTCAATTATATAAAGATTTCATAGAGAAGAACTCATGACACATATAAGGAGGCAGGATGTTAAACATCTCACTGTTGATAATAACTGCATTTTTTTTTTTTGAGACAAGTTTTTGCTCCATAGTCCAGGCTGGTCCTGAATTCACTGTGTAGCTCAGGGTGGCCTCAAACTCATGACAATCCTCCTGCATCAGCCTTCTGAGTGCTGAGATTAATGGCATGGGCCACTGAACCTTTGCTTAAATAACTGCATTTTCAATGCTGTAATATTTATAATGAATATTTTACTGAATTAATAAATGCTATGTGACATCTTTACAACTGCCACAGGAAAATTTGTCTGCATTTTCACTTCATTGGATATCTGTGCCCTTTAAATGGAAGAGGTAATTATTCTTAAATTTTAATTTTTCCTGAAAATTTAATTTTTCAGGCAATAATTCAAACACAATATTTGCATAATGGTGATCAATTTAAATGCAAAAAGGAAATGTGATTAATATATAATTATATTAATATTTTATTAATATTACAGGATATTCATATATCCTGAAATTACTCTTAGTAAAATATTACCATCTCAGGTCAGTAAGTCCAATGTTTACTGTTTGACAAGAGTAAGAGACAATGGAGGATGAAACAATCATATCTCTTAAGAGCAACTGATCTCAAAGGTTGGGTTGCAATTACTGAAATATTCATCTCTAAATAAACTAGTGTTTTTTTTCAGACAGGGTCTTACTGTATAGTCTAGGCTTGTCCTCCTACCTCAACCTCCCGAAGGCTGGGTTTACGGGCACATGGCACCATGCCCACCTTATGTGTTGTCGGGGAACTGAACCTAGGGCCCTGGTGCTTGCTAGGCAAGCATTATAAACGCTGAGCTACATCTCCAGCATAGAGTAGTGTTGATCACAGCTACTGCATCATTTAAACTTTTTAGATATTTTTGATTTCAAGATAAAGTGGTAATTGAGCTTAATAATTAAATAGTAAAAAATAAAATGCCTACAACCTTGCCACGCATAAAAAAGACTAAGTCCTGCTAAAATAGTTTAAAGTTGTATTTTGGAATTTTTTAAGTAAGTAGAAGTAGAAACACATTAATGTTGCATTTAAAACTTAGGTATTACGTTCCAGACAGCAACAGCAGCACAATCATGGCTCCAAAGTTTAAGAGGATCCATCCAAGTTGGATTATTTAAACTTGAAATAAATAGATGTATTTTCTTGGAAAAATATCTATTGTTATAGTAAATCTTGAGTTTCCTTTCTAATGAGATTGTATGATTTCTCGTTTATATTGTTCTTTCCGCAGGAATTTACACACCCCCTGTTTGCATCCTGTTATTCATTTTGAGCTTCCCTTTACTTTGCGATAGTGTCTGGGACAGTGGAACAGTGGAACAGTGGGAGAGTGGGTCTCACTGTACACAGAAATCCTAAGTACTGTTAGCATACTGTAAATCTCCTAGTTTGCATTTAACATTTGTGCAACTTAGAAGGGTAGTCCTCAAAATACTCCTTTCTGTGTGATCTGAAAATGGTGCACTGTTCATTCCAGACCACTGATGTTCTGAAGAGGATGCTGTTGGGAACTTCACTGTCTAACCATTTCTCTCCTTCACCTTCTACTTAAATCTATGTTCCTCCATAGTGTGTAGGTATACACATGCCACTTATACTCAAGTATATATATTTATAGTCTTATCATTTTGTATGTTTGAATTTATCTTTTCAAAGGCAAAGAAAACTTAAACAATAAAGTGAAGGGTACAATCAAGGCCACACTAAGACACTACTGCAGACTCGAACATGCTTATTAACATACAGACTTCTGGATATTAGCATAATATCTATGGAGTGAGGATACGAAAGATGTGCTCTCGAATGTGCACTTCCAAGCAATTCTCATGCACACTCAATTTGGAAGAATATAAAATTAAAGATAATATAGTTGATGGAATATATCTATAGGTAGTAAGATATTGTTGTCAAATATACTAAACCAGAAAAAAAGTGAGCTCATTAATGAAGAACAGACAAAATAGTTTTAAAAATTAAAATCTCCACAAAGAGCCCTGCTACACTCTAACAGTTTTTGTAACATGGACTTTGGAATCTCCCTTGGGGCATCAAATAACAGATCTCTAACTACATACATGTATATACACATATAAGATGCATATTGAATATATGTGTGTATATGTGCTTATGTATGTGTGCTCTACACTTCTAAAATGGGGAAAATCTACATATAATACATATTACATATTTTTTCCATTTAAAAATATACACCTTTTTCCTACATTATAAAGGAGGAATAAATAAAAGTAAAATACATTTATAGACCCAAGACTATGAATCTTTGCCTAGTGATTCTCTGTCTCTTGGATATATGTAGATTCTGTACATGTAGAGATGACGTGTAATCCTCCAGCACACTATCGGGCAAGAGGCCCAGGGAGTAAATACATGCCATGATGCTGTGTGGGAGCTTCAGGTTGTAATACACACTGCTGGCTTCCAAACTTCAACACGCACCCAGACCCACAACCAGCCTGTAATTCCACTGGTCTAGGACAAAACCCAGAACGAGCATTTCTAATAAGTCCCCCGGGGAGAGAGGTGGAGGGAGCGGGAGGGGATGCTCCTGCTGTGACTACACTTTCAAGAACCAGAGATGTAGAGGAAAGTCCTCAGAGCTTTGTTATACAAGGGCTCCCAGCAAAGAGAAGTAACTAGTATTAAGGAAAATGTTTTTAAAAATCCAGAAACATGGATTCTAGTTACAGCTCTATCACAAAAGGCTATGGAGCCGATGACAGACACATCACCAGGTAAGTCAGTCATCCCCAACGTGAAGGGCTTACTAAGGTGAAACTGAAAACTCAAGAGATAAAAGGTAAGGTCTTCTATGGAGCTTTTAAATATATAATCTTCCCTGGAATCCCTGGCCTCAAATCAGTATATAATGTCCAGTGTGTTAAACATAGCTTTTGTCCAAAAGAAAAAAAAATTGAAGTAAGCAAGCAAACAAAAGGATGCTTAGGTTAACCACACCTAAGCATGTAATCATAAATCTAAAGGAAAACTGTTTTGCAATGTTCTAAATGCAAATTACAAAATCAAGCATCTGTAAACGCATTGTCTAGATGCTGCCTGGCAACCTGGAGGAGTCGCGTATCAGCATCATCTGGAGCCTGTTGCACAGGCAAACCCGCTGGCCACACCTGAAGCTATGGGGAGAATGCGCACCTGACAGGATCCTGGGTGATCCAGAGGCGCCCTGAAGTGTGAGAGCGCTGGTACACGCCTCCGCTTTTACTATTATTTCCTTCACGATAGTCTATAAAATAATGTTTTTAAAAATCTATTTTTGCCATATAAATAAACACAAAAGAAAGAGACTAAGGAACTCTTTTACACCACAAAACACATTGAGATATTATTTAGAAACAAAAACTCCCATTTAAAATACTTTAGGATGATGAAATACTGTATTATTAAAAGATAACAGTGTCACAATGCTACTGAGCTGCGAGCACCAGCTTTCACAGCTGACTGAACTGAGACACAACAACAGTACCTGGGTGCCTAAAGTCACAGTTTGTCAGTGTGGGATGGAGAACGAAATCTAATCCTATGGACTCCTACACTAATATGTTTGTTCCATTAAATATAAAGGGGGTGTGCGGTGGTAATTATAGTATCTTGCAGTAAACAGACATACATTAAGGATCATAAGTATAGATAACATTTGAAAGGAAAAACAAAATCAATATTCACAGAAATAGGAATCCAGTAATCATTTATCACTGTTGATACATGCTTTATTCTTGCCTTCTAAAAAAGAGAGACACTTTAAAACACTGAACTGGAACAGCAAAAGCTGGAATTGAGCACACACAGGTGGAGCACAACTCCTAAATATATGATATATGATGGCCAAAGAAAGACACCATCGAGCATTTCAGAGGCTGCATCTGTCTGGTGAATGAAACAAGAAAACTGATTTTAGGAATAGCTATTAGTTTGGCTTTGGCACTTAAGTTTTCCTATAGAAATAGACAAAACTTTCCCCACATATGTATAATTTTTAAGGATTACAACACAGAAACACACACATTTAATGGAAATGTTTTTAAGTTACTATAGAAAATTAAGTCCTGCTGACATACCATCAAAGAAGCTTTTGGCTCTCAGGTAACTGACACTGAGCCTGAGAACTGAAAGTTTGTCCAGCTTATTAATAACATCTTGTGGGAAAGGCAGCAGGCTAGCCAAACGGTCCAACTCTGTATTAAGTCGGTCTCTGTGTCTCTTGGAAGGATTTGATTTCACTCCTTCTGCCGGAATTGGCTTTACTCTGAAAAACAAAGAAAACATCATAAACATTATCTTGAAAAAATGAAGCAAAAATTTTCTACTGTAGTATAGTACTCTTCCTAAATATTTATCTAATACAATAATCTTTAAAAATCTAATTTAATTTACACAAGTCTTGCCCAAATTTTTTTCCCATCTTAAAAAAGAGGAAAGGGTAAAATTCTTCCTCTTATATTCTTTTAAAAGTCTTTGAACTCATCATGGGAAAAGGCTAATACAAATTACAAAAACACTTATACTTCATACATATGTACATAACATAGAAATTTGGCATCACCAAGTCTACCAGAACCTTTTCACCCTCAAACATAGCCATCGTTAGATGAAAGAAAATAAACCTGCAACCCATTGTGTGAAAAGCATGCTTTCCTTACTCTTTTCTCCAAAGTTACCACAGCATCACTTAGTTTTAGATACACAGAAAAACTAAATAAAACGTTTATTTTCACTGATCTCAGCTTCCTATATTTAATGCCGTTTCATCCCATTGATAATGATTTCCTAAACCTTGTCTAGCACCCCAAGAGGGTCTTCAAGCCACCAAGTACAATCTTCAAATATTAAAATAATTTGTCATGTGTTGAACGACAAGTACTAGAAATCAATCCTAATTGCTGGCGACGTTTGCTCTCACGACCAAGCAGTAACTCTTAATTAACTTCCATAGCTTGCGTCCCAATTAGAAAACTGAATGAAACGCCTCCAATTTAACATGATATTCATCTGAGAGAAATGCTTCTTACAGGACGGAGAGAAACTTGAGTTCACACATGAGAAGCTGAGCAACTTTACATGAAGGCTTTAAGCCAAGATTTCATGGCTGCAAGTCATCCCTTGTGGTCAATTTACAGATAATCCAACACCCATGCTAAAACAAAGGAAATACTGGAAAAAAACCATGATTTTAGGATTCTGTATCTTCCCAGAAAATTTCCACAACAAAGATATTTTTTACCGGTCACATGAAAACTTATTGTCTTGTGAAGTAGAAATTAAGCCAGGCATGGTGATACACACCTGTAATCCCAGCACTTAGGAGGCTGAAGCAGGATTAATGCTATGAGTTTGAAGCTAGCTGGGATATATAATAAGTTCAGCCTGGACTACAGAACAAGACCTTGTCTCAAAAACTAAAAAATACCAAAAAAATTAAAAACAAATAAAATAGAAATAAGCTTGGATATACAGCACTATTAATTTGCTTCAATCAAAAATTACTAGATAATTTACATTTTCAATGATACATGCAAAGAAGAAATATTTTAAAAAGTACATATGGGGGTTTAAGATGTTTTTTCTGCTGTCCACAGCAAGTAATTTCTTTGGCACTTGCCCATTTCTATTTGTCTGTATCACAGTTCAAATATTTTATTTTTAAAAGACAACACATTGTCAAAATGGCATATACTTAAAAGTCAGTAACATCTCCAGGCTGATAATTGCATGTTTAATAGAAACTGCTGACTGTCTGCCTAGCTAATTTCTCCTAACCATATTGGATTTATTGTCAAATTCAAGCTGCACCTAATTTCTGCATTTCACCCATTAGCCAACCAAACTTTAATCTTTACTTATAACACTTGTCATCTCACTGCCTAATTCTCTACTGGTTAATTAATAAATTGTTGAAAAATGTTTATTTTTATCTGTTGTGTCCTGGACATCCAGCCCGGGAAAACTCTACCTACCACATCTTCAACAAGTACTGTGGGAGCTACACAGGTGGGGCAACTGTTTGGCGCAAGATTTCACAGAAAAGGCAGCACCTGAGAAAGACCTCGAGAGGTGAGCTGGGGTCAGGAAGAGGACCATTTGGAGGGGCCCTTCCTCAGTGCAATGCACACAGAAGACAGAGAAACAGGCAGAAGGCTGTAGTCACAGTCATTCAAGAAACACTGAACCCTGCCATGATCCAGGGCAGAACACTGTGTAGTGAGCAAAATTCACCAAATATCTTCTTCTTGTGGAGCCTGCCTCCCAAGTAGAGGACAGATACAAGTAAATAAACAAATCCACAGCTTTCTCAGCAGGTGAGTGTTCAGGACAATAAGGCATTGTAAGATAAACTAAGGAGTGATGAAGACTCTGGTTTTGATAGCCAGGCAATGTTTCTGATGTAATGTTTCAGCACACACATTTATAAAATGAAGACGCATAGCCCAACATGAGCCACTTAGCATCTGTGCAAGACCTGTGTCAAAATGAAACATTAAAAAAGGCTAAGGATGCAGCTCAGGATGAAAGCCCAGAGTTCAAGCCCTAAGCTAGCCTACTACCTGGGGGGTGGGAGATACTGGAGAGAAAAACTGCTCAAATGCCCATGATGGAAACAACAAATTTTGTCAAAGTCACGGCACAAATATGGACTATGCTATCTCAATCATCTTAAGTTTTGACATTGGTGATAGAGAATATGGAAAGCATGGGAGAGCCTGATAAAATTAAGTCACCAGGAATTTCTTTCTAAAACACAAAACTATGTCAGCAACTCGGGACTATCCGTGTTGCCTAGTTTAGTACCCAAAACCCTTCACAGTCTTTCTAGCCTGGACCTATCCCATGGTTCACGTCCTCCAGCCAAGTCCTCCACTGCCTATTATAACCCAGACCTAAGAAATCTGTTACTGTTACCAATGTGTGTCTTTGAAACTTTCAGTCAAAGTCCTTGTTCTGTCACGTCCCTTTAAACTCCGGGCTTAAGATAATCGTAGTCTTCTCTGCCTGCCTCACAAAATCAATCTACTCTGCCCCAAAAGTCTTCTGTATCTTACACTAATTTCTTGTACAACTATTCCATTTGAATTTTTTCTATACAAACAACTCTAGTCCTGCACTCTTGGTAACCTTCCAGGAATCATTATAACACTCTGGGGAGAAGACAGAAAAACAAACAGCAAGCACGACAAGGTGACAACAAAAGGAGAAACAGGAGCAGGACAGGTATTCATTCTTCCAGCTGGTACAGCCAGCCATCTTGGTCGGCTCTCGGTGGTTTTTAATCCTGTAAGAGTCTGAAACTGTTTCTTTACACAATGAAAAATGTATTACTATGAGTACCTTAGGAGTAGTTAATCAGCATGAGATCAAACTTCTAAAAGTGTTAAATAACTTAGCCACATCTATTTGTTTGGCTGTTACTGCTACATAAAGGAGGTCACTTTGGTATCCTCAGGACCCAGCACAGGGCGTGATGCAGACAAGATTCTTCGGTTGTTTGCTAGCACAAAGGGTTCAGAGAAGTAAGTGATCAGAGCCTGACCAAAGGCAATGGTGGCAAAGATGGTAAAAAAGGAATGACATCATGAGAGATTTAACTGAGACTCAAATATCTGCTGAGCTCAGGTGTCCTGGTATGGAATTAAAGGAAAGGAAACACACTGAGTAAGGAGAGGCTGCAAATAACTGGGATTTGTAGCTTAGAAAAAATAACTACACTTTCTAATACAGAGGAGAGTGTAGCTTCAATGACCCTAACAGTTAGGTACAGGGCTAAAGAGGTACGGGCCAAAGTGACCAGGGAGGGATGACAACACGGCAAGAGCAGAACGGTGAAGAGTATGTGGACATCACAGAAAAGGCCAGCTGCACTCTCTCAGGAAATTAAGTCAGTAAGATGAATCGTAAGCAAGGTCAGGGCTGAGGAATAAGCAGCCTTGTGACTCAGTTACTCAAATCACTGTGTGCTCCACTGGACTTAAACCTTTTAGTGAATCAGACCAGGAGAAGCTAAAGTAATGCATTTGGTCCAATTTTCAATGACATTATGAAAAATATTCAGAATTATGTGAAAATATTTCATTCATATCTGTACATATGAAAGATGAGCAGGCGATATAGAAAGGATAATCCTGCAATAATCGCATTTAACTTGGATTAGGACAGTGTCTTGACTCATATTATTTTTATACCACAATACACTGACACCCCTTCTTTAAATAAAAGGCTTCATTCTAAGTTTGAATTCGGGTGCTCTGGAGTTCAGAAACCTCCTGAAGTAGACCGTAAGATGGTGATGAGGCAAAGAAGCAATTTAATTTTTAAACCATAACCTCAAAAATCCTGTCCCAACCTGCAAATCAAAACTGTTATGAAATCAAGGCTCTCGCTACCTGCCCACACTTCTGTTCTAGAAGCACTGCACACTGTAACTACTGGTGTTAACAGGCCCAACACCATATCCAATGCCAGGATAAAGCTATTTTTAAAGCCTCCCTAATGACCCAATCTAAAATGTCTGTTAGGCTCATTGTTTGTACCTGGTGTTGAAAGGAAACAAGGAAAAAAAAATCCAGGATAATCATAAATGAATGTAACTGTAAACTCTTTATATAATATTTATTACAAAACCTCAGAATGACACACAAAGATACACTTTCATTAAACTTACGAAATTACAGAGACTTTCCTAACAAGTGATCACCTCCCACTGTCCTGAGCTTCCTCTATCGGCTGTTTCCTCAGAGTGATTTAACCTACTATCACTGCTTCCGTCTACCTACCAATCAACTTGTTCATCTTCATGCAGTCCCTGCACTGGAATGTTCTCACTCTTGTTTTCTGAGCCTTGGGTCCTCCCTCCTTAGGAATCTCCCAGGGTGCTACTACCTGTCATCCAGCTAGGAGACTTATTTCTCAGTAAGACTGCTCTACAGTGACCGCTGCAGTCAATGCGGCCCAACTCCCCCCCCCCCCCCCCCCCCCCAGCCTCTACTTCCTCTCCTCAGCTTCAGTGTATACTTAATAATTTCTGACTGACAAGTCTATGTTTGTAATCCTAATCTATGTGCTTAATGGAATGTTACAGAATTGATGCATGTTAGAAATAAAATCAAATTTCATCATTACACCAGGTGGATATTTTACTTCCTAATACAAGGCAAAATAAATAAATAAATAAATAAATAAATAAATAAATAAATAAAAATTTACAAACACTTTTGAGACTCCAGGCTGGGAGCCATTTGAATGTCAGCAATGCACTGCTGCTGTCCAGACGCTGCTCTCCAGTTGGGGAATTCTTCCCTCTCTTTCTCTTTTTGCTATACTTGAGGCGAAGCAATGACATACAAAGAGTACAGTTTCCAGCACATTCTAACAATAACAACCAGAAAAATGACATACACCATAGAAATCACTACCTTTTT
This sequence comes from Ctenodactylus gundi, assembly GCA_004027205.1. NCBI lineage: Eukaryota > Metazoa > Chordata > Mammalia > Rodentia > Ctenodactylidae > Ctenodactylus > Ctenodactylus gundi. The sequence goes on along the minus strand of PVKB01000406.1, from coordinate 621,993 downwards.
TTCATAATTCCGAAAAATATGTACTCCAAATTTTCTTTCTCAACTTTTTCTATACATATGGACATTTTCAGTAATATTTCATACTGTCTGTTGAACTCACTTAGATTTTTTTATACCAGAATCACTAAAAGATGACTGAAAAAATTTTATAAAGTGGCAAAGCTGTTAAATCAGTAAATTTTAAACACCATATGCATGGCATAAAAAAGCTCTGATCAATAAGAAAGCAAAAAATAATTCTTTCAAGAGTTTACTTTTCCTACCAGAAGAAAATACATTCTATCACAGGGTAAATCAAATATAATGTATTGCTCAACAGCATAAGTGCTTTCCATAAGGGCTATAAAAATGATGCTTAAGTTTCTGGAGATGTGGACATTTAAATCAGGTCTCACATATAAACAAGACATTTTCCAGTTTCATGATAGTAGAAGGCAAATCTTTCTATAAACACCCTACTCTTCCAGAAAATCACGCCAAAATAAGGAAAACAAAGAAAACACAAACTGTCTCCAATAAACCTAAGGGACAGCTAAGCCCGATGCAAATAAATACGGAGATGGGAAACTAGTAGAAATTAGAATTAATGGGAGCACACAACTGGAAAGAAAATGTAATCATAGCATATTATGTAAGTCAAAAATTATGAAACACTGAAAGTGGATTTAATTCAAAATATGAGGATCAAAACGAGTGAAAAGAATGCCAAATTCCTCATTCACCACAGTAAGAAGTCATACGATAATGTCTAACATGCTAAATTTAACAAATTTAACAGAGCACAGCCTACTACTATTTAAATGAGCATATATACCTCTTCCAAAATTCCACTGACAAAATTCTTCCTAAGTAAATAAGTAATAATTTGCATAATTTCATGTCTTAGGGTGTTCTCTGAAACACCAGTTAAATACTGAACAGCTAAATATCACAGAATCCTTCCATCAAAGGCCAATAATGAAATAAATTACAGAATGTAATAGGTCACTCTGCAGCCATTAACAACAAGGTTTTAAGGAGGAATGCAGGTGGCAAATCAGTAGGAAGAGGGAAAGTCTATGAGGAAAGTCGATGAACACAAGTGTGAGATGAGCGAGTCCAATCCATCCAGGGGACACAGAGCTTGTCTCAGACAAATGCTGACCACTAGGGGGGAGCAAGCAGGCAGGAAGCCATTCCCAGGTATGTACCCTACTCATCGCTGAAGGGGCTCACCTATACGAAATACATGAAGCTGGTATGAATATAAACTCTGGATCAGAAAGACCTGGGATTCAATATCACATCCGGCTCTATTTTCCTCCCTGGCCAATTTGAATCTGCACTTCGGCTACCTATCTATGAGATTTAAGTAATACTGTCACCTTTGTGCTCCTATAGAAATTAAACACAAAAGAGATATCTATAGCATGGTGCTGCTTGTGTTGGGGTAAGGACGTACAGCAGATAAAGCACTGCAAAATAAAAAGACAAGAAATGAGAAAGCAGACAGGTTATGTCAGAGATGTGTACAGTCCTTACTTCTAAGTAAATATCTTAAATACAGCAACAAGCATGTTATGTCATTCACCAGTGAAGTGGCCCGTCCCAGCTGCATCCATAATTGGGATCATCATCCCATACCACCTCTTGCTATTTCACAGGAGGACTGTTCTATACTAAAGCAAGCCAAAATCATGGCTCTCAATTTAACCTCATTGTTCAATCTTTCTGCCACTCTCTGTTAACTACAGCTAAACACTTGCACTTGTGATAGTAAAAACATAAAGCTCACTGAGATTTTATTACATAAAGGAGGTTCACATTGCTTAAACAGAATAGGGCGCAACTTAGTAATACAGCAAGAAACTGTTTCTATGGTGTTAATGTTACTGGTACATAACAGAATAAAAGCTGTCATCTGTACGCATGTCAAGAGAGTAATTCTAGTCCTGGAACCTCCGGGGGCTGACTCTGTCACCACTCTGATGGAGCATCTTTAAGCATAGACATTCTTTACAAAACACCTACTATTTGTCAGTATTGAGTACTAACTTTCTAGAAATTTGGTAAATTGAAATACCATTAAAATTGTTCCTAATGTAGTAAAATTTCAAAAATATACTCAAGGTTATCACTATTAGAGAAAAACTGATTCTATTTAATTCTATAATGGGTTTTTAAACTATCTACATGAGGCAAAAAATAACCAAACATGTAAAAACTTTTAACTCCAATGAGAATAAAACAAAAACATAATTTAGATTAAAACACTTTTTTGTGAGTAGGTTTATCAAGTATAAAACATTATCCTAACAAGAGTTACAGTAGATGATATTCCTAAAGTTATCCTGATATTTTCTTCTGCAAGGAAGGAAAATGAGATGATTGTAAAGTTACTTCAAATCTTTCAGTTTACTAAGTTTCATTACTCTAAAGAGAAAGGAAATATTTATTCAGTCTAATACACACACCCACATTGAGATTAAATTTAACACTATTAAAGTGTTTCCTTCTAATAAAGATAGCCAATGTGAGACCCACCACTAGAGGGAGTTTATTTTGCTAAATAAATTCAACTGAAGATTGAAAGAGCTTAAGGTTAAAATGTTGTCATTTACTTTATTCTAAGATTTTGTACAAATGCCTACGTAGATAGCCATATTTAAAAGAACCCAGTTCTGCGTGATGTGACATCATTTCCCTCCATGAATAAAATGAAATGGCACCACAGGGCCACAGCTAAGTTGCTCTGGAGAGCATTTTCAAACAAGAGGTGTTTTTTCCCAATGTTGGTTTGAGGATTCCCTTGCCACAAACCTGCTGTTTATTTTGAAAATGCGTATCAACTTACTATTAAGTTTAATGACCGCATTTTTATGGTGAACTTTTATTTTAATCTTTCCCTCAGGTAAAAATAGCTTACCAACCTTCACTTGTTAATGTAAATGACTGCGCTAGGCTTTTCTTTCGAAGTCAAGCTGGTGACTTCAGGCTCTTGTATGATTACAAACAACGAATGATGCTCAGAGAAGATCTCATAAACATGACTAAAGAAAACACAGATAAATACAATTACAGGAAAATTCAGGCTTTGTATTACAGACTATCAAATAGACATACTGAAGTCTGCGGAAGTAGTTTGAAACATTAATATAAAGGGTACAGCTTACAAAAAGGGAAGATGTTAACAGAGGGGATCTTAAAGAAAGTAGTAACTGAAACCAAACTGCTAAACTTTACAACGAAGACAATGAAGGCATTTAATTTTATTTACAAAGCAGTCTACATACTTTTGTAACGATAGCTGATAAAACTCAGTCTTAAAAACTCACAAGGGCTTCAAATTAATAAATTCAGGGAACTGGCATTTGGGATGTCTTTCAATTTTAGCCATCAAAGATAAAATCAACTTACACAAGCAACACCTTTTGAGAGAACAAACCACTCTACTTAAGAAAAAGCATTGCAAACCCATGCCTCAGCATCACGGAGGGGAAGCTGCTGACTCAGCAGTATTCCTGTCTGCCACAACTGTCACCATAGACTTTCAGATTTCAGTTACCTCTTTGTAGGTACCTTCTGGTAACACACATTTGTAAGTCTAGATCTGAAGAACAAGGCTAATTTAAATTCTTAAAGGAAACTCGGATTCCAAAATAACAAAAAATGTTTTAAATATTACATAAATCTTACAGTCGCTCTTTTCCTAGCTTCCTCTATAGAGACATTTGCCAAGAAAAAAGCAAAATGCACACTTCTGATTTTCTGGAATAATCATTCCAGTGTTCTTACAGGTGTTCACGAAAATCTGAAAAATGAAGAAAAGAAACTCAAAGATAATAAACAAGAATAATATGTCAGTACAGCCAGTTCACAAAAGAAAACGTGTCAAGCATGGATTTTGCGTGTATGTGGGAAAAAAATCACACAAACGGCCCAACAAACTGAACTTAATAAAGAAAATTTCAAGTTGATCATCATCGTACTGGAACTGAAGTATGCAATACGAGAAGCACAGGCTGATAGTAAAAATGCTCTTTCCCTGAATCCAGTTCTAAATCTTTTCTCTATAAAGCCCAAGACCACCCCAAAAGTGAAAAGAAAATTTCTCCTAAAAGCAGCCAAGAATCCCAATGCTCCGGCACACCTGCCCATCACGCATTTCTCTACACACTTCACCTAGATGGTCACGATGAGCATCGCAAAACGGCTGCCTAATTATTAAACAGGACAACACACCAGAAACCACATTCTACAGACCAAAAAAAAAAAAAAAAAAAAAATACATGGAGAGGTCTTTTCCTACAAGGCAGCACGTGTTCAGCTTTCAAACACCTCGCCCTACCAAGAATCAGGATTAACACTGTCCTCTACCGTACCGCACGCGGACACTGAGGAGTGCAAAGACATTTCAAAACAGGCTTAGGCTAGCTAATCCACCAGCACCACGGGCGGGTCAGAACTGTCGCCAAGCCAGGACCAAAAACAAGGAGAGCCGAGAGCCGGGAGCGCGGGACAGTCCTTGTGGCCCCGTCACGGAGAGAGACTGCGCTCCTTTTTTAATGCAGCAACTGAAAATGGGAACATCCACGTCCCGGGACGCTCGACCTAATCCTGGCGGACCTCGGGGATCAGGGCGGGGCGGGGCGCCCAACCCCCGGGCCCGACCCGCCGCGGACACTCACGTTTTCTGCACCGGCTTCCGCCGCTTGCGACTGGCATAGGTGATGTTGGCGCTGCCGCTGTTCATGGTGCCCGGCGCGGCGGCTCCGCCGGGGCACGGGAACCCGGCGGCCGCGCCGCCCCACCTGCGCCCTGGCCCCGCGGCCCGCGCGCGTCCAGGTGAGACTCCGGGCCTGGCGCCGGCAGGGGCGGCGCCGGGGCGAGGAGGCGCAGGTGCCGGCCCCGGCGGCGGCTCGGGCGGGGGAGGAGCCTGGCGGCTCCCGGCAATCCTGGCCCGGGTCGCGCTCGGTGGCGCCGCGCCCCGTGGCCACCGCGGCCGCCGCGGCCCCTTGGGAGAGGGAGGCGGCGCCGCGCCGCGCCGCGCCGCGCCCGGGCTTTCCTCGGTCCCGGTGCTTCCCGTCCGCGCGGCTCCCGCCGGCCGCCAGTCCTCGCCGCCGCCGCGCGCTGCTGCTCGGCGACACAGAGGCCGGGCCGGAGCAGGAGTCCTGTGCACGCTCTCCGGGCCGAGCGACGGGCGGACGCGGCCGGCGCTGCCTCCCGCCACCGCGCGCACCAGCTGAATAGCAGAAGCGCCCACGACCCCGCACCGGCCCCGCCCCGATCGCTCGCGGCCCCGCCCACCTGCTTGGCTCCGCCCCGCCACTGTCTCCCGGAGGGCCACGTGATGGCGTCAGACGTAGCGACGCCCTCGGGTAGCCATCTTTGTGAGGTCCGGGGAAGGCTTTCTCCGTGGGCCTATTTTCAGCCGGGGAAGAGGGAGGAGCGCACATTACACACAAGGAAATTGTTTTCAGCTACATTCTATCAATGTATGCCAATGTATTACTTCCCCCATGTAATAGTGAGTCAGCTAACTTTTGACTGAGAATTAGAGCGGACATATAACCTATGGGACTGTAAAATGTTCTCGTAGAGAAAGCTTCAGAAAGCCGCACTTGAGATCTGGAGGCTATGAATTCCCTTGGTGTGCTTTTGTTTGTTTAATGTGGTGCTACACTACGCAGCTGAACGTCTTTGCCTCAGTCAGATTTTAGTTAAGATTGAAAGAAAGAAAGATGGGGACACAAAAGTATTTGGAGGATATAGAGTAGGCTATTTTGACTAGGGCAAGGAGCTGGAGTTGAAGAGGACCTGTAGTAAGTATTTTGGTAGAGTTGACGCGAGAAAACGTGATATCCAGGAATTATAGAAGCAAATTATAAAGCCTTCATGAAGAATCTACCCTGTATTCTAAAAGCTGTGGAAATTTTTTAAAGATATTAATCAAGAAAGATAATTTTGGTGGCTTAGAAATAGCTCTCTAGAAGTTGCAAACTGTATTACTGGACAGTGACACTGGATGTAGGGGAATTAGTTAGGAAGCTGATTAAATATTAAATGTGAAATTCCAGGGAAAGTGCAATGAGGGGAAGAAAAGAGGAAAAAAATACAGATTATAACAGAAAAGGATAAGGAAAGAGGGGCTGAAGTCAATGAAGGTGACTCTTTTTTTGCTATTAACCAACACAGTGAAATACAGAGAAATACCTTTGCTAAGTGGAGCAGAGGGTACTCAGATTAAGATGATTCCTAGATCTTTATCATCAAGCCAGGCCACCTCATGAGCTTGTCACCTAAAATTTAATGTGTTAAAAAATTCAGCTCATTATATTATTTATCAGTCCTATCGTTGTGCCTACTGTTCTCCAGATCCACTCAGATCAACCAATGATTTGTCTTAAATTCCTCTATTATGATTGTAGATCTGGCAAATATGACTGAATTTTGTTCTTTGTAATATCCATGATTTTTACACCTCCATTATTCTTCATCATTACAGAAATAGTACTCTGCCAAAATGGTACATCACTTAAGATCTCTCAGCTGACTGCATATGTATGCCATATATTCACTTATTAAAAGGATTATGAGAATACTTACTGTATGCCAAGGATCATGCTAGTATTGTAGAGACATAACCAGCAAAACCCAAGATATACCATGCTGTCAGAAATAAAGAGCATAAGAAATGTTGTAATGGGGAAGTATATAATTAGATTCTAGTGGATAAATTTAACCTAGTCATTGAAGTGAATAAAGATGTTTTCTTAAGAAAATGATGGTGAAGTTGAGACCTAAATATGGTTATTTAGAAGAACATCCTGGGTAGTAAATGACTCTTTAGGGAGAAGGAGCTTATTAAGTATGAGGGACTAAAACAAGTTTAGCATGAACAGAGGGTAGAGGAAATAGTCAAATTTGTATATCTGTGTGATGTTGAGCTGAGGGACCATAGAATAAATGGAAGTAGGCCTCTCTAGGAGACCACCTGCCCTGCCAGGAGATGGCAACAATTGATACCAAGGTAGAGGGGATAATGAGGATGGAGAAAATTAAATAGATTATGATGCACATTTGAGAAAGGTAAGAAAATATGACAGTGAGGGAAAAGGTTGCATCAAGAATTCAGTAGTAATAGTTTTCTGGAATATGTACCTGGCTGAATACCAATAACATAAACTCTTAGGGGTAAAAATTAATAATTTTGGAAAAGTGGTCAGAGAGGCCAATTGAAAGAAATATAACCTGCAGACATAAAACCAGGTGGTACTTGCATTTTGACAAGGAAAAGACCATGGAGGTATCACAAAGGGCATAAAATACAGTGTAAAAGATTAACTAGTATTAAACCCTAAAGAATTGAAGATCTACATGTTAGAATTGTGTATCTAATGGCTGGACAGAAAATGCTGTCCTGAACAACAGGCTGGACCCTATCTATCTGAAATGTGTGAACTATAAAAGATAATTTCCTTGTAGCATAGTAATTTTAAATGCAAAAAATATACATCAAAGCATAATTTATTGATTCTGTAGTTTAGAGATCGTCCCCCAAAAAGGTTGCACTAATCCCAGGAGCCAGTCTTAATATAGTGATTTTTTAAAAATTTTACATTTTTAGAGATACTACAATTATTACAGCTATTTGGTACAATCATTACCTTATTTTTGTCTTAATTTCATATCCTCTTTTTTGTTTTCTCTTTTTCTTTCTTTTTTTTTTTGTGGTACTGGAGATTGAGCTCAAAGCAATCACACTGATCTACTTCCCAAGCCCATTTTAAAATTCTTGTTTTCTATTAAACTATGTTCATAATCCAGAAGTCATATCATAAAATATTATATTATGTAGTTTAGCTAAGTCATGTATCTGTATATACTTAAAATATAACGTCACCCTTCTAGAATACACTTCATTTTGATAATGACTCCAGGAACTTCTTTTAACATTTTTGTTAGTGTGTTAATGAAGCCAGTCTTTTGTGTAAAGCTACCTTTGTGTAAACATGCTTGGAACTTTCTAGAAATGACTGCTTTCGACCTCTGTCTTTGCAGAATATGGTTCTCAAAGTGTGGTTTGTGGCCACCCACTGAGATTTTTAAAGTTTTCTCTGATCAATATTTAGGTGGAGATGTGATTTTTTTTTCTTAAACCAATTTGCTTATGAGTCAATGAATATTTGACCAACTTATTCAAAATGACATTCTTTTAATTGCTTAAGGTGAACTTACCTTGTAAGATTTCAGATACAATTGTATGTCTCTGAGTTCCTTTTTCCTGCTCAACAGAGTCAACAAAAGAAATGTTTTAGGAATGGTACTAAAAACAGCAGCTGGACTAGATTGAAGGAAAATAACCAAAATAAATGCTAGGTGTATGCTGCCCCAATATATACATTTATTCATTTTACTGAGAAAGACAGTTGAGCTCCTGTAATAAATGCCAAACATTGTGTGCTACCATGGTGACAGCAGAGGTGTTCCTACCCTATAGAGCTTGCGTGTAATAGGGGAGACAAGAATTCATCAAATAGTTACAGAAATAATTGCATAACTACAAGGGCGATGAGAGGCATAAGTCTGAGTGTGTGCTAACAGGTGGATGTGACATGGTTAGAGGAGTTTGCTCTGAGGAGGCCAGAAGTATGGGGAGGTACTTTGTTGGTGAACCAGGGAGGGCAGTCTGTTATATACAGACCAAAAAATCAAAAAAAAAAAGCATAGATTTCTTCTTTACTTTCCAATCCTGTAGCTCCTTACTCATGGCCCTCAGAATATCTGTCTCATTCATACTCTGCTTCTACATCTCCCATTACATATTGTAGCTATGCTAAGTGTTTTTAGAGAACATAGCGTTGTAGGTCCCAGTCTTTGTGACAAGTTTTCCCTTGTGCACCATGACAAACTCAGAGGGGCAGACTCAGAATATTCTGAGTGGTGTATCAGTTGGTCACCACGTAAACCACTAGCTTGAGGAAGTTCAGAACTTCAACATTATAGTCCATTCTTACTAACCTCATGCCTTTTTGTGGCTGAGTTTCCGTAAGTTGCTGTGATAAAAAAAAAAAAAAAATACAAGGACGGGGGGAACTTACTGGGAAACCTTAAAAGATGGTTTTCAGTGTCACTTGAAGATCTGAAAATCTGTAAAGTTCCCTACAAATGTACACATCCCATTAATAGTAAAAATTTTAAAATAATGATGATGGGGTTGTAGCTCAGTTGCAGAGAGATTTCTTAGAATGTACAAGGCTCTAGTTTTAATTTCCAGCACTAAAAACAAAATATGAATAAAACATTAAATGTATATGTATTATTTTTAAATACTTACTGAATTGTTAGGATAAACCTCTGTGAGTTTTGGATTTAATTACTTAATAAATGAGACAGTTTCATTTTTTGTCTTCAAGCCATAAAAAAAAGTCATTAGAACACTAAGAATACTCTTAGCTGAGAAAGTCTGTAAACTACGAAATAGCTAAATTCTTCACTTACCAGTTTAGTAACCCCAACCTGGAAGACAGAGTCTATGGCATTGCTCCTGTGACTGCTAGTTCAGTCTAAAATATGAAGTTTATCCTTTTATCTGTTTGAATTCTCTTCTTAAAAGTAATCAGTGTACTCACAGGTTACTTTGACTCTAACACTGAAAATTCTAACATAGACATAAATATCTAAGGGTTGCTTCTAGATGTTTTTGTCTTCTTTCACTTGATCGCTTCCTTGGATATTCTAAAATAATACCATAGAAACCAGAAGCAAGTAATAGATGTTGAAGAAATTTACAAATATATTTTAGGCTGATTCTCATTTTAATCCTAACAAGTGATCTGTTGATATAATATAGGAATAAGTTGTTATTAATCAAAATTGCTTTTATTGGCTTAGAGGTAATGCTTCATTGTTAAACATCAAAATTTTTAACATGAATGAACATTGTCTATTAAAATGGCATCACTCCTTCAAGTTGGGATTTTGCTTTTACTTTTATTGTTCTCTTGTGAAATTTACAAAATTATGAGAGTTCCTTCAAAAACTGATTCCCAATTAAGATGAATATCTTATATATAAAATACCTTACTCCATATAATATAGCTTTTATGTAAAGGCACTTATCTTTAGAGATATCTTGGGTGCCGACATAGCAATATTTTCTGTACCGTAAGTAAAATTATAAAAGAAACTGAAATGAAAGTCACTTATTTTTAAAGAATGCACTATATCAGGCATAATAAAATGTAAAGTTTTGTGAAATTCTGTCCACAAATCCACAGCTTAAACTCACTAAACTTTAAAAGTTTCACACATTTATATTTGTATGAAACACCAAAACAATATTCTCTTTTGAGTGTATAGAACTTGAGTTAAATCAGTCTATAGGTAGTGCTTCTCATTATTTGTTATATATCATGGTTACTTAGGAGCTTTTAAAAATACTAATACCTCAGATCAACTGCCAGAGACTGAATTTGTCTGGGCTGTGGTCTGGGAGTAGGGTATGGTGGATAATTGGAGTATGGAATTATGCTGAAGAAGGTCCTTGTTCGTGGGAAATATATACTGTAATGTTTAGGATGTACATGCAGTCATGAGAAATATACAAGAATTCATTGTATTCTTTCAACTTTTTCATATGTCAAAAATTTTTACTAGAAGAAAAAATAGTAACAAAAACAACCATTTGTTCTCCAATTTAAAATTCAAGATACAGTAAGTATTTAAATTCTGATAGCTGTTGCTTTGGAAGATGAGATCAGGGCTAATATATTAAGCACCTTGCTTTTATTTAAGATAAAGCCTAAGTACTTGCTCTAACTTTTGGTATTACAGGAAACAGATGGAAGGTAAATGATACTCAAAGGAAGTATCTGTACTTCTCCACCTTGAGAACCAAGTTAAAACCCAAATTCCTATTTGATAATTCATGGGCCAAAGAATAGATGCAGTTAGTTGTACATTTCAAGAATACAGCTGGTTTAGGCTGGTTTGAGTTGGTTTCCACAACTCATCATTTTCTATATTCACCACATATACCTATCAAGCTACTAATAGATTCTATTTCAAATATTGTTTCACTTACATTAGGCATTGGAATTTTTTTCAAATTTTTTAAAATTTAATCAGTCTTTATAAAATGTAATCCATATATATAGTTAGCATTTGTAAAGCTTATGTACAGAAAAAAAGGATTTTGGGGGAAAACCATTAACATATCACAAATTAAATCTTTTCATGTTAATGACATAAAATCTTTAGGATCCACTTCAGTCAAACTCTATGCCAAGTTGGCAAGTTGATAATAATATGTTGATACTCTGTGGTTCCACATTAGATCAAGAGGATGTAGCTGAGGCCTGCGTGTTCTGTAAAACATGTTGTCCACCCTCCCCTCCCAGCAGCCTGTAAGAATTTCCCTTGTGAGACATTTAAACATCAATTGAGTGGCTTCCTGCCTCAGCTTAAATGAAATTACCATCTGCCTTTACAAACGTAAGGCATTCTGATGGAAATAGGTTAGACAGTTTTTAGACAAACATCTCCTTTAAGTGATCACTTAGGTCAAAGCCATTTCTGTTTATCCAAGTCTATATAGAAAGAATCAAATAAGTCTATATATGTAAGAACCACATATGATATCGGTCCATGGCAGAGCGCTTACCTTAGCATCCACAAAGCTTTGGGTTTTGTTGCATAAAACACATTTGTTAGTGAACTGTGTAATGCCAGAACCATAAAAAGCAAATATGTTTCAGAAGAAAGCATGTCAATCAAATAATTCTTATTCAGAATATGAGCATTTAAATATCAAATAGATGATTTTGTAATGTAAGCAATTTGTAACTAAATTTCAAAAACTAGGATTTTCATTTCTTTTAGACATTCATACTTTATTTTCCCTTTTACTTATTTAAACTGATTTTATTACTGGTCATGTTTACATCAACTATAATTATATGGCCTTTTAAAGCAAATCACCACCAGGAAAAAAAAAAAGATTTCATCTCCCATTTTTAGTGAAAAACACCAATCTGAATCCGGCTAGAGTACTTTGACTGTACATGGAAAACATATAAAAAATAAAATAGAAACCTCTATTTTTTCAGTTATTCTGCAAGAGTTCAGTCTTGAATGTTAACTTTGGCAAAAAAAAAAAAAAAAAACACTAACAAAAGTGAAGTGAAGAGAAAAACGGGGGTCAGAATAGACTAACACATAGCTGCAGCCACTTTATTTAGCATCTGAAAATGTTGAGACTGAAAGAATTTCCTCACATATCTATGACCATACGCTATGTGAAATTTTAAAGGAAATAGCCTTAGATACACCCAATTATGTTTTCAAAGGCATTTTGTTCATACTCAAAACTACAAATCAATTGTAAAGTAGGCTGTAGTTTTTAGGCACAAAAGCTCTCTGTCTTCATCACTCAATGTTATTATTATCAGTCAATCTAAAAGGAGGCATTTCTTTTTCTACAGTAACATGAAATAACACCTAATAGTGTAACTTAATAACCCTTTCCTCATCTTTTCACATATTCTCAAAGAGGAGAAAAATATACCAATACTGGCAGTGAAATATTACACTTTTAAAGCCAACCACTCTGTGCCATTATATCCTAAGGATCAAGTTACTAAGAGGCAATTTGTTTAAACTTAGTTGGGACACTATACAGTTTAGTAAGTGAGTGGAATAATAACATCTACTTTGGTAATCAGCAATAGCAGGTTGTTGTTTATGGCAGTAATTCCTGAGTTTTAGATGACTCATTTTCATGTAGCTGTGCCCAGGATAAAAGAAACAGGTGGCAAGCAGATATCCCTATGAAATTAATATTTGATTTTTCCATATTTTCCTTTTAATGTACAATCAGATATTATGAATAAATATAGAAGGAAGAAAGAGTCAAGTGCTATCATTTTTCAATTCGCTCTTAAGAGGACTGTCTCCACCTCATTCTTTCACTAAAAGAATATGGTGAGTACTGTTCTCCAAGAGTTATAATAGATTGTGTCAAAGAAAATATCATAAAAACATATAACTATATATATATGCATAACTATATATACACACATGAAATCATAATAAATTTTTCTTTAGTTTCTATGAGGTTCTAACTTATTTAATATATGGGCAACTGAGACAGATGTATTTTTTAAAATGATACTATCCAGCCCACTTTTCAAGTAATAGAGGAGACATGACTATGAAAGATTTTTGATGAAAAAAATTAATCATACAATACTATAATTTTAACTTTATTTTTTCTAATTTGAATGAGATTAAAGGTTAATTTGATTAATTTTGTGATTTGATTCACATACCTAGGCCTCCTTGTGCACATCTGTAATCCCAGAACTCTCAGAAGCCAACATAGGAGCATTATAAGTTTGAGCCCTTCTGCCCTTCCTAGCTTCCTGGGCAACTTAGTAACCTAGCGAGGATCTAATAAAAAAAAGGAAAAGGACTGAGAATTATGTTAATAGTTCAGTGCAAAGACCCTGGATTCAATTCTCATTACCAGAAAAAAGCAATTCTTCTCTCGTGTGCTATGTTTCAGATATACACTCTGACATTTTTGTATGTATATCAACACACATATATGTAATGCATACAACAACTTTCAGAAGTGAAATCCTTTTATAAAAGGTAGGCAGTGGGATCCAATAACAGGAATATTCAAATTTTTTGATGGCTCAACTTTCTAGTATGTCGCTAAAACATTCCTCTGGAATAATTACAAAACTTTTTCCACTGTGTGTGTGTGTGTGTGCGCACTCGCAACATACGCTCACATTCAGGGTTTTCACACTGAGTTATATTCCCAGCCTACTTTTTATTTTTGATTTCAAACAGTCTTGCTAAATTGCCCTGGCTGGGCTCCAATTCATGCTCATAGTTTTTCAGTTGTCCGCAGTGCTGGTATTACAAGCCTGTGCCTACAGGCTAGCTCTTCATGCTGTTAATATAAAGCTACAAGATTCATATCTGCCAAGAAGATTTTAGCCTAATATTTCCTTTTTAAACAGACTAAATGAATCTGTTATACTGTTACTTTTTATTCACTGTGACTAAAATCCTGACATCCACAACTTAGAGAGGAAAGATTTATTTTAGCTCACCGCTTCAAGGGTCACAGTGGAAGGACATAGTGCCTGTGGAAGTGGGGACAGCTTCTCACCGCATTGCAGATCAGAAGCCAAGTCCAGTCAAGTCCCTGAAGGAAGGCAGGAAGCAGGTTATGTCCTTCCAGGCCCCATCCCAGTGATCTGCCCTTTCTGGATCCAGCCTCAGTATTCCTCTCCTTGCAGCTTGAATCCCCAACCACATATCTATAATCCAATCCACACATCTACAATCCACCAGACCAGGTCACAATCTCCCAACAGTACATGGCTCCATAGACAATCCATAAAACCCACAAACATGAGACTCTGAGGGGGATGTTCCAGATCCAAACCACAGTATCACCTTTTTCATTTAACCTTGCATTGTTACTTAAATCCAACATACAAGTATGGCAAGTATTTTACATTTTTCTTTGAAAGTATCAGTTAGGAATTGTTGTATACAGATCATGTAATGTGCATATAAATTACCTTAAGGCAAATTTGAAAATAACAAACATAAATTTTAGAGATGCATTAAAATGTTTTCATTTTATCCATACAGTGTATTTGCATAATCTGCATTTTTATTTCAATGTTAGAATACAAATCTTGAAAGACTTGCTTAAAACAACTTCCATTGCATTTTTCCTTGATAATTAAAATCCAAAAGAATTTTAAATATATAACCTTTCCCATTTAAATGTTTTTTTCTGCATATGCTCAGCAGAAAACACAAAATAAAGAGGAAGTGCAAATATTGTTGCCGTTAGTAGCTTTTCCCAGCAGAAGGAAAGCCACTAATGCGGCTCCTAGTGAAGTCTTTCCCCGTTTTAATAAGAAGGTTTGTGTTCTGCTGACATTAAAGGGATTAAGCAGCAAGCCTGCTGAGAAAAATACGCAAAGGTATTAAACCCTAACCATGTTGGTTTAGCTGTAAGTACTGTAAAATAAGATTAAGTCTGAGTTTGGAGAAGAACTAGGCTTGGCATGAGACTAAAAGCCTACAATATTCACAGATGCCTAAATTAATGCTTCCGTAAAAAATACAATTAGCACAAGATTTGAAAATGTGTCTCCTTTGGCAAGTGTCGTCAGAGAGACATCGGTGCTGTAGACTGATGTGGTGGAAAGAGCACTGGGCAACTGGCCAACCTCTCCGATGCGAGTCGGTCCCCCTGAGTGTCTGCAAGTTCTGTGACCTTGGTTCAGAAATGTTCAAAATCTTTGCATCTCAATAGGACGAGAATAGCAACTGGTAAGCGCTCTAATTTCTTTAGAACAATGTATTGCTGGGCTGAAGCATCTGGAAGGCTAAACACTGCGTTTCCTCGTAGACTTCCATGCTAGGAAACCTCCAAATGCAAATTGATTGGAGCCAATTAGAGGCATTTGTTAAGATTTGGAAGCAGAAGTCAAGTGGCTGTCATTTTCCTGCTGTTGCCATTGTTTTCTGCTAAATGAGGCAGTGGATGGCTGCTTTCCTATGATTGCTGCATCCAAGTTGTAGTTGCACATGTGTGAGAAGAGGCTGGAGTGGCAGAGGGGGTGGCTTCCTCATCCTGTCCTCCTCGCTATACTGCTGTGTTTTTTAGTAAATGCTATAGTGACTACTGAACTTCTCATCTTTCTGTTTAAAGTAGAAATAGTAGTTTCCCTACAGTGTTCTGGAAACATTCCTGGATGCCCAGTCTAAAGTCTCTATCTATCTATAGACTTTCTAATTATTTGATAAGCTCTTAATTCCCAGTACTAAATCTCTGTCTACTTAAAATACTTGGAGGTTACTCTCTTTCCTCCTGAACTCTAGTTGACACATATGCAAATTTTGTTCTTACCTTGGAAAGTCCTTAAGAGGACCAAGCAACTATATTTAAGATTGCTTATTGTTTTGAAAGATGAGTCTCAATGATATGACAAGGATTATGGCATTCTCTAGTTGTTTTGACTGAATAACCTAGGCTTAACCACTTTTTTGTGAAGTATTGGTTCTCTTGGGCAATTAAGGCAAAAGAAACAATTCTCATATTCAAAATTATTTAGATATTACAAAGGTCTAAAAAGGTCCATGAGTTTGTAGGTTACTTTAAATTATAACTGAAATGGACAGTTTTTACTTTGGTTTATATTTTACTATTTGGACTTTTCATGATACTTGGAAACACTATAGCTAACTCCAAAAGAGGAACTAAACTGACATAACTCCGTTACTGTCAAAATTTTCTAGAAGATTTCCAAAATTCTGATCCATATTCTGTGTTTTTTCCCCCAAAGACTCACACACATACACATACATACTCATGTTTTCTAGTTTAAAAATAGACATATTAATATCTATACATATCTATATATAATTAAGCTCTTAATATATGCCTATAAGTAGGTAGATAGCCATATCTATAAGTACATATCTATGTCTCTGTAGTTACCTACTTGTATATCTGTGTCTGTATACCTAAGTAGTAAACATAAACATCTGTATCTATATATCTATATCTATAGATGTCTGAGTTTATATCCATAAATATAAAACTTTTTTAGTTTTTGACATCTCAGGACCTAAACTTATTTAAATCATTTAAACCTCTGTTTCTCCTCAGTAGATGAATCCAGAAAGCAGAAAATTATGTGCAGTACTCAGTACTTTCTCAGATCAGGACATATATATGTGTACATGAGAGAATAAAACGCTTCATATTTTCTAGTACTCTGTATAAAAAGTTTATTCTCTTCCATATCCATCAAGACCATGACACATGGCTCTATATCCAAGATTTAATCTGCTACTTCTTTATTGATCAATTATAACATACATGAAATGACTTGTAATTTTCAAATTTACCTCCAATTTTCTCATCCCTTCTGAAATACTACCATAAGCTTTGTTCTAAATGCACACACTGCTTTCCATATTTTAAAAACTTGCAATTTCTCCTTGCTTATCAATTGACTTTAACTAATCAACCTAAGATTCAGCTCCAAGTAGTCTAACTTTACACTGTTATCTAGTTTTATCTTCACAAGTTCCTAACACCATCTAGATCAATTTTCTCATGATTTACTGCATATTTTACCTTTCTCTTTCAACATGTATGGTCTGAAAATCTACTCCTACTGTCTCAGATCACAGCTATCTTATGAGAGAATCTCATTAAAAAAACTTGCTTCTGCCAAACCTTGGTCACATTTATATATTTGACTTTTATTTTTATGACTTTTTCATTAAAGATCATTTTCCACATGATTTAATAATATGCTTGTAAAATGTTAAGTTCTCAATTAACATGCACTGAACTGAGTTAAATTTATGTACATAGAACTATGTAGCCTGAATATTTTATTCAGACATGAATCATCCCCCCCCCCCACAAATTCCATTGTATTATTTTCCCTTGTGCTTTGGTCACTTCCCTGTTTTCTCAACTATATTATGTGTTTGTGGTTTTCAATGGCCAGTTAGATATATTCCTAATAATTCAAAATGAGAAGACATTTTCTTTCTTTGCTCAAAGCTTTTCATTTTTGTGCTAAAGTCTAATCATTTCATTAACAGTGTAGTGTAACAGTCAATTCCTAGGTCTAAAGACATGTTCATTCAATGACAGTTTAATCTCCAGCACTGTGCAGATAGCATGGTGAATAGCAGAGAACACGGTATTGACCTTGCTTAGCTTTCAGAAAATGTACCACGGGGGTTTGCAGGGGGGTTGGGGGAACTAGAAGTTTCAATCACCACCCAATGTACCGGGGTCAGGATGAGGCTAAGGACAAAGGACTCTGGGCACACTTGAGAAGGGTGCCTTATCTTATTATCATCATGTGTTCCGGAAGTGTTAACGTAATCTTTGGAAAGAAGGCATCCCTGGCCAGCAAGGCTTAGGGATGTCAGAGGAAACCTGGGAAAATTCTGAGAGCAGTTGAAGAAAGTCTTCACTGGCATGTTTAAAGATACCAAAAAAAAAAAAAAAATCTTTAAATTTTGCTGCTGGGATTAGTTCTGCTTAGGATCCTATTTTAAAAGCTAACAAAAGCTACCTCAAACCAAAAGAGTATGCAGGAGAGAGTTTGAAGGAGTGGGTGGTGGGGCCACCAAGGGGAAGAGGAAGAATGGATTGTAATGCTGATGTGAAATAAATGTACATGCACAAAATGCACAAGCTCAGTGTAAACATTGTATAGCACAAACGTGTGTGTGTGTGTGTGTGTGTGTGTGTGTGTGTGTATGGGGACAATATTTTTGAATAGAATTATGATTTCTAAAATATTTGCTAGGGGAACATTATTTTATACCTTGAGACAAATTCTCAAAAGCTTTATAGAGGGAACAGTCCAATGGAGAGGGAGCAAGGCAAGCAGAACCCGTGGCACTGAGGAGTGGGGCCTTGAAGGCTGCTCCCAAACATGAACTGCATCACAGACTTGGTTCTACCCACTCCGAAAGCAAGTCAGAGAGAAGGGAAAGGATGACCACCTCCTAATGTGGTGGCTTCTACACACAACAGAGGAACATTTCAAGGAGAGAGGAGAAGTACGGAGTCTAGTGTTCTGACACTCAAGAGAGCCTGAGGGACAGATGCAGCTGGGGTCTGTGTGCACCTGGGTGCTAACACTTGATACCAGGGATCTGAATAGCAACAAGACTTTAAGACCTTCTAAATTCTTATTTCTTACATTTTAGTGATTTCAGTGTGAACCAGAAAATGCTTATTCACATGTCCAGTGTACCTTTATTTATTGTGGAACTTACTGAGGCTTGTGGAGTTTTAGAACAGTAAGTCATTTCAGTAATAAGGAAATTGTGTACGTCCAGCCAAGTCCCAGTCTTGGAGAGAGCACTGGCATTTTCATTCGGCTTCCATACATACTAGACCCCTGCCAAAGTAGAAGGTAGCCTTTGGATTTGAAAGCAAAAGTCATTTGTTAATTGCTTCCTGGTTGCTGCCGCTGCTATGACAAGGCTTCAATTTACATTCTTTAGCTTTTCTCTATGTTTTTTCTCATATTTTGCTTCCTTTATTCCTTTATTCTTTTTCCTTCTTTCATTTGTGTCTCTTTTTCTTTTACCCTCCCTTTCTTTCTGCTTTTCTTCTGTTCTTTCTTATTTATTTTTTCCAAGTTTTGTGAACTGCTTGTCATAAGAGAGCCAAAGTTAAGCCTGGAATTTCAGAATAAACAAAGTCTTTCAGTTGAGAAGTATTTATCTCTTTTTATCAGTTTTTGTTCTACTACAACCTTGTGAACCGTGTTACAACTATAAGCTTCTCTTAATTTTAGTCTTTGGGATTTACTTCTGATGTCCCTGCTGAAACTGCCTCACAATGTGTTTCTTCATCATTGAATTTTGATGACTTTATTGAATGTTCTTTGAAATGATATTCTATTATATTTTTTGAGACAGGATCTCTCTCTCTCTCTCTGCAGTCCATGCTGGTCCTGAACTCACTATCTAGACCAGGCTGGCCTTGAACTTTAACTCACAGCAATCCTCCTGCTTCCTCTTCCTGAGTGCTTGAAATCACATACATGAGAAAGATTTCTTCCTTAGAAATTTCACAACCCATGGAAGATAATTTTCTAAAACTGTTGTGCCTCACTAAAGTACCTCTTTGTATGTCTCCAACTTATTATCAAAACAATATTAATAGTGTATTCACTTTTGAACACATTAACTGGTTAAGGGTTAGATCAGAATTCATTAAGAAAGTGAAATCAAAATAATAATAAAATATCCCTTCATATCCATTAAATGACTACAATGAAAAAGAGTAACAATTGTAAAAGTTGGCAAGGATTGAAAGAAATTAGACGTTTCCTTTATTTTTCTGGGGGAATGTAAAGTGGCTTAGTTATGATCTAAGCATTAGCCATGTGCTATTTTTTTAGGAACGCAGAACTATAAACATCTAGTTGCTTATATTTTTATGACATGATAGCTTTTACAATATATAATACACTATTTAAAATTAAGTGCTCATCCCTACATATTGCACCTATGAAAATATTACAGAATGCCATAATTCAGTGCTAATAATGCTAAAAAATTTTTTTGTCATGAGTGCCTTCATTAATAACAATGTGAAACTGACATTATGAATGTGGTTGCTTTGTATTTTTAATGGCATATGATTTAACAACCAACATATTCATCATTTGATAATTTAGTAATTAGTTGACTTAGTTGCTGGATGAGGTGCTGTGTCTATTCCTAGGTGTGTGTAAATGCAGCGATATTTATCATGAATATACCCAGAGTGGGTTACTCATATTAGCACCAACTGTACTAGTCAAGAAAACATGATTAAAATGGTTTTCCTTTTGCGTCATTGACCCTATAGAAAGCATTTGATAAAAAAAAAGTTTTAACATGTTTGCATTTGCTTTCTGTATATCTTCAATAAGGTAATCATTTTGAGTTCTCAAAAATAAATAAAAAACTATCTTTTTCACATAGTTCTTTAAAAACCCATGAGAATGAGTGTTCAGTGAATTCAAGTCCTGTGCATTTACAATCTTTTCATTTTTACAATCATATGAAGCAAATGTTTTTAAAACATGAATGTACTATAAAATTTATATTTTAAAATATACAATTCTGTGATTTTTAGTACATTCATAAGGCTATAGAACTATTCAAATTATTAAGTTCTAGAATATTTTCATCAGGCCAAGAAGAAAGCTGATAGGGAAGAGCCATCACTTCCCGTCTGGCCTTCTGCCAGCTCTTGGAAGCTGCTAAGCACTTTCTTCCTCCATGGATATGTCTGTTCAAAACATTTTATATAAATGGAATTCTATGATATATACCTGTCTTGGTTACTTTTCATTGCTGTGACTCAGTACCTAACATCCACAAATTTAGGCGAGGAAAGTTTTATTATAGCTCACAGTTTCAGGAGGCCACAGTCCACTCGAGGGTGGCTGACAACAATGGAAGTATATGGCAGAGGCAGAGGTGGAGGCGGCTCATTGTGACATCACATAAAGGAAACCAAGTCCCATCAAGTCCAGTTTCTCCCCAGAGGAAAAAACTATAACAATATTTCTTCTTCCTTCCTTTTATATAGTTTGAGTTCCGGGTTGGGCATCTCATATCTGGGTGGGTGCTCTTCCCTCATTAGCTAGCCCACAAATCACTCACACTCTAACCTAGGCTGATTCCTAACTACCTAATCTGGGAGTGGTTCCTAAACCTTAATCCAGGCATGGTTCTTAATTGCCTCTCAGTGACAATCTCTCCAACACTCACAATGCTTTTTGGTTATTAACTTTATCATTTACTATAATGTGTTCAAAGTTCATCCATATCCTAGCATGTGTCAGTACTTCACTGTTTCATATGACTAAATAATATTTTGTCTGTACATTCAGTAGCAGATAGACAACAGAGTTGTTCTGATTTAGGGTTTCTAAGATACCTAACCTTTGATAAAGCAGCTAAATACATACACAGTATAAAGGATAGCCTCTTCAATAAATGGTACGAGGAGAACTGGTCATCCACATGCAGAAGAACAAATCTAGACAACAGCTGTCACCAAGCACCAAAATCAAGTCAAAGTGGACCAAAGACCTAGATATCAAAACTGAACCACTGAAACTTCTGGAGGACAAAATAGGTAATTGATAATATAGGCATAGTCAAGGACTTCCATAATAGGACCCCTGATGCAAAAGAGATAGCCTCAAGAATCAACAAATGGGATTATATAAAATTAGAAAATTTCTGTATGGCAAAGGAAACTATTAACAGAATGAAGAGATAACTAACAGAATGGGAAAAAATATTATCACCTTGGACAGGAAGTTAATGCTTAGAATATACAAGGAACCAAAGAAAAATAAACCACTCAAAATCAAAGAATCAATTAAAAAATGGGCAACTGAAATAAATAGGTAGTTCTCAGATGAAGAAGTACAAATGGTCAGCAAATACACAAAAAACATGTCCAATATACTGAGACATTAGAGAAATGCACATCAAAACATCACTAAGATACCATCTCACCCCACGGAGAATGGCTTATATGAAGAATCTGAGCAACAATTGACCTTGGGGAGGTTGCAGGGGGAAAGGAACCATTTTACACTGCTGGTGGGACTGTAACTTAGTACAACCACTATAGAAAGCTGCAGTATATTGATTCCTTAAAAGCCGAAAATAATTATTTCATTTGATCCAGCAATATGTCTTCTGAGTACCTTTCCAAAAGAGTTAAAAGCAACATATAACAGAGGTACATGTACACTCGTGTGTATGGCAGCACAGCTAACAATAGTCAAATTGTGAAAAATGCAAAAATATCCACCAACAGACCAATAGATACCAAAAACGTAGTATTTCTATATGATGGAGTGCTACTCTTCCATAAAGACAGATAGACTTGAGGCATTTGTAGATAAATGCAATTTGAGACCATCATGTTTGGTGAAGTAAGTCCAACTCAGAAGGTTAAATATTTCATGGGTTCTCTATAATGAAAAAAACAGAATACATGAGATTGATAGAATAACATGGGTGAGATATTGGGAGTCTGGGCAAAGGAAGGAGGGGAAGGGTTTATAGTGATGTTGCAACATACAGGTGCAAAATATTCTTAAGCCTAATAAAACTACTGTACATTGTGTATATATGCATATATATATATATATATATATATATATATATATATACATCAATGAAAATGAGAAAAATATGTAAAAAAGAATAAAGTAAAATTATATTTATAACTAGTATTGGTCAATGAAAGAAGGGTATTTTTATTAATTGGTTGTATATCACTCTCTTCTTTGAGCCATAATGCTTTAGCAATTAATTGATTTTATCTACTGTATGAAAGCATGATTTATTCATCTTCTTTTTACTGGTAATAAAGTCATTATAAGAATTAAAATTGTATCTGATTTTTTTTCCTGCCCTCATATAGCTAAAAATGAGTTGGTGTACAGAGGTGAATTGAGGGGAGAGAGACAGACTAAAGTTAGGTTTGTGTGTAAGTGTTTGTGTGTGTGTTCTTGTATGTTTCAATAATTGTGGAATCATTTATTATAAAAATATGACAGAGGTCATGAAAACCCTTTTCCTTTTGTCGAGAGCTCTCTCTGAATCTGGGAAATCAGCATGCAAACAATTGTAATGCCCATCGGAGAAAGTGTCTTAGTTGCCCTAGGATTCGAGGATACCTAGTGATGTCATGAGCATGTCAAAAAGATGACACTTGAGAAAAAACAGGAAGAGGAATTATAAATTTACCTGAAAAATTGCAAAAGGAGAAAAGAATTCAGGTGAAGAGAGGAGCATCTTCAAAGACAGGACGTCATAAGCAAACACATTATTTGAATTGTAAGCATTGTATGGTGGAAAAAGAAAAGAAAAATCAAAAGAAAAGATGCATGGACTGCCTAATACAGTATAGAGCATTTCGTGAACTAATTCCCACAAAATTGTAGTTAGCTGCTTGAAAGCAAAGCTTGACTGGTGTGAATTCTATATATATTGGTTAGTTTGGGTTGTCTGCCTGAGCTTGTGGTTGAGAAGTGTTTTTTCTGTTTTGTTTTGTTTTGAGCAAGGATTGAACCCAGGGTTTTCACACCAATCCACATCTTCATCTCAGGCTGGGCTTGAATTTGTGATCCTCCTGCTTCCGTGCTGGGATTATGAATGTGTGCCACTATGACCAGTTTCATGTTTTCCCTAAACATTTATATTTGTAAATGGACATAACTTGAAACCATCATACTTAGTGGAATGACTCAAACTCAGAAAATTAAATACCATATAGTTTCTCTGACATGAAAAATTCTGAATACAGCTACTTTATACAACCGAACGGATGTGATAGTGAGAATCAGGGGAAATGAGGGAGGGAGCCGGAGGACCAGAAGGGGAGGAGAAGAATTGCAATACTGACACAAAATATATATTCACAAATACCCAAGCTTAATGTAATCATTGTGCGTTGCGTGTGTGTGTGTGTGTGCGCGCGCGCGCTAATAAAAATGGGGAGAAAGATTTGCTCTATATAAAGTGCTTATCAATCACACTAAAGAACCCACAGATGTTGGCTGAAATAATAAAGGCACAAGGCATCTAGATGTAAGCATTCATTTTACAGTGTGCCACAGCTTTAAGGGATTGGTGGCAGGTTTCTCATACACGTTTGATTTCATGTGGGAATAAAGAGGTTCTAGAAAAAAATTATATTTATCCTGGAAGAAAACAAAACAGGAAAAATGGGCTAGAAACCAATTACAAAAGGCAATAAAAATATGGCAAAATGTTTTAGTGCCTATGAAGTCTATTGATTTACATTGAGTACTTGTCAATAAATGCAATGTTGTACAAACTATATTTGGTAAAATAAGATGTACAACTCTTAAGTAGCAAAAAGTTGGAACAGAATGATAGGTATTATGATCCAAGAATGAGCACCTGAACTTAAGGCCTACTAACGAGAATGAATAGATTGCTTTCTATGGGTAAAATAAAGAGTATTTGATGCTCAACTGTGGTGGAAGGACAGTTTTTCTAGGACATGGCCCACATTTAGCTTGGCAATAGCTTCTTGATGACTGAGATAATGGTGGAGTCATTAATGAGGCAGGGAGTTCATGCAAATGTGTATGAAGAGTGAATATGGAGTTGGACATACTCTATAAAATGGCAGCTGACCATTAGAGGTATCCAACAGGCAATCAAAAAGTGATTCTAAGGGCTAAGGAGACAGGTAAGCCAGCGATATATACTTGAAATCATTCACATTTATAGGGTATATATACCTTGTCCAAAATGCTTGAAACTAGACATATTTCAGATTTCATGTTTTTTTAGCCTTTGGTGTGTTACATACACATAATAAAATATCTTGGGGTGAGACCCAAGTCCAAATGTGAAATTATTTTAAGTTTCATATATACTTAATATACATAGACTAGAAGTGATCATATATATTTTTATTAACTGTCGGGTGAAACAAAGCTTGTTTGTGGCATCTGACAGGGCTGAGAGGGCCTTTTTTCAGTGTGTGATGCTGAATAAATTGGGTGCTGTGCTCCTGCATTTGACTGAGACTAACCACCTGAACTCAAGAGTGGAACTGTGTACTTGTGGCATTGTGTTGGCACTCAAAAAGTTTCAGATTTTGGAGCATTTTAGATGTCAGAATTTTAGATCAGAAGTGCTTGAATATTAGGTCGCATTGAATTATAATTTGCATACCAGATGCAGTAAAGAAGCCAACTGGTCCTCCAGACATGTATTTACAACATTTGCAAGCTCTTTAATGCTGTCTGGTGTCTCCAATTGATTCTTTGACATGTTATTGAGATGTATATACCTATATTTATCAGATACTTAATTCTCAAGAAATTCTGAGCACAGGAAAGAAAGAATATCTATTTTTAAATTCTGTATAAGTCCTATAGTTTACACATATTGCAAAACTAGCTCAAATTCTACCACCTCCACGGAGCCTTCCCTAAGCACACTAGGCAAATCTCTTCTCCTTTTGACTCTTTAAAGCACTCGTTTGAATCACTCCCAAAGGGCTCATCATGCACACTGTAATCACACATGTGTACATGTCATCCCTTAAGAAGAAATGCAGCCAGAGCTTCCTGGCGTACCTCTAATAGGTACATGCACAAAGTAGTCACAGTGGCTATGTCAAGAAAACTGAAGGAGAAGGGAGGGATGGAGACTTTTCAGCAACTCTTTTGTGGATTTTGTTCCACACATTATCTTTCCAAAAACAAACATATTAAAAACAAAACTCTCAAAGTAACAAAAATAAGGTAACACTTTATTCTAATTAACCTATATTTATAAGCTTCAGTTCGATCACTAGAAACAGCATGCCCACATCATAGTAATCCAACCCCTTATAATTGTTTAACAGTGTCACATTTCAGTATTATGCCATGGGCTTTTTTAATGGGAGGCAATTCTGTAAGTAGATGTCGGTAACTATATGTGCCTCTGCATTTTTCTGAACAACTTTTTGTTTTAGTCCAAAGCTTAAAAATGACTCTCAGCGCTCTGAGAGGCTGAGGCAGGAAGACTGCAAGTTTGAGCCTAGCCTGGGCAACTTAGCAAGACCCTATCTCAAACAATAAAAATGAGCTAGAGATGTAGCTCAGCATGGAGGTTCTGGCTACCATCTCCAGTTACCACAAAACAAAAATTAAAAGAAAAAGTATTCTCAGAAGTCTAAGCCAGGAAAAAAAATACTTTCTACATTAGAACTCTATGAGTCTTCGAATTAGATGAATTATTTGTCAAGTTATAAACAAACAAACAAAAAAATACTGACAAAAAACCCCACAAAAACACACAGACTGTAATTGGTTTAAAGCCTAAATATGAACCCAATTTGAGTAACATGAAATGTGAAGCTACTATGATTGGCTGAGAGCTAAGAGGTGCCCACACCTGACCGCTTTCCTCCTCCCTAGGGAGGACTATGCTGGGGTCACTGCTCTAAACAAAATGAAACCGTTATGTTAACCATTTCCCTTGTGAATTAAGAAGCACAAGTTAAAGTTGGTATCTCCTTACATATTGGCTTGGGTCAGATCTCTTAGCATATCTTTTTTTTCTCTAGCATATTTGTGCTTATAGTACCAACTGCCTCAAATCTAGTCAGTTGGTTGTGCATACATTAATCGAGTACTCAGTGGTCTTGCACTGTGATGGAAAGACAGTTACAGCTTCCCACTGGCTTAGGGTTCCCCATCCTCTCAGGGGCTCTGCATAGAGCATGCACTCAGAGAGTAAGGAAGTGACGTCAGCAAACAGACCTGTCTACCCATTCCTAACACCTCAGGTGGATGCTGGGACCAAAATTAAAAAGAGACTAAATGAACTATACAATTAAACTAAAATCTCTTTTAAGTATATAAGTAATTTGGGAACCAAGTTGATATATAAAAATAGTATGCCTTCTTTAAAATATATTTTGAGAAAAACATTTGCTCATCCATACCAGTTCCCACACCCAAAACCAACAAATGACACATGCACCCTGAGGCTAATAAAACTGATGACAGATACATCTATTCGAGACTATGGATTGTCACTCCCCGACAGCTGGAGAAATCTCTACTGCAACAGTTGCTAAATGCAGTAGTTGCCTTTTCCATATCAACCTTAAAACTACTGGCAGTAACTGGGGATGATACCTCAGTCCCTGGGTGTTTGAAGTCAATACTACTACTAACCCCACTTTCCTAATGAAGGGACTTAAGTAACTGGCTGCAGGTGTCATAGATAAGACAGATTCCAGAGTTGAGATCCTTAAGCACCTTGTACTAGGACTAGAAACACATAGAATAAATCATGAGTGTGCCTGCTTTCCCTCACTCTCAAAACAGATACATCCTGGTGTGTCTGGCACTGTTACACTGAGATAGAAGAGTACTTCTCATGCTCAGAGAGTACTTAACACTTAATGTAACTTGTTCTCTAAAGAATATGGCTGTATTTTCATTATCAATTTGTGTATGATATAGTCCATTGTGAAATTGTAATATATAGCATTTTTTCTAGCCACTTCATCAAGCAAGGAGGAGCTGGATGTACCACCCAGTGACAGGGTGCGTGCCTTCCATACGAAGGCCTTTGGCTCAATCCCCAGCACCAAAATCATGGCCACCATCACCAATCAAAAAGAAGGCTACTGAAATACATAATCTTGATCTAATTAAACTTCTTTTATGATCTGGGATGCCAGAAAAAAGTATAACATTCCACGATACTTAGACTACTTTCTTCTGATATTATAGCTTGAATCTTGTTGCTTTTGCTTCAACAAATAACCATTATCTTTTTAAAATGGATTTTACACACATACTGTTTATAATCTTGTTCCTTCCTGTGACAATCTACTTCGTGTCCATGTAACTCACTACAGTGAGTCAGAAGTGAGAACTACAGCTGCTAAGAATCAAGGCCAAAATAATTTTTAAAAGTCAACACAATAAAATGGGTTCTATCGTAGAATTAATTATGCTTATTGCAACGAATGTTTACTATATGTCAAATACGGTACTAAGTGCTTTGTAAATTATTTAATCCTCAAAGCAATGAAGCTGGTGGTGTTGCTGTACATAGTTTAACATTTGAGGAAACGAGCGTGTGAGAACTGAAAGGTGACTTCGCTGTGCCTTCACTGCCAACAGGTAGCGGAACTGAGCTAGTAATACTAATACCACACGCTTGCGCAGAGTTCAGTACTACCTTCATTGTGAAACTCCTCACGTTTCTTTGTGATTGTTGTTTCTCACTCTGCAAAGGCGGGATCAGTGTCTGCCAGTGGTCTCAGAATGAAACTCCATACCTGTTATCCAGTAGCATATCCAACTCAAACATATTTGTCAAAGGAGCAAACCCACGAACCAATGAAAAAACTTACAGAAACAAGAGGACTTCAGAACTGAGGAGAAAAAATACGAGATTCCTAACATTCTTCAAGGGCTACAAGACAGGTGCTATGATCTGACACAATTAACCTCATTTGAATTTTCGAAGAGGCTGCAGCTATCAAGTCCACAGAACGATAGGTCCACTGGGCAGGAAGCTAGCCTCCAGCAGAGCAGCCAAGTGGGGTGTACTGTTGAAACCTGGGCAGCTCTTCAGAAAAATCCAGAAACGACAATTTTACATTATGAATTAGTGCTTCTTTAGAGTGAAGATGACCTCAGCATCAAGACATTGTTAAACTGTCATGGTGGTGGTTTTGTTTTAATCTTCTTTATTCTTCTGGGAGTTGCTCCCAACCCAAATGAGAACAAAGACTACAGTGCAGCTGGTTTAGCATTTTCTGGTCCCACCCTTCCACCCTTTTTAAACTGAACACAGCCTTAAGTGCGTGATAGTTAATTAAAACATTAGATGAAGGTGGGGGGAGCAGGGCAGTTTAATCAGGTGCAATTGCTTAAATGTATGTACAAAGCAGCACTGAAGACTTCTTGCACATTTTTTTGTGAGGCAGTGTCTTGCTGTGTAGTCCAGGTTGGTCCTGAACACACTAGCAGCCCAGGCTGGCCTTGAACTCATGGCAATTCACCTGCCTCAGCCTCCCGAGTGCTGGGATGGACCGGTCACACAACCATGCTCAGCTTTTGTACACCCATATACATACATTTGTCTGGAAGAAAACTGAACAGAAAATGAGGGTGGGTGGATATTCTGGCTGTGATGGCAGACTTAGAATCAAAAGGTTAGCACTATGAAAGCATAGATAAATAGTACAAGTTCATAATTCTTCAAATACACTTTTAAGTAGAAGCAAAGTTTACTACATATGTCAAGTGTAAGTTAAAATGTTGTAGTTTTAATTTTTTAAATGGTATACTGGGAAGGAGCACGATGAAGTCAGTGTGATGATATTGGCTTGGTGGATAAAAGATCTAAACACCAGCTGGAGTTATAAGGTTAAGTTGTTTATGAGAGATCAGAACTAAGCAGCAGGATTTGGGGATTATCAATACTCGTTTGATGATCGAAGCCATTGGTATAGAGAACTTTGCCAAAAGTAAAGAGCAAGAAGCCCAAAGACTCCACAAAAAAGCGACGATGATAAAGTATCATTCTGTGGCGGTCACAGTTTATTTCTGGGAATTATGAAAGTTAGATGACAAAAGACTTCCAAGTAGGGCAATAGTTTTTTTCTTTTTTTAGGATGAAGGAATCAGAGAAAGAAGATTAAAAAGACATTGGAATTTCACTGAAAGGAAAGTTCCCTGATATGCAGAATTTTGACAAGGGGAAAGCAGCCAAAAAGCTGATTATGCTGTGGGAGGTGAAGTTAAGGGAGGTAGAAGGCACGTATTACTTATTTAAGGGCATTGGTCCTAAGAAAAGAAGGAAAGACATATAATGGTGGGAAAGGCTGTTAGGTTAACAAAATAAAAAAAGGTGGTGACAGAATAAAGAAGACTCTAATCTTCCTGAGTTCTGAACTACTCCCTCCTTGTAAATTAGTAGGCTTGGGAAGCTCATTAACCCTGCGAGGGCATCAGGGTATTGTTCCAAGTATTGTAGTTGCAATGCCCAGCAAAGCACAGAGGCCATTATTCATAGCTCCAAGAAAAGCACTTCCTGCCACGTTGGAGAGACTCCCTAGGAAATACAGATACCATTGTAAAAGACAGAAGCAGCAGTATCTGCTTTTCTAGAGGGACATATATATGAGAATAACTGTCAAATCCTTTAATTAATTTGTCCATTTCTAGTTTGAAGCCATTGGCCCACTGTGGTATCACCTCTAAATCTTGGCTTCTCCATTTCTGAAACAGTTTGGAGTTGGTAGTTTATAAAGAAATTTTAACTCTCCAAAATTTACATTCTATGATTACTTCCTTCTGAATCACGACATGTGAGAAAATGAAAGGTGACCCTGATTTAATATACAGTCAGTGGTTCAAGCGAAAACAACAGCAACAACACCAAAATAAGAGAGCAAGCTTCATCCTCCTTCTCTATTTTCTTCATACTCTACCTTTTAACTTAAAAAGTAACAGCTGAGTACAGGTATCAAAGGGAAGGTTGGGCAATGGGCCCAAAGACAGCCAGGTAGAAGGGTAAGTTCTAGCATCCTGCAGCACAGTAAGATGAAAAATTAACCCAAGGCCTGTGCGTGGTAAGAGGGGACTGCAGTGTAGGGGGTTAGGATGTGCCGGTCCTGCCCCGCCACGCTTTCCTGACTGAACACAGTCTTTACCGCATGGTACTTACTTAATGTTAGAGTGAGGGTGGGGATAAGCAGGGGTCAACTAGCAGCTCTGTCAGATGAAACCGCTCAGTGTATGCAAGAATACTTCATATACACTGGGGTTTGATGTGGAAAGGATAGATCGCTGGAACAGGACCAGGAAGGGGATATGCAGGCTACATTTCCAACCCCTCAATTTTCTTCAATTTTTGAGGCAGTTGCTTCAAATGTGTGATCCTCCTGCCTCAGCCTCTGAAGTAGCTGGGATTATAGATAGGCACTGCTGTACACAGCTTTTTATAATATATATTTTATAAAGAACTAGAAGAGAGAAGTCAAAGCCTTCCAACACAAAGGAGTGGCAAGTGTTTGGAGAGACGTGAATGCTAATTACCTTGACTTGATCACGGCACGTTGTTTGCATGTACCACACTGTATCCCATAAATACACACAAATATTACATGTTGATTAAAAATGGAGGAGTCACTGATCCTAGAGGGCAGGACCCATGGGTTGGACCAGGGAGTAAAAGAAGCAGAGATTTTCAAAAATAAAAAAATGAAAAATGACAGTTGATCTGATAATCAAGGCTTGTACTAAGTTTCAAATAGGTAGGTAGGCAGCATACAACGCCCGGATACACTGGACAAAAGGTTGATTCACGTTCGGGGTTGGATCAAGTGGGAAGCCAAAGACTCCATCATGCTACTCAGAGTGGTGTATAATTTAAAACGTGAATTGTTTATTTTCAGTATTATCAGATGGTGGATAATCGACAATGACACCAAGGCCAGCAAGGACACCACCACTGTTGCCATACTACAGATTAGGGATTTGAGTAGAAGAAACATAGGGTCAAATATACATTTTAGGAAAAGAAGCCTGAGAGGTGAGATAATAAGAAGAATAAAAGAACGGGAGCCTCATATATAGGTCCTCCTACTTGTTCACAAGGGTGACAGAGCTATGACCAGCACAAAGGCACTGGGGCTAGAA
Organism: Ctenodactylus gundi; assembly: GCA_004027205.1. Taxonomy (NCBI): domain Eukaryota; kingdom Metazoa; phylum Chordata; class Mammalia; order Rodentia; family Ctenodactylidae; genus Ctenodactylus; species Ctenodactylus gundi. The sequence goes on along the minus strand of PVKB01000406.1, from coordinate 590,194 downwards.
AGATGGGGAATTTTAAACATGGTGGCATGCCTCATTTTAGATGTGTTGGGGTGCTACCAAGCCTCGATTCAGGCTGTATGCCAGTGCATACTCCCCAGTCTCTACAGAAAATATTTAATCTTTCAAAAAATGTATTGTATGAGGAGGAGATCTGAAAAAAAATGCCTCTTGCTATAGAATATACGTGGTGGATCTACTTTATTAACCTGTTCAGAAAGCTTTAATAAAATACACTGATCTCCTTTTTAATATTTTTACTTTCTGATAATTTTTGCAATTTTTTGCCAGACCAGGATATGAAATCAGCCTGCTGATTTAATTTTAATCTCACTCAAATTTATGAGTTCTCTCAAAACAGAAGTGACTGGAGTGATCTCAGCCAACAGCACAGTAGGAGATACACAGCCTTCCTACCTTCACCAACACAACAGCTGTTTATCAATGAGAACAGGCCTGGAGGAGCTCAAAAATCCAATTAAGAACCCATAGCAAAAATAGAGTGGAAGCAGAGAAAAAGAGTGTGAGATACACAGAAGGGGGAGTCAGCACACCTGCGGCATCTAGAGGTGGCTGAGATAAAGGAACAGAGAGGGCCTATCAACATCAGCCACTCAGACAGCCACTGAGGTCCCCAGTGGTCTGTACTACAAAGAACAAACACTGGGAACGTTCGCAACTGAGGATCACCAGAGCTGGAGCCAGGGACTTCCCACATGTTCCAACGGCAGAGATTTTTTAGTGTTTGTTATTTCAGACCCCAGTGGCCTGCACCAAAGAGGTCACTAAATTTTTTGCCACTGTGGTAACAAAATCCATAGACAGTGAACCTCCCAGGAGAGGCAGACGCTCCTATTCCTCCCACTTCCTTCTCAGGAAGAAGCCTCTGTTGTGCCGCTCTAGGACTGGAGTCACCACTCTCCCCCTCTACCAATTCCTGAGCACTGGAATTGTTTACTCTCCTCTTCTTGCACTCTAGATACTGACTCCATGTTCAGACACTGGTACCACAGTGGCAGTAATACTGAGTTGCCGGTGCTCCAGATAACAAAGGTATGTTATCACGTGCACTCACATACTCTATAGCACACATGTACATACATGTACTCACACACGTACACACTCACTCTAGATTCCAGCTCCACAGCTGTTCCTTTAGTACCTCTGTTGAGGATACTACTCACGTCAGTGACCTATGAGCAACATTAGTTGTGTGCATGCCCACACCCTGGGTCCCATCTCTGTGGCCAGTGTGCAGCCATCTTTACCTAGGAGACCAGAGCTACTGCCACAGCAGGTATTTCTGTACCCTAGTCTCTGAAACATGTTTGTTGTATGCAAACCTGATAACTCCGTGTATACTTAAACTCTCCCAATTTTAGCTCCATGCCCAGGACAGTCAACCACACTACTGCAGAAAAAAAGGGTAAATTCCCAGAAACATACAACTCACCAACACTGATTTGTGATAAAGTAGAAAATCTGAATGACTAGTAAGTAAGGAGACTGAATAAAAAATTAAAATCTTCAAACAAGAAAAAGTCCAGGACCAGATGGCTTCTCTAGAGAATTTTACCATTTAACAAAAGAATGAATATCAATACTTTCCATCATGTTCATATCCATTTAATAAGGCCAGCACTACCCAGACATCAAGTTGGACAAAGATACTATGTGAAAAGAAAATTATAGTCCAATATTCCTGGTGAACATCGGTGCAACAATCCTTAGGAAAAAAATCTAGCCACATGGATGCAATAGGGTATCAAAAGGATCGTACATGATGAGCAATTGGGATTTATCCCTGAGATTTAGATTAGTTCAACATACAAAAAATCAATAAATGTGATCCACTATATTAACAAAGTGAAGAATAAAAGTTATGTTTTCATTTAACTACATGCCAGCAAGAATTTGACAAAATTCACATTCCCTCATTATAAAAATAAAAACTCTCAAAACATCACACATAGAAGGAAAGCACATCAGGGGCTGGGGCATAGCTCAAAGATTAGCACACTTGCCTAGTGTGTGCAAAGTCTTAGGTTCAATTCCCAGCATTACATAATAAATGCAGTGTCACAAGCCTATGATCCCAGGCCTCACAAGGCTGAGGCAGAAAAATTTCTGTGACAGTTCAGGGCCAGCCTGGTTGCATAGTGAGTTCAGGATTAACATGGATTACAGAGCAAGACCATGTCACAGGAAGAAAAGAAAGAAAGAAAGAAAGAAAGAAAGAAAGAAAGAAAGAAAGAAAGAAAGAGAGAGAGAGAAAAGGGAAGGGAGGGAGGGAGAGAGAGAGAGAATTTAAAAAGAAAGAAGGTGTATCAATAGATAACATCCATGTCTGACAATTCTCACAAATGACATAATCAGTAGTTTCCTTTAAGACCAAAAACAAGACAAACGTGCTTACTCTTGCTACTTACATCCTGTATAATATTTGCAACCCTAGTCAGGCAAAAAGAAGTCCTAGAAGAAAACACAAGGAAACAAGAAGTTTTTTTTAATATTAATCTTGGCAATGATACCAAAAAAACAAAGCAAAAATAAAGGTAGATTTTATTTCCTTTTTAAAATTTTGCCAAGTCATTGTATTTATTAGTATCTAGTTGTGATACATAATAATGACATTCGCCTTGGAGAACGGGTAGGTACAGGTGACTCACCGGAGTCATACTCACTCCTACTTTCCCACTCTTTTGCCCCATCTTCCTATATCTTCTTTGCTTCTTCATAGAATCTCTATCCCCATTTCATACCATCACTCTTTTTGTCTTCTCTTTTACTAATACTATGTGTTTTTCATTTCAAAGAAACAATGTTACATTTAACCTTCCGTATCTGATTCATTTCACTAAGCATAATGGTCTACAGGTCATCCATTTTCCTACAAATGACTCAAATTTATCTTTTTAATGGCAGAGTTATATCCATTGTGTATATATACTAAATTTTATTTATCCATCCATGTGTAGATGAATATTGGGTGTTTACAAGATTTAGCTATCATATGCTGTGCTGCTATAAGTGTGGGTATGTATGCATTGCTTTTATATGATGTTTTTAATTCTTTTGAAAGATACCCAAAAAGAGGTACAGCTTGGAATTCTTAAAGAGACAGAAAATAATAAACGTTGGTAAAAATGTAGAAGAAAACCCTGATACACTGTTGGTAGGAACGTAGGAATGTAAGTTGGTAAAGATATTGTGAAAAACAGGGTAGAGGCTCCTCAAAAAGTAAAAGCTAGAACTATCACAAGACCTGGCAGTTCCATTTCTCAATATACATCCAAAGCAAAAAATAATAATTCTTTGAAGAGACACATGAATGCCTCCCTGCACATGAGATGCTTCCGATCCTGTCTGTCATCGCCAGAGACCAAGGACTCACCAGGTGATCTCAAACAAAAAGGAATCGAGAGGGAGAATTTTTTGTTTTGCTCCAGAGACTAATACCTGTGAAGTTATATTATTACACATGACAGATTTATTTTGCTTAGTATTTAGAAGATGAAGTGTTGGTTTAGAAGTTTTCTGTTGCTGCTGTATCAGATCACAAAAAGATCTGACTTCCAATAGAGTAGAGCAGTTCTATTTTAAATCATTTTGTAATTCTGTACGTCCAATAGAAGTTCCACTGAAGGAAGGAACCAACAGTAGTCCTTCCAGGAACTCTTGAGGAGAACGCCTTTCCTCACCTATTCCCCCTCCTCAGACAGTTCCTGTTCTTCCATTCATGGGCCTCTTCTTCTATCATTAAAGCTAACAGTGGTAGTTTCTTAGTTCTCTGCTGCTACAAAAACAAATATCATAGACTAATTTATAAATTGTAGGCATTTATTTATCACAGAAGCTGGTAACAGTTGATTCACAGTTAGGTCTTCTGAGGGCCTGCACCTCCAGTTTCCAAGATGGTACCTACTAACACATCCTCAGATGACTGAAGGGAGGAAAAAGGGAGAGCTGCTGTGTCCTCAAATGGAAGACCAAAGAATGAGGCAGCTCCCAGGTTTTCTTCTCAGGGACATTAGTCCTGTTTACATCACCTCCCAAATGCTCTGCCTCCTAATACCACACCAATAGAAATGAATCTCAATTTGAACTTTTGGGGACATGAACACTCAAGCCATAACAGGTAGAGCAAATAATTCCAAATTTCGTCTTTCTATCCCTCCTTCTTGAATTTCTTTTTTACCAGAAAACCATCGAGTTTCTCTCCTCTTAAAGAGCATAATTAGAGAGCCTAAGAAAATAATCCAAGATAATCTCTGTATCTTAAATCCAGATAACAAGCAACCTTAATTCTATCCGCAATTTTAATTACTTTTTGCCACGTAACATAAAAGACTCATAGGTTTCAGGGATGAGGACATGGACCTTTTTGGGTAGACTTTTTTCTTCTTCATACAACATTTTATTAAATACAAGATTCTAATTGAAAAATAGATACTACAGTAAAAAGTTGGACACACAAGGGCAGCCCACGATGAACACATGGATCTAGAGGAAAGTTTATAAATGTTAAAGAAAAGAAGGGCTGGTAAGACATTTCCTTCGAAGTAAAACCACGGTGTACATGTTTTTCAATGTTTTAAAGCACAGTTTAGGAAGAAATAAAGCATCTAAAATGTCCACAGTTTAATGACGGCATGTGTGTGTGTGTGTGTGTGAGTAAAGATTGGCCTTGGCAAGCTACCAGTAATTCTTCCTCTTGGATGGGTGCAGACCTCCCCCCAGTGTTAGACATGGTGGAATATTTCCCAAAGTCCTTTCAACTATTCATATTGAAGAGGTCCCGGGTGTTTCATAGATGTGAGGTGTAGAGGTGGGCTGTGAGATGTGGCTGTGGCAGGCCAAAGCCATGGGTACAATGTGCTGCTTTCTGCAGAGAAGTGGCTCTAAAACAAGACGACACGAATATTAGAGAAACTGAATGGACACAGAATCCTTCTGGCGGAGCACTAGAGTGGGGGTGAAGCTACATCCAAGGCTTAAACCTCGTGCTGGGGCTGCATCTTTGGCTCTGCTTGCTACCCCGGGTGGCATCACCATGGAAACGGACACGGGACCGCTGGCTGCAGAACGGCCTGATGTGGGCTCGTCAAAGGAATGGATAGTTTTTTATTTTTGATTCTCAAAAAGCAAAGACCACTCTTTTCTCTAGGTAAGTTGGAAAATCCATATTCCATACATTTCTAAATTATACTACCTTTGGTGATTCTAAAAGGATTTTCTGTTTTTATCCTACAAAATTCACTTTTCATACTAAAGAAGAAAAAAGCATGTCTTTAATCTTTGGCAGAGTGTGTTATTCATCCATTGCTGGGACAGAATAACTTATGGGAGGAAAAATTTATTTAGCTCATAGTTTGAGAAGGTCTTACACAGTCTATTCATAGCATCTGGCTATGGTGGAAGCCCATGTTGGAGGCTGAAAGGCTGCTCACAGCATGGCAGACAGAAGCCAAGAGAAGCAGGAGAAGCAAATCTCTGAGGACTCCAGTAGGGCTATAGCCTTGCCAGGAAGAAGCAACAACAGTGTTTCTTCTTCCTTCCTTTACTTAGTTAAGATGTCAGTTGGGTCCCCCACACCCAGGGCAGGTGACCCTCCTTCTCATCCCAACCCACAAGTGATCAACACCTGAAAACTCTGCCCTAGGTGGCCCCTACTCCCAAGAAGTTAACACAATCTTTCCAGGTCAAACCTCAAGAACCAGCCCCTTGCAGCCAGGTCCTTTCTCCCAAAAGCATGTGGTTCCACAGCTACCCCAGTACATCCAAACACATGAGGATTTTGGAAGGCACTTCAGATCCAAACCATAGCTCAGGGTATGCCTTCTAAATCATGCTCATCAAAGTGCTTCTTTAGAGGTGTGGTGGATTTACAAGGTATTCACAAGATGGATTCTAAACTCAATACTGCCTAAAAATTGAGACCTAAAGCAATGCATAACATTAGCACTCAGTTTTCCAAGCTTCCCTCTTAACTGCTATGACCATCACTAATGGACATGTTCATCTAAAGTGACTGATGCTCCCAAAGATAATGCACAAAATTTAAGCGATAGTTTGCAGCCAAGTTTAATTTTCCTATGAAATGAAAAATTGGTATCACATTTATATGATTATCTATAGCTATCAATGTATCTTCTAGTTGATTAAAATAAGAGAACACTAAAAGTATCTACAAGCTGAGGAAATGGGCAAAGTAAGGGGAAAAATGTTAGAGAAAACTACCAGGGGTACCTAAAAGATGGCTCTCTCCTGAGTTACTTGAAGTTTTTCTTCAATATATTTCTACTGAGACTGCTAATTCAGGTATCATAATACACGCTGGAAATACCAAGTGGAGAGACAGAGATTATTCTAGTGATATGAGGTTTACTGACAGGCAATAATTGATATGTAACAGTAAGAAAAAAATGGTGGGAATGGAAAAATTTAGCAGAGGAAATGACTAGTCAAGATTTTGTGGGTTTAAAAATATGAATGTTTGCATCAGTGCAGGGCCATTTTACACCTACACTCTCTTTCTAATGATGCATAATCTTATGCCAAGGCTAAATATCAGTCAGTTGGATCAAAACGTCTAGACTAGACTGATATTCTGAAGGTTCTTGGTAGAATGACTCATCTAGGTATAAAACCACGTACACACAAAACAATCACACTAGAGTCCAAGGTGATAATCTGATATTTCTCGACATTTACAGTCTTAGAAATGAGTAACCACAGAATGATGAGTTGCTATACATAGTAACCTGGTGAAGCAGGGACAGCAGAATCGGAGAAATTAAAATCTATCCCTTCAGGTACAAGTCTACTTTGCCAATCACATAACTGGTAAGTGGTATCAAAACTGTGTCTATTACTTTCTAAAATTATGAAATCACATAGTTAAATTTTTGCTCCATATTCTAGGAAGCTTTCATTTATGATTTCACATTTAAATTTTTATCCTTGCAAAAATGTATCCAGATTTCAAGTGATTACAAACAATTAGAGTAGAATCGGCTCCATGAAAGAAAATTCAGAAAAAAAAAAGATAAAACACACATAATATAAAACATGCATAGAGCTTGTCTCATAATTAAAATTAAAAATTCAATAGGTAAATAAAATCAATAAACACCAATTAAAAAAATTTTTTGGATAACATCAAGCAGTGTTCTTCCAGCAGCTTGGAAGGTAAATATGGTAAATATTTGGAGTAAAATCATTATATTGATCTGAAGTGTCACAAGAAAAATAAATATAGCCGAGTTCAAGGGGGCATTTAAATGCTATAGTACAATTTGATCCAAAACTTTCACAAACTCAACTAAGTTTATCTTTAAAATGCAAAAAGTAATATAAATTACTTAATAATTAAAAGCAAACATGTTTTTAAAACATTGAAAAACTATGGAATGTAACATTAATTACCCAGATGTAATATATAAACATTAACCAATTAATGAAAAGAAAGGGCATTTGAAGTTCAGAAATTCAACAAACTTCAGTTTTCTCTTAAAAAATTTCAAGACATAGAAGTATGATCTAAATACTATTCCTATTAGAAAAAGAAGACAGTTCTAAGAGCCTAAGTATAATGGCCATAATATATTGAGAATAATATTCTCTTTTTGCATTTTTTTTGTGAATGGCTGTTCAATCATCAGGCTTGAGATTTATTATTGATTAAAAGTGTTGCCACAGAAAGACAAAGAGAAGGGGAGATATTCCCAAAGGCAATGTGCAGACAGGTGATAGTCTTGAAAGTTACATCTCTGAAGAGATTTTCTAGATTCTTTTATTTCTCCCATTAAGTTATTTAAAGGCTAAATAGCTAGGTTGATCAGAATGTTTTTTTTCATTCTTTTATTAGCGTGTATCTGTGGTACATAGTAATAAATCAGCTTGAGAAATTGGATCATTTACATATAACATTGATCATTTAGATTCTAATCAAAAAAGGAAGAAAAAGAAAAATCTTCTCATTCCCAAGAATTATTAGGAAGAGTAAAAGAAAAACAAAAGAGAAAGTCAAGGAAGGACTTACATCTAAATGTCCTCTGTCTTAAGGGGTCAATAGATACATGAAAAGATGTTAAACATCCCTAGCCATAAGAGAAATGCAAATCAAAACAACACTAACATACCACCTCACTCCAGAGAGAATGGCCTGTATCAACAAGTCAAATAGCAATCAATGCTGGCCAGGCTGTGGGGAGAAAGGAACTCTCCTACACTACTGGTGGGAATGTAAATTCATACAACCACTTTGGAAAGCAGTATGGAGATCTCTCAAAAGACTAGAAATAAATATCCCCTTCGATCCAGTGACACCCCTTCTGGGAATATATCCAAAAGAGACCAAAACAACACACAACAGAGATATATGTATGCCCATGTTTATAGCAGCACAACTAACAATAGCAAAAATATGGAAGGCACCAAAATACCCATCAACAGACCAGTGGATACACAAACTGTGGTATTTCTACACAATGGAATACTATGCATCAATAAAGTCCAACAGCGTGGAGGCTTTTATAGGCAAATGGAAGAAACTTGAGAACATCACGCTTAGTGAAGTGAGTCAGAAGCAGAAGGTGAAACATCGAATGGTCTCTCTGATATGAGAAACCCAGACCACAACACCTATGGAACTTAAGATGAAAAACAAAGTGAAAAAGGGGGGTAGGGTGGGCTAGGAGGGAGAGAGGAGGGTAATGGGAGGAACAAAAAGAGAGCAGGAAAGCCCTCGTCACCTTGACAATGTGTGCACAAAATGCTCAACTACATTGTAAACCCTAAATTTTACACTTATACATATCAATAAAATGGGGAAAAATAAAAAAATAAATGTCCCCTGTCTTAGTTCCTTAATCATTGCTGGGATAAAATATATGATATTCACAATTTAAGAGAGGAAAGATTTATTTTCACTCACAGTTTCAGAAAGCCTCACACTGTCTATTTGTAATCATCTGGCAATGGTAGAAACATATGGCAGAATTCTAATTGGAGAAAAGCTCTTCACAGCATGGCAGACAGAAAGCCAAATGAAGGTGGACTGAGCTGACATCCAGAGACTAAGGCAAAGGCCAGAACCTTACCAGGAAGAAGCTGTAGCCATGTTCTTTCTTCCTTACTTTATGTAGTGCAGGCTATCAGGGCCTTTCACGGCCCGCAAGTCAATCACACACATCTGACAATTCTGCCCTGGGCATTTCTCAGTCTCAAAAAGTTGACACTATCCTTCAGGTCAAGCCTCAATCATCCACCCCTTTCAACCAGGCCCCACCTCCCAACAACACAGGGTTCCACAGGGATCCTACTACATCCAAACACATGAGGCGTTTAGGGGACACTCCATATCTAAACCCTTATATCCCCTTTCCAGCTGAGGTGCCAGTAAGAGAATGGGAGTGACTTGGAATGGGATGCCCAAAATCTCTATCAACAGGAGCCGTTGATGTAATAGAGAGTAGGCTGAGCAAAGAAAAGACTGAGCAGCACTTCCTCTGATGATCTACTTGTATGTCAGGGGCAGGACAGACAGAGGACTGTGCACCCTGAGAGGACATGTAGGCCAGGTCAGGTTTAGAAGTCAAGATTTAGAGGCTATGTAGATGGGTGGATGTGGAGGTTATAGAGGGACAGGTCAGTAGACAGGTGGCTTACTTTGGCCAAGTCTAGAATGCCTATGCCTTCAGTTGTACCAACTTATTCTTCCACAGATGCTCCAGGTGTCCTTCTACCTCCACTGAGCCCAGGCAGCATCAGGACAGCGGCACCACGACAGAGGCCAGAGACCCCTCCCACACCCTACCCCTCGTGATGTCATGTAGATTGCACACTCCAAAACTGCAAAAGCTGTGTAAGAAAAGGATGAAGAGAGCTTTTAAATATTGCTCATTTTCCAGAGGTTAATATTATAGTTGGTTTATAATATTATAGTAGGTTTAATTTTTAAGTGATTTAAATCTTTTCATCCTCTCTCTTTCCCTCCTTCATTCTTTCTTTCTTCTTTCTGTCCTACAGGTGTCTTTCTTGAAGACAATCTGGTTATTATAGAAATATGAGGAAGTTTCATTTTTTCCAAAAATCCAAGGAGGGATGTAAGTGAATGTGCAATTTTATAACATGTATTTGTTTTCTATTCATTTCTTTAGAGCTTTCTAATCTTTCCCTGGAATTGAAGATCATCTTTGCCCACATTCCTACCAAGACTCTTTCCCAAGCTCTGATGGTGCTATCTTCCTTCCTTTCGTCTTTTTCTTTTCTATCCAGGATGTCCTGCTTCCCCTGTCCTTAACCACATTTCAAGTTCTATTTTTTTTTTTTTTGCCACCACATACAGATTCATTTCACTTATGTTTTGGTATATAGGAAATAGTTTGATATACTGCTTAGGAAAACTATATTATATTTTATAGATAACTGTGTTATAACAAACTCATTCTATTGCCTATAATTTTGCACTGGATAATTTTTCCTTCTTTGAAGTGACTTTGTGTGGGTATGGTTGATCTATATTGATTATATATTTTTGAGAACAGTGAGTATCATCAAAAGAATATTGTTCAGTGCTTCATGAATAGTATTTTTTAGTACATTGAACTGCTCTGCTTACGACGAGGATACCAAAAAGACAAATGAAGTCAAAAAGCATATGTGTTTTAAATAAGAAACAAATGGTCACCACTCATGATGGAAATACAGAAAGAGAGGTTCAAATCAAGATTTTTAGATGACAGGGAAAACTCCAATAAGAAAATGGCATTAAGCTTAATCTTGCAGGGCAATATTGTCAACAGAACCACATGTGCAAAGATATTTCTAGAAAGCTTAGTTCCTGCTACTCTTTTAAAATAAAAATGAACTGTCATATTAAGTTAAATTTCATTAACTATAATACAGACATCAGTTTTATATACCAACATATGTAATGTTACATTTGAAGTAAAAATACAATCATAGTACAGTATACTAGTATATCCAGGACTACTGTACCCAACACTTACTTTCTTCATGTGTCCTTAATATTCCATTAAATGGCCCCTACTACCTATAGGCTTTTAGCACAAATTGTCATCTTTAGCCTGGATTCTCTCCTAAAGTATCACATCCATGTAATCAGTTCTTCCTGGATTTCTATTTGCAATTCCCAAAAAAAACACCTCACTTCATACTCAAACTCTTCTAATTTAAACTACTTTTCTCTGTTCCCACATCTTCTTCCCTGCCTTATACTCTAAGTCATGAATTAGGAGTATTCTAAATCAGATAAAATGAGAAAGTCCACAGAGTTCATTCATATGGAAAAAACATGACTTTTCTTTCCAGAAGCACGCATTCTTTTCATAATTAGCCAACTAACATTTCTCAAACTCCTGTTTTTCAGTTCTCAATTTCACATGCAGACAAAATAAGACTATAAAATTTCATCTGACATTATGCCTGCAAGCTTCAGATTAGGATAATTGATTTGCATGGTCTTCCAAGTACTAACCATTTTGCATTTCAATGAGACCATGATAAGAAATAATTTGATAAATACGGTCTAGGTAGGAGCTTTGTCTATGCCTGTGTTGACAGTAAACTGGTCATGGTTCCATGCTGACACAGATACTAATAGAAACATTAGGTAAAAAATCTGCCCCAGAAAAGACTTTCATGCTCAAATTTTGATAGTTGAGCTTTATGTTTGGAAATTATTTTGCTTAACAGGAATAGCACCAAATACAATTAAGAGAAGTGGTCATGGCTGACTGTTAACGCAGACAGTATCTACTGTTTCTCAGAGCCATCTTATGCTTTAAGTGATCTTTTATCTACACATTCTGCAGTGTTTACAAGGATGTGAATAGCACACCGGAAGATGTGTTGACTGAAGCAAGACTGACTTGATCATAACATTTTGGTTTTTTGGTTATTTATTTATTTACTTGTTGTTGAGGTACTGAAGATTGAGCCTACAGCCTGTGCTTTTTTTTTTTTTTTAACTGTCTGTTAAGACAAGATCTTGCTACCTTGCTAAATTGCCCAGGCTGGGCTTGACCTTGTAATGTTTTGAGGTACGTATGCATTGTGGAATGGTTAGATCTACCTAATTACCAAATGCACTACCTCATATTTATCATTTTTGTGTAAGACCCTGAGTAGAAGTTTTAACCTGTATGGTGATCTTAGGCTCACCAAGCATGTATAGATCATTCAGGATCTTGGTTCTAAATGTCTCGTTACACAGCCTGGATTGGCACTGCACAGGTACTGTCAGGGTTGTGAACAACTCAAGAAAGATTATTAGCAAAATTAATATTAAGACCTCGTGTTATTATCTTTTCATTTTATTTTGCACTTGTGTTTTGAAAGCTGCCTTTAGGCTCTGAACTTCTTTGCTCTGGTTATGAACAGTGAGTATATTCAGCATGGAATGTTGAAAATATTCTCACCAAACAAGTGCAGCAGTTTTATTCAGAACTAGCTAAAGGGCACAACACTGGAAGAGAGAAAATGAACCACTCATTTGCTGTCATCAGAAATGAGGAAATGGCCTTAGGCAATCGCTGAAGAGTCCTTTCGAACTTGAGAAGTTCACTGATTTGGCAATGAGGAGGATCTATTTATCCTCAGATAATTCCAGTAAGTAAGGCACAAGGGGAAAACCACCAACCTCATTTTTTTTGAAATATCTCTCCTTATGACATCATGTTTAAAATATGGCCTTGACTTTTTACATAGATCTTAATATGTGCTGTATCTTTCCATCTAAAATACATTACTTCTGTAACCTAATAATGCAAATAAGACAAATATACAATAGTTTTGTAATAAAATCAAAATTTAAAAAATGAGTGCCATTTTATGGAACGGCAATGAGGCTCCCAAGGCACAAAACATTAGCATTTTAATATGTTTATTACACTAAAGTATTATGTAAGTATTTATGCTAGTGTGATTTGTAATCTGATAATTTATTGATCCTCTCTGTCTCAACCTAAATAAATCACCATTATCTTTCCATCTGGCTGTTTCAATCTCTCTGATCTCTACCTACTCACCAGGACAATTGTTTTTAGTAAATCCAGATCATGTCTCTCTTCTGCTTAACCTATCTACTAGTTTTGCATCTGTCTCACCCTTAAATGGACAGAAGGACTGTGTGACCTGGCTCACAGCCACCATGCTACTAATCTCTGCCTCAGTTTCCCTCCTTATCTCTGCTCTAGCTGCTCGTCTCCTTGCTGAATACACCTGCCCAAAAGGCTGTGTGAGTCTTTTTCCTGACTCTCACCTCTGTCTAGAACATCATGGTCATGTGGCTGGTACCTCACGTATGTGGGCCATTGTCCGGATACACACTGGTTCTCACGGGTCCCTGCAGGGCCTGCATTTTGAAAATATCAGCTCTTCACTTTCTCCCACCCAATTCCTTTCTGTAATCTATTCTTTTTTCTTCACAGTAAATTTCACTCTCTGGCATTTTCTATACACATATACACATTTGTTTTTAAATTTAATTTTTTGTAAATTTGTAGGAAGTAAGATATGTGGGACAAGGACTTGGACATAGATCACTTATTGGCCCAGAGTAGGCTCTCAATACTCTTGAAGAATGAATTAATACAAAAAGACTTCCAGCTAACATTGTCAGTAGGAAACAAGTTTTTACAAAATTCACTTTATCAAGTTAACATTGTCCCCACGGCATTACTTGTGATGTCAGTTTCGGCCTATGTCAATTCCTATTTTCCATTTACTTTTAGATATAAGTATTTCGATGGGTATTAGGGAGTGTTCAAATTTGCGATTTTTCTCTTGTGGCTAATGATGTTAAATATCTTCTCATGTCTTTCTTTGCCTTATAAGTATCCTACGTGACTGCCTCTTGTAAATACTTTTCATCACTTTTAATTACACTTTATTTTTTACTATTTTCACAGTTTATTATTCTCTTCAAGATATGGGGTTAGCAACTATTTTTCTTAATTGATAACTTGTCTTTTTGTTCTCTTAGACAATTGATTTTTTCACAAATTCAAGGATAATGCAGTAGAGAAAAAAAGACTATTGTCCGAGAAGAGTCATGGATAACTGGACACTGATATGTAAAAAAGTGTACATCAATTCTCTCCCCCTACATTGGTATTAGATTTCCTGTTCCTGAGACACAATATCCAACACCACACTTAAGGGAGGAGAGGTTTAACTTTCTTACAAATTCAAGCTATCACTGGCTGACTGCAAGGCACAGACATTGCTGAGGGTACAGCAGGGCAAATCCACCTAAGTCACAGTGACTGGGAAGCAGACAAGGAAGAGTGGTGTAATTGAAGTTGTAGTAGAGGTGACCAGGACCCAGAAGCGGACCCTAATGCCACACCTCCAAGACCCACCCAAAGACACCTAAGGGGCACTCTATCAATTTCCGGAGTGGAGCTCAAAACCAATCCAGATAACTAACACATCATATACAGAAATTAATGCAAAACAGACAACAGATCTGCTAAATTGGGAAGTATAAAAGATCTTGAAACACTGGAGAAAATACTTGTGATCTTGACTTAGACAAAGGTTTTTTACATATAACACCCAAACCATACTCCATTAAAGAAAGATACGATAAAATTGGGGTTCAAAAAATTTTTTAAGTCATGATGGTATACTCCTGTAATTCTAACATTCTAGAAGGCTGAGGCAGGAGAACCACAGGTGTCAGCCTAGCCTGTGTGGCCTGGGGAAACCCTGTCTCTAAATAGAAATGTAAAATGGGCTGGGGAGATGGCTCAGTGTGACAGCCCTGGGTGCAATCTTGAGCACCAAAATGAGAGAAGAATGGAAAGAAGAAAAAAGGCAGGCAGGAAGAAAGGAAGGAAAGAAGGAAGGGAAAAAGAGAATGAGAAAGCAAAGAAAAGAAAGAGGCCAAGAAGTTGAGATGAATCAAAAAACACCAAGAAACTCAAGTTAGTAGAAGCATCACAGAAACTCCAGAGAGTCTGATGTGCTGGGAGCCAACAAAGAAATTGTGTCAAACAGAAAGCCATCTATGGAGGCAAAACTGCTGATGTGAATGATGATTATTCTGAGTTGGGGGACAAGCACAGACCGTGTTTCCAGGTCCTTGCATCTCTGGTCACAGCTGTTTTCCCAGTCATGACTCAGCCTGCGAGATGGACCAGAACTTTATGTCTTAAATTTCCTATCTGGAACACACAGGATTGAATATCAGCTTCCATGTACTTAAACTTGTATTAATTCACTAATCACTTAGTATGTATTAAGCACCTTCTCTGTGCCCAACACTGAGCAGGCACCAGTGATTTAAAACAGGCTATTACCTATTCTACCAGTATAATCTACTGATTTAAAATACAGCCAGCCAGACCTGGTGGTACAAACCTGTAAACCAGCAATTTGGCACGCTGAAGCAGGAGGATCTCAAGTTCAAGCCCAGCATGGGTATCTTAATGGTCTAGTGAGATTCTGTCTCAACACTAAAAAAAAAAAAAAAAAAAGGAAAAAAAAATGGGGCCTAAGTTGTAGGGATATATCCTGGAGTGAAAACCCTGTACTCTATCTCTAGTACCACAAATAAAAAAGGGGAGAGAATATCTGATAAAATGAAGATTACAGAATGAAGGTAGTAACAAATACTGATCAGCTAGTCACCTGGGTGAGACTGCCATGGCCCTCTCTACTACATAACCATGAAGTCTAGTTCACTCCTGATGCTCTTGTCACAATATTTCGGGATGATGTTTGGAGTTACTTTGTTGTCTCCAGGTCTTTTGTATCAGTTAATATCTCACATTGCAAATGTGATCCTGGGTATGGATAGACACTGGGCATTTGGACACATTTTCTGTTTTTGCAAATTTGTAATTCCTCCCCCAAACTGAAGTTACTATACACTTTACCTCTGTTCCTGGTCCCCCAATATCTCTTCTCTTTTTATTTCATTCCTGTTTAGAATTTCTTTATAAAGGCAAGCATAGATGGAAATATTTTCACAAATATTAATCATGACTCATGACTAAATGCAATGAATTGATTACATATGAGGAGTTTATATATTGCAAATGTTTGCAGATTTTGTTGGCTCTGGAAATTGCCAAAGAACTGGTAAAGGCTATAGCAGGAAGACACTAAGTTTGAGGCTAGGATGACTCTATAGTGAGACCCCATCCCAAGATGAGTAAAAAAACAAATAACAACAACCAAAAAAAAAAAAAAAAGAAAAACCCACAAAAAATTGTCAGTAGGGGTGGAAAATAGACTTTTTAAAATAACATATTCCATTTCTGTGAATGTGCCTTCCTTAAATTTTCAGTACTAGAAATGGCTACTTTATTATTATGAGCATTTTCCCCCCACATTTTATTGATATGTATACGTGCAAAATTCAAGGTTTACAATGAGGTTGGGCATTTTGTGCACATTCGTATCTTGTCAAGGTGACAAGGGCTTTCCTACTCTCCTTTTGTCCCTCCCCCTACCCACCCCTCCCTCACTTCTCCCCCACCTTACCCCACCTCTTTCACTTTGTCTTTCGTCTAAAGTTCCAAAGGAGTTGTGATCTGGGACTCTCATATTAGGATTTGTTTCACCTTCTGCTTCTGACTTACTTCACTAAGCATGATGTTCTCAAGTTTCCTCCATTTGCCCATAAAAGCCTCCACGCTGTTGGACTTTATTGATGCATAGTATTCCATTGTGTATAAGTACCACAGTTTGTGTATCCACTGGTCTGTTGATGGGCATTTTGGTGACTTCCATATTTTAGCTATTGTTAGTTGTGCTGCTATAAACATGGGTATACCTATCTCTGATATGTTTTGTTTTGGCCTCTTTTGGATATATTCCCAGAAGGGGTGTCACTGGATCGAAGGGGATATTTATTTCTAGTCTTTTGAGAGCTCTCCATAGTGCTCTCCAAAGGGGTTGTACAAATTTACATTCCCACCAGCAGTGCAGGAGGGTTCCTTTCTCGCCGCAGCCACACCAGCACTAGAATATATAGGGAGCTGAAGAAAAGTAAGCCTACCAAAATAAAGGGTCGTATTGAAAAGTGGGCAAATGAAATGAAGAGACAGTTCACTCGCAAAGAAATGCAAAAGGCCAATAGATACATGACAAGATGCTCAACATCTCTAGCCATAAGAGAAATGCAAATTAAAACAACGCTAAGATACCATCTCACCCCAGAGAGAATGGCCTACATCAACAATTATGAGCATTTTTTAGAGGTGAGAGAGAAAATAACAGGTGTGATGAGCAGATTCTGGAACTAAATACCTGGGCGTCCAGGTCATACTCAGCAAGGTGAGAAGGTTATGCAGCCTCGCTGTGCCTCAGTTTTCATATCAACTCAGAGCACATATTTGCTCTTAAATGTTGTTATGAGTGTTAAATAAATTAATATGTATTATGGATGTATTAATATGCAGTATGGATGTATATACACATGATATGGCAAGAGAGGGGAAAGAGTGTATCTTTGAATGCCTAGTTCTGGGCTGAGGCACTTTGGGCAAATCTTAACTTCACTACTTAACATCTGTGACCCTGGGTGGTTGAACCTCCCCATGTCTATTTATAAAACACAGTGCATGGGTCTGGGGGCACAGCTCAGCAGTTGGAGCACTTTGTCTAGCAAGCACAAGACCCTGAGTTGATTTGCCAGCACTATGTAAGTTGCGCATGATGGTGCACACCTGTAATCCCAGTGACCTGGAGGCTAAGGCAAGAGGATCACTGTGTTTTTTGAGACTAGCCTGGGTTACATAGTGAGTTTGGGAAAAGCTTGGACTACAGCGTGAGACCCTGCCCCAAAACAAAACCAAACAAACTACAACTTGTAACTAGAAATTAGCATGTACCACTGATACTAACTTTTATTTTGTGACTGATTTATATTTTTCTTATTGCGAATCATGTCAATGAAGCCCAATCATTACTGACTGAAAAGTGAGACAGAAAAGGAAAAGAAAAAAAAGAAAAAGAAAATGGAAGGGATGGAACACAGCTAAACAAATAAATTGGCTTTATTCTAATATTCTCAGTCAACTTGACAACTTGAGAATTTCTCAAAAGTAGTGCCTTAAAGTCAACAAGAATACAGAGCCCTTATGCTGATTAAATGACATGAAGGTCACCAGAGAGAGTGAATGGCTTTGTCTATGAGTAATCTGCCCCTTGATTCACTAGCTGCAAATAGGACATACTAATCATGGAGGGGACACTAAGTCCATCAGCACTTGATCTGGTGGCTTCATGCAATAAACACCTACCGACAGTATATCTCGATGGCTCTTTGGAGAGCTCAAGAAAGATAGCTATTAGCGTGAAGCAGAAAATGTAGACACTTTTTTGATATTCTGGTGCAAGTTTATAAGAAACAAATCCGGCTGACAAGCAGCTACTTTTGACAAACAGCCAGCAAGCCATCTTACAAAAAAAGCAAGGCAAGAAGTCAGGCATCTACAGGGCTGTGTCACAAGTAGGTACCTGCTCTATGGAAAACAACCACAATCAAAGGACAATCTAGTTGGTAAAGCACATGGAAAGAATTGTTAAGATCATACAGGTCCTTCCTGCAACACCCACTCATCTCACAGATATCCATCAGCAACTGTAGCACCTTCTCAGCTGAAGCAGCTTTAGCTACATGGAGCCACCTAAATATTTTTTAATCAAAATGCTTGAACTCCTTGGCTCTGTGTACCCAAGTTCACTGTGACAGAGAAAGCCCCATGAAATTATTTTCTCATGTTAATTCAACAGTGTTTTCAGTGCACTGTGAAACTATGAAGGTGTGGGGAAGCCAATGGGCTATGGTTTTAGTTTAATTCCAAGTTCAACTCAAAGGAAAAAAAAAAAAAAAAAAAAAAACCTCTGCTAGTAAATTGACAATAGAAAAAATGAGGAAGTTCTACATTAAGGAATTTAAGACTTTTGAATTGACACTTAGAAGTTTCCTGCAATACCATGACAACCTTTCTCCTCAAAACAAGGCTAGTTAGCCATGATTAGAGAATGCAACTATGCATAAGAATTTGCTTTCACACTAGAAATTCTCCTGCAGATGAAGAAAACCAAGGCCTTAAACACTGACGGTAGAAACTGCATTTGACTTCATTGATACGTTGCCTTAACTGTAATTTAAGGAAGCCATATGACTTTTATCTAAGTGAAAAGTTTGTAGAAAGACCCATTCAACCTGGTAAAAGTCCCTATTTGTTAATACAAAATCAAGAACAGGTTTCTGTGTTAATATTATAGAAGCTCATAGACTTATATACTTAGAGCTTTTAATACTTATTGTCAAGGCTTTATTATTTGCCAGCCACAGGCTACTTCTAGGATTTGCTCTTTGAGTCGAAGTATCTTATTTTGCTTTGAACAATCATTGACATGCTACAAATTTCACCTGATATACTGCTTAATTTCTATAAACTAGCATAAACAAAGGTTAAGAAGTATGTATAGCACCTACCTAATGAAATCAATAGCATCACTATCTCCCCCAATCATTTATAATGCAAACAATTTCCCCATAGGTGAAGTGAATTATTTGAAAAACATTCTTTTCCTCATTTAAGGACAAAGGCACATCAGTAATTCCTGTGCCACATTTACTCTACCAACTCTTGTATAAGGCACAAGGATGGATGAGTTTGAAGGAGGAAATAACCAGGACAACATAACTCTACAGCTAAGGTTAAAAACTGAATGTTCACTCCAAATAAAATATGGAGGATTCTGGACCTTCACAAACTTTTGAACTCCTTGGAGCCTGCCAAATTTAGTTAAATTTTCATTGAAATGTAAATATTACTTATCTTAGAATGAAAGGGAAAATGAACCCAAACATTTTAAAGCAGGCAGAAAGTATTCTGTGCAAAGTTTTGTGAGATATGTATCAATACGGAACAACTAGTTTGTGCATTTCAGACATTTGACTTCCTGGTGGTGCTTAAAACTTGATGGAGAAAGGTCATGGGGTCAACAAGATTAGACTCACAGAAATGAGTATAAAAAGCAAGAGAGGGGAAAAATGCCTGGGTACTGCAAAAAAAATAGTTCTTAGCTCTCTAAAATCCTTTGAGCTGGAAGGTAATCACCAAAACATTAAAGAAACTACAAAAAGGAGCTTGTGCAAAACACTCACGTTAGTTCCATTCATAGAGTTCTGTGAGCAGTCAGGGTAAGAGAGGACATGAGTTTCTGTGACGAGCAGCAAAACCTGCTGGTGACAAAGTCCCACGCTTGAACGTCACACCTTCTGACCAACTCTTCCTTTCCCAGGCAGTGAGAAATATTTCCTACCAGTCCAGCCTGCTTCCTTATCACGTAAGACCTCCGCATTTGACAAGGGCTACAGAAGAGACCATTAACATCACACAAATCAGTGAAATAGATTGAACTGGACCTACAACTTAATTAGAAGCAGTATTTTCATACAAATAAAATGTCAATGTATATGTTGTAGTACTTGGGGCCAGTTAATTCCTATCTCCAGCGACTCCTGTGCTCTTTCATAAAAGAGTGTAATGAGTCTTGGGAAGGACAGAAGCCATCGAACATGTAGAGTTTAGTACAAGCAGCAGTGTAAAGACTGGTGCTCAAAGGAATGAATACTGTTGAGTTTTCAGGTAATGTGATAGCTCTGCGCTGTCTGTCTTCTTTAATTTCAGGAAATAAATATTCTCTCCTTCCTGCGTACCCAAGAAATAAATGGACAATAAAGAAAGTAATAATGATGATATTAGTTAAGATTTTTAAAATCCATTTGGAATTGATTCAAAACAATAGTGTTAAATATCAACACTTATGAAATATAGTTTAAACCAAGCTGGGAGAAATTGTTAGAAAATTGAATTTGAAAAATGAAACTTGTTCACTGAAGGATTATTACAGTATAGAAGCCAGGCATGGTAACACATTTCTGAAATCTCAGCACTCTGGGAGGCTGAAGCAGGAAGATTGCAAATTTGAGCCCAGCTAGGATGATTTAGTGTCTTAATAAGATTTTTATTAAAAGAAAACAATATCAAGAGGTTAGGGATGATGTTTAGTATGTATACCCTGGGTTCAATCCCTAACTGTATTAAAAAAATGACATTGAAATTGTGATGAAATACTAATTTGCTCTAAAACTAGGAATTAAAATAAATCTCTCCACCTTAAAAAAAATGAAGCCTTGTCCTGTACCAGTGCCTAGCAGAAGTTACCTGTGCTGATTATCGCATATGCAATATGAATAAACCTTAAATAGAAATTTTCTGTCTCAAACAGCGTGAATATAAAATTTACAAATAAAATAGCATGTCAAATCCAGGAATCTACTGTAAATGTGTTACATTTACAAAGAGATGTATCTTGATAACACATGTTTAGTTCAACATCAGAAATCTTTCAATAGAATTTACATTATTAATAAAGCAGAGGAGAGACTACTTGATCATCTCACTTAAACCTGAAAAATCATTTTGAGGAATTCTCCATATTTAGAATAATAATAAATATAATTTTTAGTTTTCTAGGCTGGACTTAAAATTATGATCCTTCTGCCCCAGCCTTTCAAAGTACTGAGATTACAAGCATGAGCTACAAAGCCCGGCTGAGGTTTCAGTGTTTTAAACGTGTCCATTCTTTCCAAAGCAATCTATAAATTTAGTACAACACTTATAAAAAGATAAAATGATGTCTCATGAAAATTTAAAAGATATCCTAAAATTCATACAGCGGGAATATGTAAAAAATACATAAGGTAAATCTACAAAAGAAAATGAAGAAGAGATAATCTTCTCTACTGTACATCAAAAATATTTTAGACTTAAAAGAACAAATATCCTGTAGTCATCAGAGCAAGAACTTATAACTAGATCAATGGAATTGAATAGGGGAAAATAGACTGACACATATATGTTTATCTAATGTATGACAAATGTGACATTTAAAATGCAAATTTTGAGGGTATTATCTACTATGTTTTTAAAAATACACAATTCTTATTTACAAAAGTAACTTAGGGATATTCAAGTCTAAATATAACACAATAAATGTATCACACAGAATTATAGTATAATTTCTTTTTAAGGTCAAGATTGAAAGATGATCTTAAGTAAAAAGCAAAAGATAATAAAGACTAAGCAATGTGAGTGCCTCAAAATTTAAAACTCATCAAGATAGAATTAACACAAACATAAGTTTTATAAAGCACCAGAAGAAAATATTGCAATATAAAAAACAGGCCAAAAAAAATCAGTGGTCAGAATACATATGAACTTCAGCAGAGAATTTAAAATAGCAAGTATACAGAAGATAAAGCAAAGAAAATGAATAGGCAATTTACAAAAGAGGAAATATAATTGGCCAACGAACATATTTAAAGATGTTTAACATGATTGGCTTAAAGCCCTTTGAATTGGAACAAAAATAAAAGACCAAGTGTACACAAAGACGTTAGCAACCAAGCACACTCATTGTCAACCGATGAGAGCAAACACTTTGGAAATTAATTTTCTAGAATCATTTAAAACACAAGTATTCATAACATATGCTAGCATTTCTTTGTAGTATCTATCTTTGCAGACCTTTACCTAAGTGAAAAAAAAGAAGACTATGGAAGCTTACTGGTGATACTATCACTTCTCTGCTAACATCAAAGAGTTCGGAAGTGAGCTAAAGGTCTATGCATCACCAGGGTGCTGAGAGACATCCTGTGGTGTGGGACATAGTGCAGCAGTTTAAAGGAAAAAAATGCTGATAAGGGAAAATTCTAGCTCTTGGTCTTATGGTAGGCATATTATACTACATCCATCATATAGAAAGACCAAACGATATATTTTCTACATAACCACTGATTTCTACAAATTAGGACTTTCTTTAATTTGACAAGATCCCACTTGTTGATAATGGGGATAATTTCTTTTGCTCTTGGTGTCTTGTCAAGAACATCTTTGCCTACCCCTAAGTCTTTTAGAAATTTGCCTACTTTGTCTTCCAGAAGGTTTAGTGTTTCATTTTTAATGTCTAGGTCTTTAATCCATTTTGATTTGATTTTGGTGCATGGTGACAGGTGTGTGACTAGATTCATTCTTCTGCATGTGGATGTCCAGTTTTCTCAGCACCATGTGTTGAACAGGCTGTCCTTTTTCCATTGTATGGATTTGGCCCCTTTGTCAAAAATTAGGTAGTTGACGGTATTTGGGTTTGTTTCTCCATCCTCGATTCTGTTCCACTGGCCTATCTGTCTATTTTTATGCCAGTACCAAATTGTTTTTACCACTATGGCTTTATAGTATAGCCTGATGTCTGGGATTGTAATGCCTCCTGCTTTGGTCTTGTTGCACAGGATTGCTTTGGCTATTCGCGGTCTCTTTTGGTTCCGTATGAATTTAAGAATTGTTGCTTCAAGTTCTTTGAAGAAACTTGCAGGTATTTTGATAGGAATTGCATTGAATCTATATATCAGTTTCGGTAGTATAGCCATTTTGACTATATTTATTTTGCCTATCCAAGAGCAGGGGATGCCTTTCCATTTTCTAATGTCTCCTATAACTTCTTTCTTCAATGTAGTGTAGTTTTCTTTATAGAGGTCCTTCACATCCTTGGTTAGGTATACTCCTAGGTATTTAATTTTTTGCTGAGCTATTGAGAATGGAATTGTTTTTCTGAGGTCTTGCTCAATAAGTTCAATGTTAGTGTATAGAAATGCTATTGATTTTTTAGTATTAATTTTGTATCCTGAGAAGTTTCTGCACAGCAAAGCAAACTGCCAACGTTGTAAATAAAGAACCAACAGACTGGGAAAAAATATTCACCACCAACACCTCAGATAAGAAACTCATAACTAGAATACATAGGGAGCTAAAGAAAATTAAGCCCACCAAAATAAAGGATCCTACTGAAAAATGGGCAAATGCAATGAAGAGGCAGTTCACTCAGGAAGAAGTACAAAGGGCCAATACATACATGAAAAGATGCTCAACATCTCTAGCCATAAGAGAAATGCAAATCAAAACAACGCTAAGATACCATCTCACTCCAGAGAGAATGGCTTATATCAACAAATCAAATAGCAATCAATGCTGGCGAGGCTGTGGGGAGAAAGGAACCCTCCTGCACTGCTGGTGGGAGTATAAATTCCTTCGACCACTCTGGAAAGCAGTATGGAGAGCTCTCAAAAGACTAGAAATAAATATCCCCTTTGATCTGGCAACACTCCTCCTGGGAATATATCCAAAAGAGGCCAAAACAATGTACAACAGAGATATATGTATACCCATGTTCATAGCAGCACAACTAACAATAGCTAGAACATGGAAGTCACCAAAATACCCATCAACAGACCAGTGGATACACAAACTGTGGTACTTATACACAATGGAATACTACGCATCTATAAGGTCCAACAGCGTAGAGGTTTTCACAGGCAAATGGAAGAAACTTGAGAACATCATGCTTAGTGAAGTGAGTCAGAAGCAGGTGAAACATCGAATGGTCTCTCTGATATGAGAGACCCAGACCACAATTATCTCATGGAACTTTAAACGAAAAACAAAGGGAAAGAGGGGATGGAGGACGGGGGGTGGTGAAGGGAGGGAAGGGAGGGTAGGGGGAGGACAAAAGGAGAGCGGGAAAGTCCTTGTCACTTTGACAAGAAAAGTATGTGCACACAAAATGCTCAACTCCATTGTAAACCTTAAATTCTGCACTTGTACATATCAATAAAATAGGGGGAAAAAATTAGGACTCTCAGGTATCCACAATCCTGATGGACTGTTAGAAGTGCAATGATTTTACTTGCAATGCCTAAATATTAAATAAAGATGAGGTATAAAAAATGATAGGTAGGCTGATGAGCGTGTGGAAAATAAGCACGAGGGGGAAGACCTCATCAATGTATTTTATCATTTCCACCAAGGAAACAGTGCATGAATAAGAAAATACGGTTCTAGAAGTCAACCAGCTGTCCAGGTGGCTGCAAAGAGGAGGAATGGGCTTGTGTTACCTTGGCAGCTAAAATCCCATAGAATTAAGGCAGCTTTAATTTATTCTATATTTTAGTAAAGTGAAATGTTTCCAAAATATTTCAAAGGATAAATTATTTCCTTTAGAAATAGTTAACTGAAATATGCATAATTCAGATTGCAAATCAGAATGTTCACACCGAGCTATTTCTGTGTTACTGCCTAAGGCAAATTGTTTACCCAAATTCTTTTTTGTAGCTTAAATGAATAATGTTAATCCACAGTTAATATGATTTTAAGCAAATGAGTAACTAAGTATTTTCTAGGAATTTCTCTGTTCAGAAATAGTCAAAAACTGACCATGCAGGATTCAACAGACAACTTAAATTAAGGTTACTTGAAGGGTCGTAGTAACAGAGTATTCTTAAAAAGAAGCACATGGGCCAATCTGGGGTACATTTTTAGAACTACATGCTCATATTTTTTTAAACCATGATTGATCATTTTTGTGCTTTAACTATACTAGGTATCCTATTTTCGACTTCCCATTTGGTGAAGTAAGCCAGACACAAAAAGTAAAGTTTTGGATGGTCTCACTTATATGAGAAACCCAAAATAAAAGTAAGTGAGAGAGCAAAATCCAAGAGAGCAGATAGGAAGTAGGGAGACAGGCTTCCCAGAGATGGGAAGGGGGCTTGAGGATGGAAAACGCAGGGAGAGGAGGGAAACATGGGATATAAGATCAGGTGACTATTTGTATATACCCCAATTTGAAGTTGTACTGAAATAAGTATGTAAACGAATATGTATTATGAACATTCCCAAGCAAAAAAATTTTAAAAATTGAACTAGGCAAAACTAGATAAGCATCTTAAATACTTTGTCAAATTTGAGATACAAAAATATTTAGTAACATTTTCAAACATTGAGCATTATTTTACTCAAATAAATATTTTTAAAAGATAGGTAACACTTTTGGGTTGAATGAGTTTTCTTTCTTTCTATATTTCTTTTTTTTGAGACAGTGTCTCACTCTGTAGTTTAGGCTTATCCTGAACTCACTATATTTTCTAGGTTGGCCTCAAACACACAGCAATCCTCCTGCCTCAGCCTCCCAAAAGTTGGGATTACAAGCATTCAACACCATGCCTGGTTTATGTGGCCCTGGGGAGTTGAAATCAGGGCCTTGCTCTTGCCAGGCAAGTGCTTTAACTGCTTTATTGTATCTGTATCTAGAAACTTGCTCCCCTAATAGCAACTGAAAAGCATTAGTATCCAAGGGTGTTCATTATAGTATTATTTATAATATTAGAGGCCAATCAGATGTCAAGCAATAGATTACCTTGAATTAAATAAGCTATGGGTGATATATCTGGATGATAGGTTATTTGTGATCTAGTCAAAAAATGCTTTTGAGGATAAATTCATGATATGGAGAAATGTTTAATTTTGGCAAAAAGACAAAATATAGAACTATTTTATCATGATGAATAAATAGCATACATATTTACACATATAGAATATCCACACCTTTACTTATATCTATATGTATACCCAAAAGGGAAGAAATAATTGCAAGGTGACTTCTGATTTAACGGTGGCATATTTTATCTGGGCATGGTGGGACACACCTGTAACACCAGCACTCCAGGAGGCTGAGGCAGGAGAATCACAATTTCATGCTCAGCTTAGGCAATTTAGTGACCGGGGGAGATCCTGTCTCAAAATTCAAAATATATAAAAATAAATGTGAATGTAAACCCAGGGGAAGGCCCTGAGTTCAATTTCCACAGCAAAAGAAAAAAAAAGACACAAACATTTAATTTTCCCTTATGCCCATATGCCCATGTTTCAACTTAACTGGTTCTTGGATACTAGGTATTGCAAATAGGGCAAAAAAAAAAAAAACCCTCATACTGTAAAATGAAAACTAAGAGAATAATAAGTAGTTTCATCATTGCTACCTCTAATTTCTAATCCCTGGCTCTCAGGATAAGTTTATAATTTTTAAGGGGCTGTGAGTATAGCCTTCTTGTTCAAAGACTCAGATGCCATTGAGCCTTTATTTCAATGTCTACACCCATTTTTTGTGGTGGAGGTGAAGTTGTGTGAAGTGTGTTCTGAGCCCTAGAAGTAAAACTCTTATACTGCTCTTGAGAAGATGAGTCTATGCCTACAAATCCTGTCTTGCCTCAAAGAGCAGATTGTCATCTACACGCTCCTAAGTCTGAGAGGCAGATAAGGCAAACAAGAAGAAATGGGGATACGTAATGGTGACAATGACAAGAAATTAGATCTCATGTGATGCGAATGAGCAAGGTGTTCTCCATCACGATCTCTCCATTGCCAGGGCTCAGCTGGGACCCAGCCAGGCCCTGACACATGACACTACTGTGACCTCCCTCCATAGCATCTGTTCATAAGAACAAAGCATAATTCTCATCTGTCCCTTCTCTTTCAAAGCTGTGACATCCAGATGGGCCACAACCTTGTCTCTTGATGATGCAACTATTCAGGGAGAAAAGATGTAGCAATATTTGAAATCAAAATGTCTCTGGTTGTAGTGCATTGACCTCCCTGATCAAATGTACCTTTGAAACCAGAGCTTCCACCTGCATTGAACTATCAGTATACCACCTGCTGCGCCCGGACCTCAAACCAAATCAAATCAACTGCCTTCTTTATTCAACTTAGGTTCACAAAAGTTAGAGAGCCACAAACTAAACATTTTTAAAAATCTGCTTTAGCAATAAGCTATTACTAAAATTACAGTTAGGTTGGGGGATTGTGATTTGAATTTTTTAAATTTCTGGTATTGTACAACAATTTTTAAAATGTTTGGTATTCCTTTCATCCTAAAAGAGAGCAAGTCACATAAAACCACATGAATCTTGGATTATGTTTAACATTTGTCCAAGCCATTTTAACTACATTTAAATCAAATCAAGAATTTTTAGTAAGAGGAGCAACAATGTATTTAAACTGGGTTAAAAAAATAAAACCACCAAACCAACAACACTGCTGAAAATCTTTATGATTTTGATAGTTCTTTACACTCTGTTTTCCATAACATACAGTTGTCACCAAATCCTGAGCCATGGCTTAACATGTCCTGCGTAGCAAGACCTCTTGCTCGGCCCCCAGCCTCAGCTCTTTGGTTTCCTCATTTTTGCTGGCTTGCTGCATCCCTCCCCTGGTAGACCCCTTCCCACCTGGGCTCAGGCTGCAGCTGCTTATACCCTATTTCTACCTTTCCCTGTCTGAATCATTCTCCCCTCTGTGTGACTGGCTTCTGTAGTCTTTCAGGCTTCTTTTCCAATTGTCTTGGATTATCCTAGGGTAGAAGCAGAGAGTAAATCCTCCCTCCCCTCCCAATCTTTGGGCCATATCTCACTGGACGGGACCTCCATGGCACCCACCATAAGATCTGTGATTTTTTACTTGTTTATTTCTGTTTTCTTATACCAAGAGGCAAATCCCATGCTGAGGTTATAAAGTCCTTTCTCCAGGACGCTTCCTGTCCTGTGACAGTATGCAATCCATTTTTTATAGACTTGATGATTGAATAGATTATAGATGACTTTCCACCCTTGCTTACTTGTGTTTAAGGTCCTAATACTTTGCCCTGTCTTGAGGTGATTAATTCATATTCCTGTGACATCGAACAAACATCAATCTTTGGCTTTGTTTTATATAATAAATAGCAACAATTTTCCTGAAAATAAATAAAGAATGAGTTTGGATTGTGTTATGTTTACATAATTATAAATTTCTGCATGCAGTGGTATTTCCACCTCCAGCTGGAATGGAACTGAAAGTACTGAAATACTATGAATAAAGCTATTTCTGTACAATATCCAATCTGATTTTGCTAACTTAAATATGTTTGGAAAGATTGTGGAGAATATGAAAGAGATTTTGGACGCTCGGGCCATAGCTTACAACTAGTCTCAAAACTTGATCCTGAAAAAAAAAAAAAAAACACTGAATAGTTCTGCCTTTTCCTCTATGCAAAATATATTGCATATGCTTTAAATTAAAAGAACCAAGTTGCAATAAAAGCACATCATTACATAAGGGGACTACTAAGGACTGTTTTAAATGCATAATGTTTGTTAATTCATCTTACCCTTGCACAACCCTACAGGCAGAGATTACTACTACCATTCTTACTTTCTCCATAAGACAATTGGGGTACAGAGTGAACATTGTAAGCAGATAGAAAACCCACAGCAGACACCTCCACTTCCTTCTTTTGTTTTTCTGCTTTTCCTCACAAAATAGCTTTTTCCTCTCCTGAAAGAGTGATAATGTGGTTTGAATGTGTCCTTCAAAGTTCATGCCTTGGACACTTAATCCACCATGCACCAGTGTCAAGAGGTGGCGCCTTTGGGTAATTAGGCCAATGAGTTACTGCTGCTATTGAGGCAATGGCTTTGTTGTACGAGCAAGTCAGCCCACTCTCATCCTCTCACCATGCAGTGCCTTCCAATGTGTCAAGATACAGCAAGACGGTCCCTACCAGAGGCAAACCCTTGACCCTGAACATCCTAGCCTCCAGAACTATGAGCCCAAAACACTTCTATTCATTATCAATTCTCTAGTGGTGTTCTATTATAATGTCACTAAATAACCTAAGAAATCCAGGTCATGGTCATGCAACTAGGCAGAGCCAGGACTTGACCACAATCTGGTCTCAGAAGAGTTTTCTTAATTTAGTGTGCTGTAATACTCCCCTGAAAAACCTGCGAAGGAGACGTACTGGATGAGCCAAGTCTACTGTTAGTTATACACAGGCACCCTTGATGTAGGTGAGATGACAGTGGAGTTTAGTTCAGAAGTCTTGGGATAAAATTCCCAGCTTTGTATCTGAAACTGCCTGATGCAGTGGGTTTCTTCTGAGGTGAAGATTCACATCTTCAATTATTTTATCTCACTGAACATTAACTGACTAAATGGTTAAAGTATAATGCTGGAACACTTTCCTACGCAAGGACTCTCATGGTAATTAGTGGCAACCTGGTTACAGATCTTTGTTTCTTCTAAAAATAATGGAATTTATGAAATATTTAGGCAACTTTTTAATATCAAATATTTGGTACTGTAAAAGACAAGTAAAAAACATAAGTGATCACGTATTTTATGTTCAAATATTCAATTCAACAAATTTCACAAGTGTTCTAAAGGATGGCAGAGAGTAGGAGAAGAAAAAGTTATGTTCATTGTTCCCACAGAGCTTTGGAAGCCAAGGACGTAGAACTGATTTCACCGAAGTCAAAGCAGATCATGATATGTACAGTGTGGTTGGGGAATGATCTACGAATTCAAAGAGAACTTCTAAGTGAAGGAAATCAAAGAAGAAATTTTTCAATTTATGTATATTAGCAGAGAAAAGAAGCAATGTGTGCAAAAAAATGCTATATAATTCAGTTCCAAGCATTCTATGAAGAATTTTCTCTCGATACACTGTACTAACTGGGAAATGAAAGAGAGGAAGTGACTCTTGAACTCAGAGCTTAGAGCTCTGGAGAGATGATCACAGTGAGTTTTGCATCCACAGGAGTACTGTTTCAAAACAGATGTTGATCATGGTGTTCCCCGGGCATCTACACAGAAGGAAGTATGTAAATACTGAAGAAGCAGCCATGCAGGCTGCCTTTGGGAGGTGGAGGAAGACTAACGTAAGGCTACCCAAAGATGGGGGTGGTTGAACAGAGTCTCAAATGAAACTCAAATGGTTTCTGAGTAGATGAGAAGAGGAAGGAAATACAGGCCAAGCAAAGTAAAAAATGTGACTATGGGTTTTCTTTTTTTTTTTTTTTTTCTTTTCTTTTTTTTTTTTTTTGATGCTTTTCCTGTCTGATTTGAGAGAAGTATAAAATTGGGAGCCGCATAGAGGAGTACTCTCAACTCTGTAATTTTTGTTTTTAAAAATGTTGATCTCTTCTGTTACATTCAACTTTTTTTTAATCACTTGGCTTGTGCTCTACTTGGTCACTTATGAGCTGCTGAACCGACCAAGTTTCACATGTCAATTTCTGTTTCCCCCTGGAATATCCATGGGGGATTGGAACTGGGGGAACAGTGACAGATTTAAGCAAAAGTGGAACAGGCTTGATGTGGTGATACGTTATGATAAAGGAAAACTATGGAAATATTTTAAAACCTGTGTAATAAAAATTTCTAACACATACAATAGTGGGAAGAATAATATACCCATTTTATTTTATTGTTGTACATATTATTTTGAAGTCAATGTGAAATAATACATATATATTATTTTATCCATGTTGGTTGGATGTGCAAAAGGTGATCTAGTTAATGTTTGAATAAAAAATTATTACAGTATTAGACACATCACCACCAACCTCCCTCAAAATGCTTATCCTTGCTTGTAGCACTCTTATTCCATCCTCCTTGCCACTTTCCAAAGAAGCTCTGAATACCTCTTCATGAGTGTCTGTATGAAGTCTCACAAAAAAAAATGCGTCAGTGCTGCTCCTGAGTGCCATCCGATGAAAGGCAGGCTTACAGAAACCATGTGCTGTGCCTTCTTCTACCTTATTCATTGAGCATTATATGACTTCTGGCTCTTCCCCAAAGCCAAAATAAACATAATACGTAAAGCTTTTTAATTGACCCACGACCCTGAGGCAGCCACAACTGTGCAGCTACATACATTCACAAAGGAGGATTTCTAGAACTTTCCAGAAAGTGGCACAAACCATGGGTTACATGCACTTGAAGTGAGGAGAGATGTTTGGAGAGGGATTAATGCAATGATTTTTTTATTTAAATGTACCCCATATTTCTATTCACACCTTTTATATATATATATATATATATATATATATATATATATATATATAAGCAAAAGCTATATAACACAGAATATAATTAACATCCTTTTGAAATTTTAAGAATATGAACAAATTTTTGAGACAAACAACAGAAGAATGAGTCAGTAGGGGCCAATTGAAGTCAAGACCATCGTCATAAAGGACATGAAGATCTGTGTAGGCTGGAGGAGTTAAGATGCCTGACTATCTGAGAATAGGTAAAATTCGTCTACGGCCATACCACCCTGAACACGCCTGATCTCGTCTGATCTCAGAAGCTAAGCAGGGTTGGGCATGGTTAGTACTTGGATGGGAGAATAGGTAAAACTCAAGGTAGGCCTTGAAGGAGGACAGAATGTAATGGGTGGTATGAGTGAGTATGTGGTGTTTGGACAGTAAAAGGCTGTCCTCACAGAAAGAGAGACATTATCGGGAAATGATTTTTAGTGAGTGAGGAAGGTTGAAAGTACAAGGAAGGGTCTGCGAATTGAATGTCATTTACCGTTTCAATAAATGATGATGGATGCATTCAATGCATACTAGGTGCTAACACAGAGATATGTCAGAGGAAAACTGTAGACTACACTGAGTAGTTAATGCCCATAAGTCCCAGACAGTGTGAGTATGTTTCAGGAGTGAAGTTATTTCCACTCTCTTTGCAGGTGTCTGAAAATTCTCGATGACTAACGTTGAGATCTACAGAAATCACCTTTCCTTGCCACTGAGAAAAATCTAAATGTGGAAATGTCCTGAGACATCATATTTCTTTGTAGAAAGGGTATTTCCCCTTTACTGATACCTTGCTGTTCCTTTTCAAATCTTAGTGGCATCTTAATAATAAAGAAAGCACAGGCTTTTTAAAAATGTAAATCTTAAGCTCCAGCAGAAGATTTACAGGGTTTCTGAAATGATTGACCAAAGTGACCAAAGATCTTGTGTTTTCTGAGGTGTTCACTAGAACTCAGCAAACATTGCACGCGCGCGCGCACACACACACATGCACAATTGGTAAATTATTTCCAAGGATTGGAAACAGAAATCCTCAGATGATTCACTGATGATTCAAATTTCTGTGTATCGCTTCTACTCTAGCTGTTACCAAGGGAACTCAGGGCCAACTTCCTACCGCACCACGGCTATAAAAAGTACCAGTGAAAGCCACAGAAGAATAACTTCTCTACTTTTTTCAATAAATTAAAAATGGCTAATAGACCAAATGTCAGCTACCCAACAAATATTTAGGTTTGATCTTTGAAAGCCGTAATCCCCAGTACCATGAAATACTGAAAAGCCATGTTATCCCATTTATCTCTCAGATGTTTTTTAACTCTACTACTTTTCTCATGCAGGACATTTTCAATGAAGTACCTAAGGTGCTAACAGAAAAATTTTCTTTCTACAGTTTGCTTTTGCAGTGATAGCAATGAACTGAAAAAAACAGTATAGACCTCAAGCCAGGGTGGGGTCTCCAGTCACACTGCTGAGGGTCTACACAAAATTCAAGACTTACCTCTCCAAGTCATTCTGCCAGAGGAAGAACTTGAGCAGGGGAAAGGGATGGATGCTGGCACTGCCATGATCCTGTGCACCTTTCCTCTTGGGGAAGCTGCTATCTGTGGATTATTTTTGTCCATCGTATTCATTAAGCAAACTAAAAATATCATAAGTTAAGTATCCATGAGGGAAAACCAGTTATAGCTGGTTTCTATCTATGCTTTGAGCTCAGTTCTTCTCTACAAGCAGGGAAGAAGGCTGTCTGTGTAGGTAGCTGTCAGGAGGGCACATACAGGCCGTAAGCTAACTGCACAGACACTGGGGCAGGAACTTCCATTGAGCTACAGATCTGCTAGGGAAGAAAAAAAAACTATTGAACGCTTTCTGGAAATCATTTTTTTTCACTGGCCTGTGACTTTTACTCAAGAAAGCGTAGAGAAAAATTTCTGTATTAAGATGATACATTATCTCCTTTCAGTTCCACAAAACAGAGGAAAGCTAAGCTATCAGCTATTCTTACGGAAAGCCTCATCTGAGAGTCATGAGATGCCTACTTTTTCATTCTTAAAGTTATACAACAGAAGTGGCCTCCTGCTCTTTTGAAGAGGCAATGCAATCAAATACGAATTTATAACTTTAAAGTTTTTATCTAATAAATGTGTTGTGTTACTTACAATAAAATTTTCTAAAAGCTAAATCAGATCTTATCATCTCTTGCTACCTTAAAAAATTATGATTCCTAATCTTAGAGGATAAAATGCAAATTCCTTACTGTACATGGTAAGCCCCTCATGACCTCCTCTCATGCTCATTCTATGAACAGAGAGCTGCTTCCGGTTCCCAGCTCATTACTGTCTCGCAGCTAGACTTGACACACAAACATTCCTCAGCCCACACTATTTTCTCTCTCTTGCTATGTGATTCCCTTTTGTATATCCTCCATACAAAAGTCAAGTATTATTTGTTTTTCTGAATCTTTTTCAACACAAGTGCTATCAAAAGCAATTCTTACGTAAACAACTGGTCTTTTCTGTATTCACAAGGCTGCACTATTCTATACTTTATTTGCTCATCTGCACATGTAATTTGCCTTAAACTTCAAAAATCTTGGAGCTAAAACCATATTTTTAAAAGTCTTTATATTTTTATCAACTAGCACACAGCTTGCTATATTGTCAATTGTTCATAACATTTTTGTTGAAATCTTTGCAACATCTTAGCAGTTATGCAAACATTTTGAGAATTGCTTGAAGAAAATCTGTCTAAAATATCTCCCTGGAAAATGTTAGTGATGCAGGAAACACACATTGCATTCGTGTGCCTTATGATGTGATAAATGTCAGCTGTCATAAATGTCAAAAATTAATTATAAATCCTCTTGAAACATGCAAAAATAGAAAAATCGTAGTACAGAAACAGAAATTACGAGAAAGAACTGGGCCAGCTTCTATTGCACCATTTTCATCCCAACTCTCATGTTTCTGGTTGTGTTTTAAGAGATGATATTAGCAGTCTGAGATTGGAAAATCCTCTGGGTAGTTCCTAGGTTTTCTTAGCTATGATCATTATTTTACCCTTCTCCACTCTCATCCCGATTTGCCTCGGTAAATTTAACTCTTAGGAAAAGTCAGTGGTTTGACAGCTCTGGGACCCGCAATAGTCTTCTAAGAGCTAAAAATAACATTTATTCCTGACCTATTCAGGAATTGCCCAACCCAATCTGACTTGTTCCTGTCAATATCAGCACCTGCAACATTGGGGTGAGGGTCAGGTCATTTTCCTGTAAAAGTCCCTGGCTTTACAGTCTGCAGACCTACACCCTTTTCAAAATATTTAGCTTGTTTTCAGGGTTTAATTATTTTCAATGTCCATTCGAACCCCTACACCCCTAACTTAACTAACAGTAGATGAAATGGATTTTACTCTTAAAACATTCCAAATTCATGTCTGTTCTGTAGCAAATGGACAGGCAGACACCCAAGAAGGTTATCAAGATCCCCACTCACTGGCAAAGGCATCTTCACCAGGGAAGATTGTTGGGTTAAGAAATTTTCAGCCATGCAAACGTATTTGCACTGACCAAGGTAAGGCAGATAACAGAAGCTACCTCCTGAGATGGCACATGAGCTAGAATGATAATGGTCTTGGAGATGGAGCTCTTGATAAGGCTGATTTTGACAGAAACCAAAGAAAAGGTGCTATTACTTAGATTTAAGAGTAAAAGAGCCAAATCCTCCCAAACAGCAAGAAAAGCCATAGCTAAAAGGGTGAATTAAGACAGATTCCATCATGTTCCAATGCCAGTGCTTGCAGTAAAGAAGGAAATATTGTCTTTATTTTACATATGACATTTCTGAGTAAGAAGTTTCTTTTTCTTTGAAACAGTGTATGTTTAAAATAGTCAGTAGCCCTATATGAATCCGTGTTCCTAATGCAGCTGTTTGATCTTTTATCCTAATTGGAACAGTGAGGCTGCCTTTTTTGATTAAGTTCAATGTGAAGAAACTTATTTGTTCTTTCTTCATAAAAAGGACTATACTTTGATAAACTATTTGCTTTTCAACCTGGCTTGTAATCATCCATGTTTACTAGGATAGATAAAAGTGTCCAGGTTTTTCATTTAGAGATGATTTTTAAAAAGTGCAAAGTGTGCTTTGAGCAGCACGTCACGTACCATCTGTAGGAGGTAGAATAACAGTGTATTTTGATGGGTTAGTGTAATAAGTACTTTTCTCCTTCACTTTTTCTATCTTCATCTTCTCACTATGCAGGCCACTGGCAGCTAAAGAACACTAATAACCAGATGTTATGTCAGTTAGTAGATTTTTCCAGTCTCAAAGCAAACTTGCATTTTAGCATAATTTCAAAATGACTCCTAGATTCTTTTCTGATATTTGAAGACAGCCACCCATAAAACTTGAAATCCCAAATGGTACAGATTCCAATTTTCTATCAGCATTTTTGCTAGTTTTATTTTTATTTATTTATTTATTTATTTTTGAGACAGGGTCTCACTGTGTAGCCCAAGCTGGTCCTGAACTCACTATGGAGCGTAGGCTAGTCTTGGAGTCACGGCAATCCTTGTGTCTCAGCCTCCAGAGTGCTGGGATTATAGGTGTGCGCCACCACGCCTGGTTTATTTGGTGCTGGAGAATGGAACCCAGGGCCCGGTGCTTGCTAGGCAGGCACTTTGACCACTGTGCCATTCCTCCAACCCCCTAGTATTTTCAAAAGACTTGCATAGGGTAAAAATGAAGAATGATTTAATGTGTGAATTGTATAGTTCTAAGTACACAAGAACACTAAAGTTCTGAAATGATTTAAATCATATATGGATATATACACACATTTTAAAAATCTACTTCTAAGTGATATTTCTCTGCAGGTCAGGACTATCTAAGTAGAAGTGGGAGGACCTCTGTGCCCTTGCAGAAGGGATTTCGAATCCTGCCTCTACCTCTTTTAGCTGAATGATGCTCAGCAACTTTCTCAGACTCTTTAAATATAAGTTACTATTTTTCAGAGGATTAGACACAAATCACACAGCAAGGAAGATACTTAACACGGTCATTATTCAGTACGTGGTAGTTAATATCATTGTTAATAAAAACCCTCCATTTCAAAGCTAGCTACTGAGGCTATTGGAGAGACTCTTAAACCCCTTTATTCTCATATGTTCTCAAAATGTTATTCAAGTATCATAAAAATGTGAAAAGTAATGGATCGATATGCACAAAATCCTACTGAAGAGTAGATATGCCAAGAGGATATTTCTTTGTTCAAAACCAAAGCACTTCCTTTTTCTGTCTACATTTTTTATTAATATCTAATTTTACTTCACTGTGGTACAAAATTATAGATGACAGGATATTGTGTTTCTTTGAATGTATGAAAGCTTTCTTCAAGGAATATTATAGATTTTTTATGTCTCATGTATGCTAACTTACGCTATCAGGAGAATAATGTCCCTGAGAATTACTATAAATTCACTGGGAAATTTAAAACAAACAAACATCACATCAGGAAGTGGTGCTCATAACCTGCTACTTCCTGAAGCAGTTTCCGAGAGGAAAGAGAAAGAGGCCGGAACAACCTAATGTTCCTCTGCCAGCTGCCCTCGTTTCCAACAGCTCCTTCTTTGCTGACGTCATCACTTGGAAAGCAGGTGGCTGTGGAGGATACAGTGGTTCTCTCTAACAAAGATCTGAAAGAATTTGAAACTTCTCTTACAGGCTGCCTGCAACAGCGGTACCCAGTTGCATCAATCCTGGCTACCTGTCTCCTTCATACCAAGCAACTTCTACACCTCCGTGTTCCCAGTCCAAAGGCCCTTCTTCGTTCTCTTCCCTTTCAGACAGAGTCTGTATCACTCATCTTGGGAAAAGCCAGCATCCTCTGGTCTGATCAAGAGCAGACAGGCTCACAGTCTTCACCTAGATAATTTGTCCTAGATGTCTTGCCAGTCCTAGAGATCTTGCTAGTCTTTGGGCAAAAGGGCTTTGAAGACTTTGAGTTTTACATGATGTTCCCCATGTGGTAGACCATTATTCTTTCTGATTGTCAGGATGCTTAATGGGAAATGTAAACATTTTTTAAACAACCCCCTAAATCTCTTTTCTTGGAAAAGAAAAGAGTCATTCTGTTATTCCTTCTACTTTTTAAATTATTTTTGGAAAAGATTTTTAAAAATCAATAAAAGATCAATATCCCTATTAGATATATAATGTATTCTTTTAAAAGTACATGTTGAAACACTTTCTGTGAA
The DNA here is from genome assembly GCA_004027205.1 of Ctenodactylus gundi. Classification (NCBI taxonomy): domain Eukaryota; kingdom Metazoa; phylum Chordata; class Mammalia; order Rodentia; family Ctenodactylidae; genus Ctenodactylus; species Ctenodactylus gundi. Next base: position 552,128 of record PVKB01000406.1, on the reverse strand, counting down.
AGAGTTTTCTGGACATTTCTATGACCTGAGAGTTTTAGGATAGGGAAAGGAAGTGGTGGGTGGAGTAGGGGTAATACCCAGAGGAATAGCAGCTTAACACTGAAGCGCAGATCAGTGTGTGTGTGCGTGTGTGTGTGTGTGTGTGTGTCCACTGTCATTGCTGTGATAGGGCAAGGAGGTGGTAAAAACAACCACTTTTCAAAGAAGCACCAAACACCAAAAGAGACAACCGTTATGTTATCTCTTACATAAGGAATCTAAAATACTTAAGTTTACGGAAGCATAATGTAGCATGGCAGTTAAAGAGTTGGTTGAAGGAAAATGGGATATATTAATCAAAGGAGAGAAACTTCTAATTACACCAGATGAATAAATCCTAGCATAGGATGGCATTAGAGGATATCAGCTGTATTTAACAATCTTCAGTGTATACTAACAATTTTACTAAGAGACTAAGACTTGCATTGAGTTTTTAATCATTAAAAAATGATAAATAAAGAGGTTGAAAAGAATATTTTCGATGTGGTAGATACCTTTTCATATGAACCAAGATATTGGTTTCATGGGCGCAATTCTTGGTATGTATTGGACATATATGTTAGGCATATCTCAACACAGTAGTTTTCTAAAAACAAAAAAGAATAGAAATGGCTAAAATAGAACTGAAGAGTAAATTTCTTCCTTTTCTTTAGCAAAGTGAGCTGGACATTCCTTGTAACATAGAAGAAAACTCAAAACAGAAGCAGAAAAGAAATAAGACTCAGATAGCGCACATTCTCTTGTGTGTTTAGTAACATATTCAAGATATGCTCTATAATTCAGATGGAAAAGACGGTAAGGCTCAAAGTTAGGCATTCATTGGTTAAGTTAGAACAATCGCATGGGTAAGTTAGAAACAAACTTTGATGATAGCTGAATCTTTTTCATATATACTTCATCACAGCAGGAGGATGTCAGGAAGACAGAACTTCACATGTTGTCTGATTTTAAAAGGATTAAAATCAGTTAACATAATTATAGGATACGTGAAATGCTCTTGAAACCTCTTACATAAATACTCTCATGGCTTCCACAATTTCAAAGTCTAAAGACGATGAAGTGTGATTTTATACAGTTTAGGAGTGACACTCTCAGGTCACAGCCACACTAAAGTATTTCCATTGTTCTCCCAGCTCATATTCTGACAGTAGTGAATTCTGAAGATCATTCAGCTGAGGAGTTCTCAGTATTGCAAAGCTCATGATCTACATAGACTCTTGGGGTTAGAACACAAACGAAGCTTTGCAAATTAAACCCAAATGATAAAGCTGGTATTGACATAAAACTAACTTTATCATACTGAAACCTAATCATGCATATTATTTCAAAATGTATTATTTTATATAAGATACTATGACTATTCTTTTATAGCTATAAATCATGAACATGCTTAATTTCACACCTCTAAATCATCATTGATTGTAAATATAAGTCGCTTTCAATATGTCGTAACTGTCTTTAATCTTTTGGTCAAGTTATAATGAATAAATATTTGTTCACAGCTCTCATGATTTTTGTTGGTCAAATTCCTGGCAGTGGAAACCCTGTGTCAAAGTTATAAGACTTTGGAAATCTTTTCCCAAAATCCCTTTATGATGTGTTCCTAATAGGTTTCTACGCATTTTCAATTATCTTGATAATCTCATGTATCGGTAGTAGCTTTGTGGGAAGAATTTCATTGGCTATTAATGCTAATATAATGGTATTTGCAGAAGTCAAAATAAAATTAATTATGCAACATCAAATACCAGGTACAAGAGGTCTCAATTCATTGTAACTGTGCCAAAGGCTATCGAAGCTCTGAGACATATCTGAAGCTTTTCTCAAAGGATAAATTCTATATAAATATTGAAGGCTAGTAGATGTCTAACATTGTTTTCAGATTTCATTAACTAAGATATGCAGATGTCATGAGTCTTCACATCAGATTAACGGATGCAATAAATTAATGTCAAACAAAAGAATTCAGAAGGATGAAGATTCCCGACAGGGCCAGAGCCTAAGTATGGTTGTGGCAAAGCTATATTTTTAGATGTGTCAGACACGTCATAAGATCTCTGGAAAAATCTTAAGAGCAGGTTCGTTCTAGCTTTAGACTCTCAAAGTGATACAAAATTAACTGCTCTAAAGTTATTTTGCTGGAGTTATTCAGATTCTTCTCAAGTAAACTACATTAGTACTGTTGACCTTTGATACAATGAGAAAAACATTAGAGTCAGAAACCCAATAGTGTATATTGCAGTTTATTTTTGCAGTTCTCTCTCTCTCTCTCTCTCTCTCTCTCTCTCTCTCTCTCTCTCTCTATATATATATATATATATATATATATATATATATAATATTACTTGGAAGAGGAGGGAGTGGTTTTCTAACAATAGCTTTTATTGATAACTGTACATTTGCTCTCATATAATCTTATCATAACTACACTATAGATTATACTACACCCCTCATTTTTGTAAAGGGACTGTTGAGGTTGACTTTACACATCTTGCCTAATACTCTCAGCCATGGGGCAGTGGAGTCCTACTCTCTACCTCTCCAAGCACCATAGACTTAACTGTACACCTGAAAAATGGAGAACTTTCGGTCTAGACTCTTTCCAAATTTCCAATTTTAAAATTTTCAACAAAATCTAAGTGTCATTAAATCTCCTAGTTATATTAGTTCTAAAACTTAATAAGCTTTGACATGTAATTTATACAGAATATACAATTGTGCAGTTCTTAAATTTATGGAATTGTCCAATTATCACGATCAATTTTCAAGCATTTTTATCACCCTAAGAAGAAACACCTGGCAGTAGTCACTACACATTTGCTACAAAGCACCCACTCAAATCTTAGCTACAGGCAACCATGATCTACTTGTTGTCCATTTGAATTTTGATTGGTTTGGACATGTCGTATAAGAACATTGCCTTCTGACACTGTCCTTTCACTTCACACAAGGTTTCAAGGTTCACTCATTTCATAGTTTTTGTCAGCACTTTTTTTTTATAACTGGGAAATATTTTGTTACATGTCACATTTTGTTTATCCAGTTGTTATGAGTTGGTGGGCAATCAGTATGTTTATATATTTTTGGCTATAACGAACAGTGCTGCCAAGAATATCTATGTATATGTTTTTGGTGTGTGGGCATGATTTTTTTCCCCCTTAGGTATACATCTAGAAGCTAATTTCTGGGTCATAAGTTGCTGTGTGCTTAGCGTTCTAATAATCGAGCAAGTTTGTCCCTGAAACATCCGCAGTGTTTGCATTCTCACAATTAAACTGTTGGATCTTTTATCATCCAACTGCTCCCCATCTTCATAACAGTCATTACCTGCTCTTTGATTATTGCCATTCTAGTGAGTTTGAAGTGCTATCTCACTGTGGTTTGATTTCCATTTACTTGAGTAGAAAGTGTTCCATGTAAGTATTCCTTGTCTAGAGAAAAGTTTCTTATTATTCGCAAACTTTGTCTCCAATTCTGCAGGTTGTCTTTCATTTTTGTGATAGTGTATTTAAGCACAAATCTTTTAATTTGGATGAATTCTGTTTTATTTTTCCTTTTGGTGCTCATATCATGGTAACTATTGTCTATCCCAGGTCACAAAGACTTACTCTTTTGTAAGAGTTTTGCAGTTTTACCTCTTACATTTGGGTATTTGGTCCATGCTTAATTAATTTTTATATAAAGTGTCAGGTTCTTTTGCACGAGGATATGCTGTTTCCTAGCATCATTAAAGACTGTTATTTCTCTACTGAATCATTCTTATGTCTTTGTTTCTTACCACTTTTCTTTGGAATCTCTAATTCTTTGGGTCCATTTGTTTTCCTAAAGTACTTATAATACTAAATTACTTTAGTGACAACAAGTTTTATATATATATATATATATATATATATATATATATATATATATATATATATGCGAGCTTCATTTTCAACATTTAGCAGAATACTGAGTTTGCAGCAGACAGTTAAATATTTCATTGGTTGATTGACCAATGAAGACATCACAGGGCTAAAAAAAGCTAGGAATTATTATAGAGCTAAAGGGTCGTAAATATCACTTTAAAGCGTATGTAAACTAAAGTTTTTGACAACGCTGAAGCAATTAATACTTTGCAAGTAATTCAAGCTAATATTCTGTGTCATTTCTAAATTCATATTTTTAATAATATTTTCTATTGGGAGAATTTCTTTAATCTCTAAAATTTGTTTGTGATATATCCTACTTCTTTTACTCACATTCTTATTTTAATATAGTGTGTATAATTAATTATATTTTCCCCATGGTAGCTTTACGTTATAGCTATAATTACTTGTGTCTACTAATTAAATAGCCAATTGAGAGATTTTTACCAATCACTCCCACATTAAGTGAAATAAACTACCAAATGAAATGAAGTTAGTTACGAAACAGTGTCCATCTTTACTCACATGAAACATACTTCTTTCCTAGATACTACTTTACGTTGCCACATTTGGAGGATTTGAGAAGTAGGGGGGAAAAAAAACCACAGACTTCCTCCTGACCTACAAACATGAAACCTTGAAAATAAAGTTCTGATTTTTTTGCCATTAAATGAATATTAAGTTAATCTAATCTAAGTCTTATTTTTTACTTAAGGTTTGCAAACAAGCCTCTAAAAATGCAAATTACATAATTGCCTCTTGGGTTTCTTCCTGTCCTTTTCCTTCATCTTATTAATCTTACAAGAAGCATAGTATATGTCTTTCAGAACACTGAATTTAAGTGGAAAAGCTCCTAAGTAAAGGAAACACAACTCCCCCTGAGGATTTAAATGATTTTATGGGAAAAAAATAGAAGTTTCAGAAATTAACTCTCCTAGTTTGTAATTGTTATCAGGTAACTGTCAAACTTAAAACTTTGTGTTGTCTTTTCATATAGTATTTTTTTAATGTTAGAAATATGCAGGTGCAGTTTATAAAATTCTGAAGGTTGAAAACAACAACAACTGAAAACTCCACCACAGATTAAGACAAAAAGCCCTGTCTACTTATTAATATTTGGCTAGCTCCTCTTTACAAATTACATTGTACTTTATTTTAAAAAATAACCTTCATCTGCAGAAGGCCAATAAAGACATTTTAACCAGATAATTGACCTTTTCCAAGAAATATAAATAAAAACAAGGTCAATGAGATGAATATTTGTTAAGTTCTGCTTCAGTACTTAGATTTGCAATGTATTCTTTGATTCTTTGGTTAATAATTTCATTGCCTTTCCAGCCAGCTCAACTGTATCAAGTAACATCAACATCAGCACAGAGCAAGTAGCTGATGAAGATCTTTTCTAGGGTAACTGAAGTTTCTAGATAGTAGATGTTACAGTGGGATTTAGGAAAGATTAAACTCTTTGTACTCTGCCAAAAGCAATAATTAAAATGAATGGAATACACTTATATAAACAGCTGCCAACTCTTTTCAACAAAGAAGTTTGCCATTTACAAATGTCAAAAAGGCTAATCTTCTAAGAGGACTGAGTTTTTACCATTTCCTTATTTTTCTTTTTAAAGGAAGATTCCTGAAACAACAAAAGGAAGTATACACTCAGAGGATGTGGACAGCCGCTGCTCAAGCATGTGGAAACTTCAGTAAGGGCCATTTTGGTCTGTTTCTAGTTTCTGTCTATTTAAGTATCTAATCACAATAAAGATTTATCATCTTCTTTGAGCATTTCTATCCCCATCTTTGGGTTTTAAAACAATAGTAAATATGTTCCAATTTTTAAAAGGTAAACATTTTCATTTGTCCAAATAAATAAAAAGTCACTAGCATTAAAAAGTAAAATGAATTTAGTAGTGGTTGTTTTTTGAAGAGGGAGACTCCTTAAATGATACCTGGTAGAAGCTAGAATCCAGATATCTAAAAATCACAAAAATTTTCATTCCAGAGGCTATGAAGACTGTCACTGCAGGACATAGGCTCCAAGAGAATATTGAATCTATTATGAAGCCTAGATTAATGAGTGATAAAGAAGGCAGGGAGATATAAAATGTTTCAGTTTCTCAAAGCATATATATATGTGTGTGTGTATATATATATATATATATATATATATACATACATATATATGTATATATATATATACATACATATATATGTATATATATATATACATATACATGTGTATATATATACACATATATACGTGTATATATATATATATGTATATATATATATATATTTATCCCATTATCAAAAAATTGAGTGTAGTTTAAAAAAAAGTGAGGTTCGGAGAAGTTTTATGGTTTCCCTGAGAACCCAGATTAATAAACTGAGAATAATAAGAGTATTAGTCTTTTAACTCCTAAGCAAGTATTTTTCTACTTATTTTTCTAAGAATATGTTAAAATATATGAGCAGATAACATGTAGAAAACAAGACAGACGCCCCTTATTTATAAGAAGAGCTATTTGCTTTCATGTACAGAAACATCATTGGTCACTTAATCAGAATGATAAGAATCCTAAAAAACATAGCAACAAACCTTGTTGGAAACACTATGAAGAAAGAGGCACATTCGTGTTTTGATGATATAATTATAATAGGGTGCAAATTTTCTGTGAGAGAATTTTTCAAATCTAACCAAAGCACAGATGCTTTTTCACTTTAAATCATGAATACCTCTTGCAACAGTCTACCTTATGAACATACAACACACAATTCCAAAACGACAATTGAAAAAAGTTGTTCATTTTCACATTATTTTATAACAAAACTAAAAATAACCCAAGTATTTAGCAACATAGGGTGGCCTGAATTATAATTATTTGTGTACTAGGATAAAACATAGCAGTAAAATAAAGAATAAAGAACATCCCTCTGAACTGTTAGGAAGGGACTGTTGGAATATACTGTTTTTTAAGAAAGAGCAAATGCATCCTAATGTTTATGGTACGCTGTCTTCTGTAAAAGAAACAGGGACATTTACATGTTGCAAAAATAACAATGTTGGAAAAACAAACAAAAAAGATAATAAAAATGGTTAATTACAGAGAGAGCGGAAAGGGAAGTAAGTATAAAGCCCAAGAGAAGCATCTCCATGTCTATTTGTAAATTATAGATTTGACTTTCAGCTCAAGTAAATGCATTGCCCTTTTTAGAAAAACAAAATAAAGAAAATTGAATCTCTAGAAATTGGAAACACATTTAAGGAAATGTTCAAAGCTGTGTACAAATTGGTAACATAATCACACAGAGAAAAGATTTTTTTAGAGTAACTTTACACCACAGATTCTTGTGCATCCTGTGGGTATGTTCTATTGAGAGGGGAAAAAATGACAAAATCGAAACATTCTTTAGTAGCTCTACTATTAGCAGTGTTTTAATTACTACTTTATGTAGTATTATGAATCTTTATTATCAAGGTCCAACCAAGGCAACAGAAAAGTTCTTTTTAAAAATGGAACATCATGGAGAGGACAAGCCACAAAAGCAATAATGAATAACTAAGAAGCCAATAAGAGATGGTGAGTCAATCAGATTTTAGGAACAACAGGAAGCCTTTCTAAATTTAGGTCAGATGGGGGAAAAAGCAAAGATGGGATCATTGAGCTCAGAGGACCAAACTATCTCTTGGCACCTGGAATCAAAATGAAAATGGAAAACTGGAAACAGAAAAAGCAGCCATTTCCAGAAACTTCTAAGATGGATGAAAAAGGGTAGAACAATTGTGGTTTCTGTCTTTCTCCCGTCTCCAAAACCACCACTGCTATGATTGGCTAATTCAGGGCCCACCATGGTGAAAGATTTGGGTCGCACATCTTCCCCTATGTGGTCTGAGGACAAACAAACTTATGAGAAATACAGAAGGAAATAAATGTCACCAACTTACAGATCAAGATTTTCAATGTTGGGATGAGAGTGTTATAATTTATACGCACAGATGTTTGATAAAGAATGCACATGCGAGAGCGCGCGTGCACGCACGCACACACACACACACACTTGCTTCATTCACTAAAGTAATTTCACAGGTGTAATTTCACCCAATTTCAATAAAAGCATGTCATTCTGACATTTTGGTCTCTTATATCCGTCTTTGGTAAAAGGAACCAGGAATCCTTGGGGGGAAAATGGTTGATTGCTAATTGGGGAGACTAAAAACCAGATTGAGACTGGGGCAGTTAAAGCTCAAGACAGCCTTCAAATTTTAGTGGAATCATATTAAAAGCAGGCAAAACTTGAAAAGAGCTTTCATTTCTTTCCTCTATTTCAACGTACTGAACATCAAAAAGCATAATTTTATGCTATATTAAAAATTAACTTTATAAAATCCTTCAAGAGAAAGTAAAATAAAAGTTCAAGATGCGTGTTGTCATTTGAATTCCACACTAAACCAAATCTTGGCTTAGAAAAATGTAAGTTTAATTGTCTTATCAATAGGAAATTGATTGACCTTGGATCCAAAAACAATTAATGAGAGACCATCACAGATACTGCAAAAGGAATGTGGAATTAGAGAAACCCTGCTGATGCAGGATTTTCATTTCGTGTTAAAGTGGTTGAAGGAGGACTGAACCGTAGTGTAACATTACGGCACCACTATACAGATTACATTATCATACAGGAGAACCAGAACAGTACAGGGGATGGCTCAGACTGTGTCCACGTAAGTCAATGGCCAGTCTTAGCAGATCTAGTGGCTGGGAGAACATGGACTCTGACTCACACTGAGGAACAGTTCACTAAAACATTGCACATGATATATTCTAGCTCAGAATGGCTGATATGATTATCAAGATTTGGATTCCAATTCATAAGGATTGAAGGTTGAGTTTAATATACATGTGGTGGCACACACCTTTAATCTCAGCTTTTTGGAGGCTGAGGCTATGAGTCCAAGACCAGCTTGGGCTCCATAGTGAGTTCAGGACCAGCTTGGGCTACAGAATGAGACCATGTTCAAAAAAAAATTAGTATACACTAAGAAGCAGCTATCAGATAAATCCAGAGATCTTCTCTTGAAAGCAATCTATACAGATCCTAAATCAGATCCTAGTTTTGGACAAAGCAAAAAAAAAAAAAAGAAAAAATATTTAAAAAGGAGAAATTTTATCTTGGCTAGAACTAAAAAGATATCAAGAAATAATTAACTTTCCTGGGCACATAATAGCTATTTTGATTATCCGGGAAATATACTTTTTTCAGGAATGGATATTGATGATCATGTGTATAACATGATGTCAACTCCTTAAAATTGATCTGCATGAAAAAATTTTCAAAGAGATTCCATGATTTTTATCATCTATCTGACTTTAGCTGAGTTCCTGAATTTAATCTAGCAATACACCAAAATAACCTCAGCTATATCTTCTTTCTTATTTTAAAAGTATCTCTCTTTGAAATTTTTAGGTTACAGTTATTTTATCATATGACAGAAGTCTTATTTCAGAGCAAGAACTTTTCCCCCATTTTATTGATATGTATAAGCACAAAATTTAAGGTTTACAATGAAGTTGAGCATTTTGTGCACATGCGTATCGTGTCAAGGTGACAAGGACTTTCCCTCTCTCCTTTATCCCTCCCCCTCCCCACCCCTCCCTCCCTCCACACCCTAACCCCTTATTTCACTTTGTTTTTTTAAGTTCCCTAAGAGTTGTGATCTGGGTCTCTCATATCAGAGAGACCATTCGATGTTTCACCTTCTGCTTCTGACTCACTTCACTGAGCATGATGTTCTCAAGTTTCTTCCATTTGCCTGCAAAAGCCTCCACGCTGTTGGTCTTTATAGATGTATAGTATTCACTTGTATTTTGTAAATCTGAAGTTCTCTTGGTACTCTTACGGTACTTGGGACGCGTCTGCATGTGCATGTGGGTGTACTGAAAATTGCATTTATCTTAGAAGGCTTTTATGGCTTTCATCAGGTTGCCAGAGGGAGATGTTACCCAAATAGACTAGAAACGACAAGAGTTTGCCAACGTCATTTGTATACTCATTGAAGTATAGTCTTTAAAAAGAATAATGCTTAGGTAACCTACGGGTCTTTATCCTAGGAAGCTCACGATTCTCTTGTCAAATTTCTGGCCTTCTACAACGGGTGCTGAGAATTAACTCCTGAGGGTTATGCTCTCAATCTATTGACATATGTTATAAACTATGTGTTCTCAGACGATGTGGAGATGGAGGTCAAAGGGCCCATCTTCGAGGATTTCAAACAGAAGGATCATCTAACCCTAAACCATAAACTAGATCATGTATCAGGCATGAAAGACTTATGTTTACTTAGTTTTGGATTAAGGTAAACTTTCACGTATATGCTAAGTTCTGGGGCCCCAAACACAAACCGAACTGGAGTTAAGAGAGGAAAGCAGGGGAAACAGCAGAGCTGGTCACATGACATCCTACAGGTTTCCCGGGTTTCTGGTGCTTGAGTTTCTGATTGCCTCACCAACTTGAAATTTGCACTCATGTTTAAGTCAGGGACCATGCCCCCCTTTTCTTAATGTACTGGGTCTCCCATATTATGCAGATCGGTCCTGGGTTTATCTGTCACTGCTTGTAGCTGTGTTCAACTTGATTCTTCCACAGCTACAGCTGACCCCTGCTTCCTTCCTGCAGATAAGGGATGCATTTTGGGCTGCTCCTTTCTGCAAGAGCTTAGAAGCCATGAGCAAGCAGATATTGGGATTAAGGAGTAGGGGTGTGAGATAGGAAGGGAGACCCGGATTGCGTAAGAAAAGTCCAACCAAACAGTAAAATATTGACATTATAGTAATGAGATTTAACTCATCTACTTTTTCTGACAATTGTCTTTTATATTCTATCACTTCTGACATCGGTATATTAGAAGAAAATTCTATCTGTTGAATAGTAGCCTTCTGAAGCTGAATTTTGTGTCATCCATGGCTTTTCTCTAGATACAGCTCATGGTTTCAGGATTATGTATTTTCTCTTATTCTCTTTCTCTCAGTTTAGCCTGAATATAGACATAACTCGTGACCTCAGCTCTTGCTCCTCATTACCGGTTTCCACGTTCCATGGAAAGGACAAGGTGAAGTAGGGAAGGTGAGATACAAGGAAGGAACCCTTTGCGTAGCAAGCACTTTTAAATGCTATTTGCATATTCTTTCCCGTCTTGACAACATCCTGCGAGGTAGGTGTTATGGGTTTTCCCCCTACTATTTTTATTAATATGCAAATGTAATACATAGAATTTACAATGAATTTGGGTGTTTTGTACATGTATGTATCATATCGGCTTCACAATCCCTTCCCATTTTCTACCCTCCCACCCCCTCCCTGTCCCTTCCCCCGGCTCCGGCTATCACTTCATATGGTTCCAAAGAATGTCTGTGTTCTGTATTTTCCAAGTCAGAGAAACCATACAGGAGGAAATGAATGTTCACAGACATAAAGTTGTGCAGCTATTGTGGTTGTGATCTGGAAGGCCCCCCAAAAATCTCATATACTTAAATGTATTCGATTGACTATGGAATTATGTGCTTTTGGGAGATTGGGGCCTAGTCTGGAGGGGTGGATTACAGGTATGTAAATTGGATTAATGGCATGTAAACTGGATTATAAACTGCTTCCTGCCTTCCTTGGAGGACTAGTCTCAACTGGTCTCAATTTGCCTTCCTGTTTGTGATGTCGTGAGGACCTGCCTCTACCTCTGTCTCTTCCATGTACTTTAATTGCTGCCAGCGGCTCCTAAATGGACTGTGATCTTCTGAAACTGGGAGCTAAAATAAACCTTTCCTCCCCTAAATTTGTGGATGTTGGGTATTGAGTCACAGCAACAGAAAAGTAACTGAGACAGCAGCCAAGGTCATGGGGCTCTGATTTATATGAGTCACGAGATCACCTTTGTTTCACTCTACTGTTCTGCTGAAATACTTTCTTTCAATGGCCAAAAAATAAAATATGTCTTGCAATTATGGTTGAGGATATTTTGAAACTGTATTTTCATAGTAAGCAATGTGTAAATAAAGCTTCTTTGCCAGATTGTTTGAAAGTCGTCGCTATGGGATAACGAGAGATGTGGGAATTGATATAATCTGTACCTCCATTTAGATCAAATCAGTCAGCCAGTAATTTTGATATGCTATTTTGTACTAATTTTAATGAGTCAGTTGGTATAGGTAAGGGATAGTTCACATTTTTCTAATTTTTTATTCATGAAGATAAATTGCATTTTCATCAGTACTCAGTTTCTTGTTGTTATTTACAGTGTTACATTGCTACAAGAACCTGACCGTTGTAACGGAGGCTCTGTATTTGGACAAGCCCTTAAGAACACTGAACAAGTAGAATGAAGCGTGGAGCTTGGGTCAGGCCTTTATCACTCTGCATTTACATGCCAGTCCATAGGTTTCAAAAACAAACACCATAGTTCACTATTATAAAAGATCCACAACTGATTCAGACAAGAATTTTGATACCAAGAGAGATGGCAGCAGGAAGAAAGATGCTGCTACTCACACCGAAAAGCATCCTGGTATATTCCAGAACTACTCAGGCTCTTTCCATTAATAAGTCACCAAAGCACTTCAAAAATCACATATATTTACCAAAAGGTTTTTTTTCTATATTTTTCTATATCTTTGTTGCTATTCTTAAACCTGGCCTTACCCACCAGTTCACATTAGAAAATAACTACAAGCATGTAGTTCAAAAGACCAGTAAATTTGGGAAAGAAGAAAAAAATGTTAAATTTCAAATGCCTTAGCTGAATACTGGATGGAACATTATTTGTACATTCACAGGGGTATCTTTATATCAATCAGTTTTCTTAGGATAAATTTTCATCAGTGACCTAATAAGTGAATTGCTACAATAAAACAAAGTTAAAACTACATCACATTGCTACATTAAATGAACTTAAATCTATACCACATAAATATAAAGTAACAGATAGGAAGGCAAATTTAGTTATTTCAGAATTTTTTAACTTTCATAAGTTATTTACTCATATTTCACTAATTACTGACATTCTGCTAGCTTTGGTTTATAATTTTATCTGTCCATCCATATATTAGTACTTTTGTATTCTTAAGAGATTTTGTCAATTGCCCATGTTACATTATTAAATAGAAATTAATCTATTTTGCACACTAGTATTACTAATAATAATGTTCTGGGGAGATTTCACTGATTTAACTACTACGACCCATTTGAGGAATAGAAGCTGAGTTAGAGTGGTGACTTAAGTGAAATAATTTAGGTGCGGAAGATTAATCTGATAAGTACTATATAGTCTCTCTGACTTGGAAAACCCAGAACACAGACATTCTATAGAACTACATGAAGTGATAGCCAGAGTTGGGGGAAGGGATAGGGAGGGGGTGGGAGGGTCAAAAATGGGAAGGGATTGTAAAGTCGATACGATACATATGTGCATGAAATACCCAAATTCATTGTAAACATTATGTACTACATGTGTATATTAATAAAAATAGTGGGAAAAAATCACACATATTGTTGACTTCTCTGTGTTATCCACAAAAAGTGAAGAAACTGAAAAACACAAATAGGAAAATCAAAGTTGCATAACTACAACACATAGAACAAGTATCTTTTTGGATGTATGTCCTTTCAGACACCTTTATAATTTTCCAAAAGTGAGTATATTATCAAAATACTATAATATCCTTTCTAGGTCAGTTGGTCAGTTAGTTTTCATTTGGCAACATCAAAGGTTTTTTTTTTTTTTGAATTTCGGGTTGATTCCATAGCAATCAATATGTTTCTGAAACACTAACTTAAGATTGCACAGTACTCTGGTAAGATTTCTGCGAGTTACTTAACCAATCAAAAAGTATTGCACAATTATTTTATGCTTTTTAATGCTAAAAGTCCCTGAAATATGTGTCTTTTTCTGTCATTGCTTTCTTAGCATAATGGCTGGAGATCTTGGATACATATACTATCAAAATAAATTTAAATTAGGTGTTATTTGATATAGACATATGTATCTACATATATTTGTGTGTAAATGTGTACAGATCATTGTGCACTTACTATTGTCTTTTCCTTTTAAGCATTCTGTAGACCTAACCCTTCCCCACTTTTGAAATGGTCAGAATGTAAAAAACTGAACTCAAAATACATGTGACTGATGAGTTAATTGAAATAGTAGGAAATGAAACTGAGCTTTTCTTTTTGTGGTACTAGAGACCGAGCCCATGGCCTTCAGATGGAGCTACATCTCCAGGCTGTATTTTGGTTTTTGAGACAGAGTCTTGTTGCTGAGTTGGCTGGGCTGAGCTTGCGCTTGCAATCCTGTTCTGTCTCCCAGAGTGCTGGAATTATAATCCTGGGCCCAGATGAAACCAGAGACTTTGCATCACAGGTCTGCAAGCAAGGGCATCAGCAGACTATGGACTGAAACCTCTGAAACTGTGGGCCAAAATAAACCTTTCTTCCACACAGTTTACACACAACAGAATTATATATATGTTAGGATCTTGTCATAGCGTCAAAAGGCTAATTGGCACATCGCACATATTCCAGATTGGCTAGTGGTAGTTCTTTTGAGATGGCTTGACATGTAGGTTAAGAGCAGAGGAGGGTACATTTGATTAATATGTGAGGAGAAGAAAACAATAACTAGCTAAGTCTTCAATGGGTATACCTGAGTGTTTACAGAACATTCAGTTAAATGCACAGCAGGAAAATGAATATAGGACTCGTAGTTACAAAACTCTTTCTGGTGTGTGCTAACAGGATAAATGTGGAAAGTCATCAATAAATAGGAGTTAATTGACTTTCTCAGCAAGAAGAACCCTCAGCAAGAATTGGAGACTAAGAAGCAAGGAGAATCAAGGGCAAAATCCTGGACAAAGTCATTTAAAGAGTCAGAAGAAGCCACGTGGGGTGGGCCTTACCTGCAATCTCTGTACTCTGGGAGGCTGAGGACAGAAGGATCACAAGCTTGATCGTAGCATGAGAAAGGAACATAGTGAGACCCCATCTCAAAATTTATAAAAAGTAAATAAAGGACTGAGGAAGTACCCACAACTGCCTGGGGTTAAATCTGATGTGACTTAAAAAAAAAAAAAGGAGAAACTGGTGGCAACCATGGCTACCAAACAGCTATGGGATAACAACTAAAATACAGTGATGAGGGAACACTGTCCTGTGGAGCTTGTACGTGCTCTTCGGCCTTGGTAAGTAGCACTACCTTAGTTAGAACAATTTCAGTAGTAAGTTCCTTGAGCAAGCTGAAGAACAGTAGGAGGCAGGAAAAGGAAATCTGAATTTTTTCCCTAGAAGTTTATGTGTAAATAGGAAGAGCAAAATAGAATAACAGATGACTGAGCAAGTATAGTTTTTGTTTTTGAAGATGAGGCAAAATGAAACATGTATTATCTATACCTAGCAGAACCAGTTGGTGAAGAATTCTTTAAAAATTTTTTTTTGAAGGCTGAATCAAGATCTTGGAAAAAATAGGACCAGCTGGGATGAAAGCACAAGGGAAAAGAACCACTCTGATTATGATATGGGATGTTTCATTTTCTGAATCTTTGCCTAAGGCAGAGAATTTGATAATTTGTTTAACAGCGAAGGAGAAAATTGAGAGATTTTTTTTCCAAAACCTCTACTGTATCTATGAAATTCTGTGGGTAGTTATGTACTCAAGGTGGGAAACAGATCATAAAATAAGTGGGGAAAGAGTCTAGTGGTAAAATTTTAGAGTAGCTATGTAGGAGTGTGGGAATGCTCAGAGACAATGATGACGGATGAGGTTCATGATAAACATCTGATTTTGGAGCGCTCCAAATCTCATTGGGACCGAACTTTAAGTGATACATCTGTTTTCAAGCGAGTGGCAGCTGGGAAGATGAGAATGCTTATTGTGATCCTTGGTTATATAACACATAGCATGTGGCAAGTCCGTGTGTAGATGGCACAGGAACTTAGGGGAGAACAGGGAAGCCATGTCTTCAGGTCAGTGACTGAAATGATGCCCCAACAGATGCAAATTTGAAGAGAAGCCTGTAGAAAAGAGCTTGTGGAGGGAAGGCAGGGGAGAGTGAAATGTGATCAGAGGAAGCATCTTGGGAATGAGCCACATGAGAGCACAGGAAGCCACGGCTGCTGTGGTCAATGCAGCAGTTCTTGTAGTCATACGTTTTGGAGATGGAGCTGTTCCAGCTAGTCATGTGTTCCAGCAGATGGCCTTGAGATTTGCTGCTGAAGCGGAAGAAACAGCCCATGCAGTGAATAGAACAAGTCTAAAGCAAGGTAAGGATTGTTCCTGGAGCCGCTTGGACTTCCACAAAAAGACGATAGCTGCTGTTGTAGAGAAGACTGTGAGCAAAGTGGCAGGATTCTTAACACATGCCCACAATGACCAATCCAGTAGGGGCTAATGAAAGCTGGTTCCTAGAGGTTGGGATTACTGGTATGTCTATCAAATCGAGTTGTGCACAGCAGCTGAAAGGGCTGAGCTGGAATCAAGGCTGTCGCGATAAAAGAAAGTAATTCACCATGCATTTTATAAGAGAATCTTCATTTCAAAAACAGTTATAAATAATGCTCTGTATTCTAGGATAAATCAGACTTTAGAGAAGGCAATTAACAGGACAGAGCATTCTGCAGAAAGATGGACAATGTGGAAAAGTGCATTTTCAATAGAACAAGGGTTTGAAGTATTTTGCCACTGCAGGATGCCAACAATGTCAAGTGCAGAATAGTGGGTACAGGACAGAGCAAAACAGAAAACAAATTGAAAAAGTCATCTTCCATATGCCTGGTAGCATCTGACCATCATATCACATCAAGACCTGAGGTCATTATAAAACTTTAGGAGATACGGTATGTCCTACCATACTATGATGGTTAGCTATGACTGGGAGCCCATTTTGGAAAGACCAAAATTGAAGCAGATATTCCTAAAGGTGCAAGATTCCCTCCAATAGGGTCTACATCGCATGTCAAGAATCATCAAAAATCAAGACCAATATTCAGAATGATTCCCTAAACTTAGTGAAAATCCTCAGTGATCAGAGAAGAATTCAGTAATATTCACCTAACAGCACAGATTAATAGATCCTGAGTAGGGCACTTTGAGAAATAATAAGAATTTAATGATGAGTATCATTAAGTTTTGGTTCCTAAGAAGATTTTTGGAGAAAGATGTATGAAATATGTTTATTATATTGTGGGTAAAGACCATCTCTAAACTTCGTTTCAAAAATTAGGTTCAAAATAAAATATTTGGTAATTAACCATTGGATACCATTATTAACCACTGGATACTTTTTATTATTAAAACGACTGCTTTCTTTAAGAAAGCTCAACTATAAATGAGGTTGTTTTAGTTGTAAACTAAAAATATCAAAAGGTTAGAAGCCTAAGAAAAACTTTGTAGGGGGTTATAGCAAAGATGTGGTTAACTTCTGTGACAAGGAAAATGGCATGGTTATGGCAGACAGAACCCATGAAGATAACACCATGAAGGGCTGGTGAATATTTATGTGAGCGCCTGGGAATTATAGATTGGAAGATAGAGATCTCTACGAGGTTAGAAGACACCCCATCCCCCCAAAAAGTGTGGCAGAAATATACACAATAGATTTTTTTCTTCCTACAAAAATTCTCACATTCTTTACAGAGAAAAATACTGAAAATTTTCTATTTACATGGTAGGATGATAATCAGAGTTTGTCGGAATGAAAACAGCATTCTTGGGTTAACTTCACAAATGACGTTATGCCTTTTTCTTGCATATGCCCAAGGCTTGCTCACTCATACACAGGCTGAAAAGTTACTTCTTCAATCATCACTGATTTATATCAATGAAACCATATGTTACATAATTGGTAAATCAGTTGTAGAAAGGACAAACTTTTAGCTGCAAATCAACATTGACGCTAGAAGCTCTGAGTCTTGGAGGGGATTTGTACTGGAATTGATGAACCCAGCACAAGTGCATCTAAGGTCAATTAGATGTTGCTCTTTAATTCTGAAGAGAATTATTTTACGCTGGAGCATATTCATAATTTTTTTTAGTTTGCCTAAACTTGTGCTTGTATGTGATGCATTAATCTTAAAATATTAGTGACAAAAGGAAATTCCAAATCATCTCAGTGTGTGTGTGTGTGTGTGTGTGCTGTATACATATCCCCCCCCCCCCAATTCTGCCATACCTCTCCTCTCTGTCACCATAAGTTAATTAGCATGCTAAGGTAGGTGGTGACATGAGTTAGCACTGACAGTATGCAAGAAAAATGCTAATGTAAAGGTAAGTATTATTTAAGTATTAAGAAAAGTTGTATTTATAGTACCTTTAGACAAAGAGGCCAAATAAGCCTTGCTGTTTGGGCTTGCAATGTCTTTTATTTGTTCCATAAAATCCCCACTAGAATGCTCTGACATTAGAGTACTTTTGTTAATTAAGTGTTCTGGTTGACAAAATGTTTGACCAAAAACACCTTCCACTTCAACTGTTCGTGCTGAAAAGATCTTTTTCCAGTCTCGGGCACTTTCCAGCTTTCAAAAGAAGACTTGGTTGCATTCACACAAATCATTTCCTTATGTCTGAAGCTGGAAACATTATGCTTTTTTTTGCTCTTCCACGCATTTTAATAATTTTCCTAATTTTCTGTCTATGTTCCCATCGCAGGCACTCCCCGCATGGACAAGCTCTGGGTCCGCCATCAAGATGAAACTGTCTCCTGCGAGCCTGTGTTTCGTCAGCGCTTCCCTCATCTGGCTGCTTGCACATCACGGAGAAGATCTTATCAAAAAACCCTAATTCTGAATGGAAATCCACGTGTAAAGTACCTGGCCTGCACACTTCATGCTTCTGTGCAGTCAAGCCTCATGTTCAGCATTTACAATAACAGTTTCATCTCTCCTCTTTGCTTTGATAAATATGTAGATTGGGGTTCTATGGCTTTTTCATTAAATCTTGTGGCTTAAAAATATCCAAGTATCAGCTAGAAATTCTAGCTAATGCCAAAGTTCTAATAATAATTAAACTCTTCAGTATTTACTCACTCTAGGATATTTGGCAATTTAGTAATCTGAACAACAAACTTCAAATTCTTAGAAATAAATCTCTAGAAAACAGCATTTTAGTCATCATAGCAGCCAGAATAGTTGCTACCTGAAAGAAGGACAAATTAGAAGCCACGGCCCATTCTTTAGAGCAGGTCTGATGGGGGTGGAGGGGTACATCGTTGGGGTAATCATTCCAAAAGGTACTTAACATTCACCAAGAGTGTTATGTATGTCTTTGTTTCCATCCTTGTAATGGAAGGAAGTTAGGGCCATGTTTAAGGATACAAACGATAATTCAAGACATACAAGTGAGGGGTACAGAGTCAAGACGGTGTTGTAGTGGGACCTCTGGGAAGGATGTTCCCAATGCAACCAACCAGGGAAGCAAACAATTTAAAAAAAGGATATCTTGAGACTCCAACAAAATTCAAAAATAAAAGGTAAAACCCCAGGTGAGCTATCAGGTGGTGCTCAGTCGGGTGTCTGTACCCTCTGTCATGCCATGGGCCACAGCCTGCAGGCCGGAAGAGGAAGCAGGTCCCCCTCACCCTGCTGGATGGCCTGAGGGAGCGGTGGAGAGAAGCAAAACCCAGTATGGCTAACAGGCATGCCGTAAAACAAGAGAGGGCGAAGCGAGTGGTCTGCATCCCTGTCACACCAGCATACTGCGGCCCACAGGCCTAGCAGGCTTATGAAGGAGGCTCCGCTCACACCCGTGGAAAGTGTAAGGCCAACATGGAAATGAGCGAGGTGCAGTAGGAACTAAGAAGGTTTTACTGAAAACTTATGCCCCAACATATTTAAGAGTCTAAAAGAAATGGACAAGTTCCTAATTTCATATCAACCTCCAAAACTGAAGAAAGAATAAATAATATACCTGAATAGACCAATATCCAGTGGTGGAACTAAAGGAATAACAGCGCTTCTGACTAAGAAGAGCGCGGGACTCAGGAGATTCAGAACAGAATTCTACCAGAAGTCCAGGGAAGATTTAATGGCGACACTCATCAAATTCTTTAAAGAAACCAAAGAGAAAGAAAAGTTGCCAAAAATCAATCCCTGAAGCTAGTATAACTTTAATACCACATCCAGACAAAGACTCAACCAAAAAAGAAAAGAAAACTACAGGCTAATATCCCTAACGAATATAAACACACAAGTACTCAATAGAATTCTTGTCAACAAAATGCAGCAAATCATAAAGAAGACTACACATCATGACCAAGTGGGCTTCATCCCAGAGATGAAGGGATAGTTCAATCTATGCAAGTCAATACATGTAATACACTATATTAATAGATGCAAATATAAAAATCATTTGATCATCTCAATAGTTGCAGAAAAAGCATTTGACAAATTTAACAGCAATTTATTATAAAGACTGTGGAGAAAACAGGAATAGAAGAACCTTACTTCTGACCAACCTGATCCAAGCCATTTACCACAACCCCCTCACCAACATCATTCTAATTGGAGAAAGAGTGAAAGTATTTACCCTAAAATTGGCAATAAGACAAGGATGTCCACTGTCACCTCTGATTTTCAATATAAGGCTTGAAATTTTGACCAGAGCAGTCAGGAAAGAGAAAGAAATAAAAGGAATATGAATTGAGAGGGAAGAAGTTAAGATAACCCTAACTGCAGATGACATGATACTGTACATCGAATAACCAAAAATTCCTACCAGGAAGCTTTTAGAACTAATAAATAAATAAATACAGGAAAGCATATTACAAAACCAATACCCATAAATCAATAGCATTTCTATACACTAATGAATCCAGTGAGAAGGAAATCAACCTCACTCACGATAGCAACAACAAAAATATTTAGTAACACACCTTACCAAAGAAGCGAAGGAACTACACAAAGAAAACTACACAATCTTGAAGAGAGATACTGAAGAGGACTTTAGAAAATAAAAAGACATCCCATGTTCCTAAGTAGGAAGAAAAAATATTGTCAAAATGGCCATACTAGGGGCTGGAGGAATAGCTCAGCAATTAATAGCATTTGCCTAGCATGGCACATGCTAATTCCTGGAATTTGATTCCCCGGCACAACATAAGGCTGGCATGGTAGCCCATGCCTGTAATTCTAGCACTTGGGAGGCTGAGGTCAGCTGGGCTACAGAGAGGACTCAGAACCATTTTGGACTACAGAATGAGACCCTGACTCAAAAAAAAAAAAAAAAAAAAAAAAAAAAACCCTCCCAGGCTGCTGGACAATTTCAGTACAATACCAATCAAAACACCAACATCACTTTTCACAGAACAACAACAACAACAACAACAAAAAACCCTCTAAAATTAAGATGGAATCAGAAGAGACTCAGACAGGAGAACCAACAGAACAAAACTGAGGCTACTGAAACAAACCCACCCACCTCAGTCAACAGATTTTCAACCAAGGGGCCAAAACAATCACTGGGGAAAACACAGGATCTGCAAGAAATGGTGCTGAGGAAACTGGCTTACCCCAAGCAGAAAAACAAACTTAGATCTGTATCTGCCAACACACACTAAAATCAGATCAAAATGGACCAAAGAGCTGGATATAAAAGCAGAAACACTGAACCTGATGAAAGAAGAAAAACAGGTAAAATCCTAGCAGACAGGAAGGCAAGGAAGGATGTTCTGAACAGAATGCCACCCGCACGTGAAGTACACCAATGGAAACACATCAAACTGAAAGGCCATTGCATAGCAAAGAAGCCATCAACAGGATAAAGAGACAATCCACAGAGGGGAGCAAACGTTTTGCCGGCACTCCTTCAGGCAGAGGATTAATACCTAGATGACATAAAAAAACCTCAAAAAATAAAATCTCTTAACATAAATGACCCCATTAAGAAATGTGCTGCTGAAATGAAATTTCTCGAAAGAGGAAGTATGAGTAGGCGACAAGCACAAGGAAAATGGTCAGCGTCGCCGGCCATCAGGGAAACACAAAGTAAAGCACGGAGGTTTCGCCTCCCCCCAGAGAGGCCGGCCTACATTAGAAACTTAAAAAACCATCGTTGGCGAGACTGTGAGGGGAAGACAATGCCTTTCGTATGTTGGTAGGAGTCCAGTCTGCCTCAATCACTATGGAAACCAGTCTGGAGATTTCTTGGAAAGCTGAAAATAGAAGTCTCATGGGTCCAGGTACAGCTCTGCTAGGCATGCTCCCAAAAGAGTCACCATATCAGAAAGACACACATATAACCATGTTTTATAGCAGCATAATTCATAATACCTAAGTCCTGCAAGCAACTTATTTTCCAATCAATAGAAGAATGGATAAAGAAGACGTGGTGTCTATACACAAGGGAATACTGGGCAGTCACAAAGAAGGACAGATATAAAGTATTTGGAAGGAAATGGGGCCACCTTGCATCAACAATGCTCCATGAAATGGACTAGACACATAAAACACTAAGTATCGGTTCTCATAGCTAATTTTATAAAAAGACCTTAACACGAGACAGAGAGGAGGAGGAGGGGCGGTAGCCTGCCAGGAAGGAAGGGAAGGGAAGAGCCACCCAGAGCCCTAGTAGGGGAGGCACAGGGAAAGGGTAAGACGGTAGGAAAGGGGCCCAACGCGATGTAGACTGCCGCTGTTTCACCAATCCATGTTTTCAGTGTGTTATTGAATCTGTGGTTAATGTGCCTTCAAGTTTAAAAAAAACTAAAGAAAACAAATCCTGAAATTGTTCTATATTTATTTCTATGGTTATTTTCATTTCTATTCTTTTGGAACAATAAATACGTGTTCTACTTGATGTTTTCGCACATTTATTTATTTTAGCTTGATACATATTAAAGTTTTATTTCACGGATACTTAAATAAATAAATTCTGGAGTTA
Organism: Ctenodactylus gundi; assembly: GCA_004027205.1. Lineage (NCBI taxonomy): Eukaryota > Metazoa > Chordata > Mammalia > Rodentia > Ctenodactylidae > Ctenodactylus > Ctenodactylus gundi. Next base: position 529,271 of record PVKB01000406.1, on the reverse strand, counting down.
AAAAAATAAAACATGCAATTAAGGAATGTTGGGAAGCGTAAGTAGAACCCAGGTTAAAACTGAAACACAGGTGAAAGTTTCAAGCTCTGTGATTTTCTAAATGTCCTCATCTTTCCCTCAAAAGGAGAAAGGACCCACCACTGGGCTGACACCCATTTGGAAAACTGAGCAATGGCTTGGTCCTCTAAAAGGCTACTTACCTCAAATCTCTATTCTGGAAAGAGGAAAGGGGGGAAAAAAAATCTCTATTCTGATGGCTCCATGTACACGCCTTATGGTTATTTCTGGTGCTAGAAATGTGATAGAAGGAAAACAAACCTACACCCTTGCCTGACAAGCTTCTAGGCTTTCACAGACAGATATGTGTACAAGCAACTACAGTCGGTTATGACAACATCAAATGTGCTGTACGAAACATTAATGAAAACCAGCTAAAGCAGTAAGAAAACAAGAGTCCGAGATAAGCAAAAAGTGCATCATGAAGGGACTTTGTGACCTTCACAGAGACATTTGAAAGTGATCCTAGGTGTGAGCTGGAAAATCAAGTGGGTCACTTTGTATGTGAGACCTCTGGCTGACACACGGAAGCATGGATCAGGCAGCGTGGGACATCTCCTGCTGCCCCCACCTGGTCAGATCCTTCCAGTCAAGACCTTGCTCAGAAAGCTGCTGCACGCTGGGGATAGTTTTAAGCCTTGGTTAACAGAGTTAAACTATGGATACTTAAATCCTACCTTATCCCAGTAGCTTGTCTTACCACAGTCAAGAAATTTAACTTCTTTGTTCCTCAATTTCCATATCTGTAAAGTGGGGTTAGATATGTACCTTCTGGGTTACCGTAAGGAACAGAAGTGCTTAGAACCTTGTTCAACTCATGCTGGCCCTCACTGGGTGCTTCGCACATGTTCTTTCTTACACTTCCTTCCGTACCCATCGACAGCACAGATCATTATCACCACTTTACCGTAGTCTCTAAATTTTAGGATGTCTTTCACAGTGTCAGACACAAAACAGTTTTAGATACAGCAAAACAAAATTCTCTTCTGTCGCTCTCTGTTCTGATTGCATTGGGTAATTAATGATTTTTACCGATGGTTTTTCTCTTGACTTTCCTTTTTTCTGCCAGCATAAATATGAAAGTTTCATTTACTCCAGTGTGGTTTACTACCTCTCTGGACTGGGTCCTATGTGTCATTCCCTAAGAGACGGTGTCTGAAGCAGAAGGCCTAAGATGAGCTGTGTGCAAACTGCTATAGAGTATTTCAGGCCACTAGAGTAGAAAGCAACACTGCTGTGACCCACTGGTACATCGGCCTCCTTGGCCCTGAAGTGTCACACTGCTCCTGCAGTAGGGCAGGAAAACTGTGACCCGGTTGAGCAAAACCATGACCAGTTCCAAGAACAGTGGAATAAATATTTCATATGACAAATAATGGAGACTGCTTGTCCACAAAATGTGAAAACCATCTACGGGGAAAAGCTCAGTGCCATATCCATATTGTCTTGTATTTATTTGACCTAGTTGGAAGCAGAACTGCAGACAGGAGTCAAGGGCCTTATGAAAGGGCTCTTGGGAACCAATGTGCCTTGTGGCACGGTGACTGGACATGAAGCATCTGTAAAGATGTTTTACTAGGCATTTTAGGAAACAGAAAATGTAACTACATGACCAGCATTTCAGCACACCCAGGGCCACTAGAGGTGAGAGGAGGAGCCTCCTTCTAGACGCCCCCTCAGAACAGCAGAGTCTCAGGCCCTGTTCACTCCTACCTGGACACCCTGGAAATGTTTCCAAGTTTTGCTGCCAGTAAAAACAAAAAACAAAACAGAACTCTCATATTCTGTTTGGCTTTCTGTGGTTTCAGGTCTACTGCATCCTATAGGTTTTACCTGACCAAACCTATTGGTTTTATCTGTTTCTTTTTGCACTTTGCTTTAGGTATACACATTTGGGGTGGGGGCTCTTTTATCTTCTTTTCTTTTGGGGATGGGAGAAGGAACAAAGATAACCTCTAGACATTCTGTTGCCTAGCCCAGGGTCAAAGAATTTTAGCTCAATCATTGTACTAGATCCAGATTTAAGGTAGATGAAAGCTAGACTCAAATTTGGGTTGCCAGGTCATTACTCTCTGATGATACCTGAGGCCCGTGGACAGCTAGGCATGGTTCCATTTACAGCAATAACTGATAACCTTCTCTCAATTTCAACAGCCTCTTTTCTCAAATCTTTAATAAATATTTTGCTTGAACTGTTTTTCTCCTCCCTCCAAGTGCATTAGGAATCCATGTGGTTCCCTGAGAAGATTTTGAAGACTCAGTCTCATATTCTCTATCGTATCCAGAGCATCCTACAGCCAAAAAATAAAAGGCAGTGAGTGCAGTTTATGTATCTGGGCTCTGGAAGCAGAGAGATCTTTATTCTTTTTCAGCTCTTCCACTGACACTCTGAACAAACCACTGGTTTTAAATTTTATACACTTATTGTTTAATGACTCTTCAGAGTGAAAATCCCTATATAATGAGCACCCAAGTCAAATAAGAGGACAGAGCCAGTCTCCTCCTGCCATTCTCTCCAGGCCTTGCTGTCCTGGGGATTCAGGGCATAGGATTCTCCATTATCCCAGGGTAAAATACTAAAGACGTTTTGATCCAGGACTTGGCCTTCCTAAGCCTCGATCTCTTCTCATGTAAAAACAGGAAAAGAAGAGTACTAATTTCAAAGAATGTAAAGATTAAATGACATTACCATTGTCAAGTACTCCGTACAAAACTGGATATTTAGCCAATCAGTAGAGACTGTTGTGATAACTCGTTTTAAGTATTTGCTTACTTGTTTCAGGTTGATCTATCATTTGTCTTCCTTACCAGAGAATGAACATCACTTTGGGGGACAATATTCTAGGGTTTGAAGCTAGCCAGGAAAACAAACAGAGCTGGGAGACCTATGCAAAAGAAGAGAGACAGGAACACGGACAGATGAACGTACATCGCAGAGAAGCGTTGTGAACTACCAAAACGAATTTCATCGGCACAACAAAGCTGAGAGATGAGACAAGAACAAAAGAGGCTTTATCAGTAAGAAGGGAGAAGGGAAGATCAGATACTATGTTTCCCAAATCAGAGATATTTAATCCAAATTTAGCACTCATGAGAACCTAGTAAAGGAAAATTCTGGTACTAATTGGACATGAATTGAGGGTCAAGGCACAGGAAACCTATTGGGTTTTTGTGCTAACTTATTTTTAGGAACAAATTATGTTCCTCATAGTGGTTCCATGGAGGGCCTAATGTCACGCTTCCTGAAAGACAATACCAACACGGGGGCGTAAGTTTTCTTCTAATGGGCTCTTTGTTGACCTCTCGACACCCAGAAAATTTTTCTATCATATCTCCTCTTTGAGACACTACTTTGTCTTTCTCTGTTTTAGTTTACCTGCCCCTCTTCCTTCCCCAATTGTGTACCATTCCTGGCCCCATAGAACAAAGGGAGAAGTTTCCTGTCTGTGTTTCTGTTTGGAAGAGTTTTACTGTGTAACATTCTTAGGCTGCAGATTTCATCACTTGGCCTAACACTGAGCTGGTGACAGTGTTACAACTCTTGCAAAAAGGTCAACTCTATTTTGAGAACCCCAAAATATGAGAGACCATACCTCAAAGATCTTTTTATACCTTTTTCCAGGCTTGGAAGTGAGTTTGATTAAAATTTGAGAAGCGCACTAATGGGGAGTGCACAACGCATATTTCCTTCTCTTAATTAATCCATTAATAAGCACTTAGTAAAGGTTCATTTCCTTAGCTTTCCCTTCCAGCACAGTCTGAATTTCAGCCTAGAAAAATGTGCAAGATATGCTGCCTCAGGAGTCTACCAGACCTCATTTGACACCTAGTTGACCACTCTTTCTGTGATCCTGAGCAAATTTTGCAATTTGAGTATTAATCTCCTATTTTGTAAAATACGGTTACTTGTATGCATACAGTTTCATTGTGAAGTTGGTGAACTTTTACCTTCAAGACCTTGCTCAGCACCTGTACAGTGGATCTTAGTAATAACTATAATGCTACAAAATTGACTGAGTACTCTCATTTCATTGTATTACAACTAATGTTTCTAATCAATGATTAGTGTATAACTGGTGATCATCATCACCACAGCGAATACCCATTGAACCCTCACACTGTACTAGGTAATGTTGACACACTGTTATTTTAAATTCACAATGGATCTTGGAGTCTGTTGTTCTTGTACTCTCAAATTTTAGAGATTAGAAAACTGAGATTAAGTAATTTTCTCAAATCCTATAGTAGTAACATGAGGAATGAGCTTGGAAGTGAAAATGTTTGACTGCCAATCCCATGATCTCGACCTGATCTCTGTGCACCATGTTTCTCTTCCACTTGTTCTGTTTACAAAATCAATTTTAGAGCTTGTCCAATACATTTGTAAACATTTTAATAAACCATATACATATGGTTTTGCAATGTGTTGGAGTTCAAGATTTTGAATTGAGCGTGTTTGCCAAACATGTGTATTAAATATGAGAGGAGGGCAGGTGGGATTAATGGTTCACATTTAACATCATTCTTATTTTCCTAAAACCTCCTGCTTATTGTTTGAAGTTACGAATAGTAACTGACACTTTAACTGTCTGAGTAATAGCATTCTTTCATGAGATAAGTGTAATCTTTCAGCAAATTTGGTGTTTGGGATTTTCTCCCATAATAGGCATGTCACAGGGTCAAATTGGAAATATCATGACAATAAATTCAGAATCAATTAAAATTGTAGCTCAAAATTGTTTCATGTTAATATTTAAAACAAGACTAGTGGGAGTTTGGTCTCTAAGTAGAAGCCTGGAAAGAGAAAATGCCCTCTACATATATGTACTCAAATATCAGGTATATTACAAATAAATTAATTCTTATTGTGTTCTATGTTTAACAAAAATGTCTCTGTTATCTCCTCTACATATGTATCAAATGGCTTTTTCTTAACCCCTCAAACATCCAAGATCAACCTTATAATTTTCAATGTAATACACCTGCAACATGAATTCTCGTATTTCTGGATCTTTCCACTGAATGTTACACTATCTACCAACTCCCCATCTTGAAATTCACCACTGTGGTCCCCTATAACATGCAACTTGTATTTGTTGAAATCTCCATGTGTTTCTGGTACCCTGAGAGCTCCCAGGAATGGGGAGTAATAAACCTTGGACTCTTCCCTTGAGATTTCTACGATTTCTACAATATAATCAGAGTGTGTGTGTGTGTGTGTGTGTGTGTGTGTGTGTGTGTGTGTGTGTGTGTAGTTCAATGAAACCAAGAGAAGTATGTACAAGACTGAGAGGAAAGGATACTTAACTCTAGGGAGGGGGGTCCTACGAGGGGTCTACAGAGACCCTGGGCTTAGGTTACTAAAGGATGCACAGAAAATTGCCATGTATAAGAACAATTTAGGAATCAGATAAACACATTCAGACAGGCATGAAACAATATACCATAAAACAGCCTTGCTTCTAAAGGAAAAAGAAATAAAACACAGGCTACAGTGGTACTTAAAACTTGTATTAAGAATAAATTTTTATGCCTATGAAATAATAATCAGTATTATTTCATGTCTTCATGTAGCCACTTACTAAAACAAATGTTTCTCTTGTTTGTTTTTGGTCCTAGGGATTGAAACCGTGGCATTTGCTTTGAGCTCCATCTCCAGCCTCCTTAAGATTTTTAATTTTGAGGCTGGGCCTCAGAAAATCACTAAGTTGCCCAGGGTGGGCTTGAGCTTGTGATCCTCCTGCTTCAGCCTCCCAGAGCGCTGAGATAACAGGCCTGCACCCCCGGACCTGGAAAAAAATGTTTCTTGAATTATTTCCTATGTTCCAGTCTCTGTGAGATGTTTATGCAGATACTGTGATAGAAATAGGGTAAAATCTAATGAGGAAGGAAGAGCTTATTCTATGAAATCAGCTCTTTACCGACATCATAGGTACTGGAAAAACAAAAGCACGACAGACCAATACTTTCATGAGAATTATACAAAAAATCCTCATTCAACAACAAATTAAAATTAAAAAGGTTTTCTTGGATATGCAAATGAGTATTTACAACAAAAAAGAAACTCCAAAATAACATATAGTTCTTCATCAACTAAAGTTAGTTTACTGCAATGACCTTACTGTTAATCTTCAGGTTTGGACTTTTTGAAGGTGTAGACATATGACACCAAAGTTACAAAACCTTAGAATTTTATTAGTCATTCAACTGCATGAAAATACTGATGTGAAAACCTCCCAAAATTTGATATGTCATTCTGACTAACTGTAAATCATACTCATTAGTTCATTCCACTTGGGGATTTTGTTACAAAGAGGTGAAAACTCCCTGCCTTTACTAAGCTCAGTGTTAAAGCAAATTAATAGGATAATTCTGCGATGCATGATAATACTTGGCAAAGGAATATATGAACCAATTAGATTATAATATTTTTTCTAACAAAGAGTCATTGCTAAATTTGTTTAATCCACAAATTGACTCTTCCTGCAACTTGTTAAAATATCCCCACCAGCCTTCCTGTAGCACACAGATTGTCATGGGATAGGAACAGAACACCTCTGCTTCTCCTCCCTCTGTGTGTACATTTTCACTGGTAAATGCAATAGGAAGCTCGGTCGCCTTCTCTTTCCTAGCACTATGGCAGGTGTGTAGCTACCAATAAGGCTGAATGTCCTATCTAGTAACAGCCAATCAAAAAACTTTTAGTTGGTGCTTCTGAGAAGAAAGTAACAAGTGTGTAACAGAGCAACAAAGTGGAACACACTAGAGGAGTCTTTTCTCCCACTGAAAATCATGACTTGAAACCCACTGTCTGGAGCTAACTAGAAAATGTATTAAAAACACATGAACCACCTGGGCCCAAACCATAAAAGTACACTGTTTTATCACTAGAATTTACCTTTTCTATCACATTTTTAAAAGACTTATGAATATTTAGGACCCAGCTTAACATGTAAATAAAATAATAGAAATTTTAAAAATAAACTCATTGGCTTATGTTTTGTCTAGATAAAAGAAAATGGAACGGTTGCACATGCCTATAATCCCAGAACTCTGTGAAGCGAAGGTCAGAGGGTCATGAGTTCATGCCCAACTTAGCAACTTTGCAAGACTATGTCAAAATAAATAAATTATCTAATTGATTTAAAAATAAAGGGCTAGAGAGATAGCTCAACTCAAAGACCCTTGGTTTAATATCCCCAGCATTTAGAAAGAAAAGTCCCAGATGACAGCAGTAAGGATCTGGTCAGGACAGAAGACAGGGTATGGGATGTGAACTCTAGATGGATCCCTGAATCTGGTGGAAGTTGATGGTAGATGGGCAAAGAAAAGACCCCAGTAGAGTGACCATGATGGTTAGCGCCCAGAATGCGCATTGAGAAATGGAAGACCATGGTGATGATGTCTGGGTGTCTTAACATCAAGCCTGTCACAGCTGGAACACGAGATTAAAGCTCGTCTTCACGTGCTGGAGTCCTGGGGGCCCAGAGAGGAACCAGCACGTTTCAGTGACCCGCTACTGACCTGTTTAAGTCCAGAGCCCACCACGTGGGTAAGAAGCAGACAGAGCAGAAATTGGGATCCAGAAGTAGAAATCCACATGTGGAGGGCTTCAGGGTCAAGAGCACCAGGGCCAAATCCATAGGATACTAAGTCTGCACGTGAGAACTGTTCATCTCACGCCCAGCGCTCTCCACTGGCCTGGAAGCAGGTCACTCTGTGATGGAACATGCAGGCCATGCTGAAGCAGCCACGTGAGGGCCGAAGGACAATTTTGGAGGTTAGAAGATTCAGAGGCAAGAGACAGGTGAGCTAAATATGATGTGAGGAGCTGGAGTTCCACATCTGACAAATGAGAACCCATTTTGCTAAGTCGTGCCTCTCTTAAAAGAAGACATTCTTTTAAAAGACGTAGAAATCTTGTCAAAATTTGCAGCTAAAAGAAGACCCTTTTACACAAAGCCTGGTCAGGGTGAAGCTTTGAATCCCCACAGCGTGTCCTCTGGCTGCGTTTCCCATTCAGTATTTTCTCCTGTCTGGGAATTATTTAGCATTTCCTTGTTGGTCCTTGTTTTCCCTATGCAACAGGGTGGAAACTAAATTCCAACTATTTGAACTTTTGACTGAATAACGGTTACACTAAAGTGTAGTCTTAATGTATTCTCTCCAATATTAGTGATCTTAAAGAGGGAGGTTATTTTGTCCATTACTGAAAGATGGGAATATTACCTTTCAGCAGGGAAAGTGAAAAGAGCCCTGTAAGACAGGCAAAGACCACTCCGGGGAGGCCAGGGAAGTGATCTATACCGGGAGACTGAGGCAGGAGGATCACAGGCTGGTGCCCAGACTGCATAACAACAATTCAAGGAGACCTTATCTCAAAATCAAAAGTAAAAATGGGCTGGGGATGTAGCTCAGCGTGAAGGTCCTGGGCTGCATCCCCAGTAAACACACACACACACACACACACACACACACACACACACACACACACACACACGCTCTCTCTCGCTCGCTCTCTCTCTCTCTCTCTCTCTCCTACAGCTAGATAGATACTCCTAAAAACTAAAGACATGGAGAAAGTCATTACCCGTTTTTACGTCTTTGTTGCAATTTGAGTATTTTTTTTCTTTTAAATCAATGTACTAAATAACTTCAAACATGTATAGGACTTATCACATATCTGTACTCATGAAGCATGAAAATCTAAGAAATTACCTAAGCCAGAGGGCATTGCTACTCTTGTGCAAGGGACGAATTCATTGTGTAAGTAAAGGGTAAGTTCCTGCAACATTAGAAGATCATAGTCTTTAAATGCGTAATCTAATTTACTCATGGCAGGTTCTCAGCTCTTTGAAAAGGATATAGTCATTTTTAACCTTCTCATTGTTTACTGTTATGCATCTGACAATGGAATTTCATTTTTAGACATTCAGGCCTTTTCCTAATGAGATGATGCCCCAAAAAGAGTCATTTCCGATGATCTTTGGAGCCCATGTTTTAATTCCTTTCTAGGAAAATAGAAATAAACAACCCATATTTGGTCTTTTCTCATTTCCTTCTTTATAAGACTTCAATCTACAGCCCATCCTTTCCCTGTGGGCTCTAGTTCAACTCCCTGGTTGTTGGCTTCGTTCTAAGCATGTCTTAGGAGAAGGTAGATGTTTCTAATAATTGGTAGCTGCCTTACTCTAGAAAGAAAAAGGTTTGTATTTTTTCAAATTCATAAACACACATGAGCGCACACATATACACGCAGTTTTGACTGAGTATTCTAAAGTCCTAAAGTTCTTAAGCTGAAATTTTTTATAAAAATAAGCATTTATTTACTCTTTGGAAGACTTTCAAATATGTTGTGAGTTCCTAGCTACATAATAACACTTGCTAAACGGTTGAATCCACATTTCTATGCCACCATTATGCAATGAGTTGACTACCATGGAAGTTTTAAGGCCAAAGATCTGGTCTTTAGGGGAGCCAGTAGACCAATCTTGTCCATTCTTACCAAAATGCCAGTCAAGGAGACGAGCAATATCTAAGGACAGGAAAGGAGCTTTTATGGGCATAGTGATGCTGGAGAGTAAATAAAGAGGTTCAAAATCAGTCTCCAAGAGACTGACAAAAAAAACTTGGGGTTTTATAGACAAGAAAAAAGAAAGACAAAAGATGGGAGTTTCCCTAGCTAGCAGCCGAAGTAAGCCTGGTCAAGCTATGGTCTGGCTGGTGGATATCGCAGGACTGGTTCTGGGAAAGTCACCATCACGAGATGATGCCTCTTGCTTAACAGGGCAGACTCAGCCTGAGTGCCGGACCTGAGGTGATTACACCTGCCTGTGGGGTGTGGGGTCTGTGAGATCTGGCTCTGCCTGGAGGCTATACTTTTCCCAAAATCCAAGCTGACTGCAGCTTCAGGACAATTGCTAGAGAGACTTATACTGGCATCATTGCTCCAGGGGCTCAAGCACTGGAGGCTGTAAAAGTTGGCAAATGAATGTCTCTGCAAATTTTAAAAATGCCTTCTTTTCTCTTGGGGTCCTCAGTCTGGCAAGGGAAAGAGATAGGTGAGAGTCAGAGTTCGAGCTAATAAACCTTGTAATACAGACACTCATCAAGGGCTTAACAAGCCTACACGCAGAGCTGAGCAGGCTTCTGACCCCTCACTAGAAGGTAACAACAGAGACAGGTATAAACTGAGGGCCTAGGTGCCAAGGCTCATCCTGTTTTTAATTACCATCTTGTGTCTCTAGGCCCAGTCTCCAAATCCCTGCTCCACCATTTCTGAGCACTGAGATCCTAATAGCAGGCCCACCTTATTTCCAGGATATTTAAAGTAATCTAATTCTTCCTTATTTCTGTCTATGGGGACAACTGAAATGACTTGATTTTGTTAGAAATCTGTATCATTTGGGGAAAATTCAGATATTATGTTCCCTACTGTTGTGACTATTACTAATATTTCCAAATGAATTGTGCAATTTGTTATAATTTTGTAAAATGCATGAAATTGTTTTTGTCTCTAAAGTGACTTTAACTTTGCCTTTACATTGAACACTTTAGTCCCAAAGAGTTGAGATGACAGTATATGCCACCATGTCTAGGTCTAAATCCACTTTTAATTTGTTAGTACTTCCTTGATATCCATCTTCAAAGACCATTGTTTTAATGACCAATTACACTAAATCAACAAATGGTTTGGTTTTTTTATAGCATGAGAAATTTCCTCTTTATATATTTTCATTACATTATTATAACTGATCCTATCACAAAGACATTTTAATTAAATAAAATTGTAAGAACTCATGGAACCAATTTTTTTTTCTGATGAGGTATGTGTGTCTCTTCCATTTTGTTCTTGCTTTAATGTTCTTAAAAAATATTTCTTCCCAACTTTTCTTAAGAGTATTGCTTTTTTATCACTGACTATACTTAGATTGTCATATTGAAAAAATATTTTAAAAGCCATATTGAAACTGACACAGTTGGCAAGCCCCGAAAGCAACAATCCTGTGTTAAGAGCAAGCAGATGTCTGCCTCTGGGTGCAAACTTTCCTCTCTAGAGGCAAATCAAATAGATAATAACCAAAGTTGCCAGAATTGGACATGGCAGGACAACACTATCACCAGATAATTAAATAAGTGAATAAAAGTCAGAAAGTACTTTGTGCCTGGGAGCAGGGCACTTTGGATTTAACTGTTAATTCCTATTCTGATCTTGTTCAGATTATTCTCGCACTTTTTCTAGTGAAAGTTTGTGTTGATTGACAGTTGGCACTTGGGTTCAAATCACTCACCTGTGTGGTGAATTGCTGTGTTCGTCTAATTTCACACACACATTTTCTTGGTGTTTTATTGAGCATGTTCATTAAGAACTTTAGTACGTCAGTTCTCAAAAGAGTTCTGCTTCAGAAGGACTAGCTCAAGATTCCTCACTTACACACTTTTGGCATGTTACCAAACTGGGCTGTGGCTATATTTATTTTCTCTCCATTAAAAAGTAAATATTTCATTTCACCATGAAGTCTCCTTCTCTGAGCCTCTTATATCTATAACTATTTCCTCCAACAGGACAAAAACAGAAGGAGATGAATTTAGAATTGTTATAAACAGGGTCCTGACTTCTTATATCATGTATCCTGAACTATAAGAGCATATACTTTTATAACCATAAGAGGAGAAAGCACTACCTATGGAATGTAGCATTCTCTATGATCTTTTATATTTGAGATTTTTGCTTATTTGTTTAAAGTTTATTTCCTAGTGAACACTGGTGAAATTTAAGTGACCAAATTCTAACAAGAGGACCTACAGGAATTTTTTGCTCATGTTCTTCTTACAGTAGATGCTCTATATGCGGAATGATTGAAAAATATGATATGTGTTTAATTTTTTAAAATGCTTTATTGTAAAACCCATTGGTGTATCTCTTCCTTAACTCAGAAGAGATCTCCTTGCTTCCAACATATGTATCTCATCATTCTTGCCAATTTCTGGAACACTTATGGAAGTCCTTCTTTGTGAGGGTCTTTGGTTACATCGTGGTGGATGCCTCAATGTCCTGAATCAATTCAAAACCTTTACCTTTCCTGGGTATTTTGATTTTGAGCAAAAGCCAGATGTCACACGGTACCAGATCTAGTGAACAAAGTCAGTAATGCTACACTGCAATGCTTTTGCAAGCCTTCCTTTCCATCGATTATCAGAAGCCAGAAGCATTCACTATTTTTTAATCACATCTTTTAAACACACTTAGAAAAGAGGAATCCCAGAAATGATTCAGAAAGTGGCAAGAACAAAAGGATAATTTTATTCTAAATGAGGGAAAGTATTCTGAGGGGGATAAATAGTAATGTGTCTTTTACTGCAATAAATTTAAATGCCCACCATCTTTGTTGATCGCTCCTTGTACTCCATTCTGCATGTGGTTGAGAAGTTTTAGGGACTGCAGTAGGTACTCAATTAATTTGAATTACCTAAGTCTTCAGGTGACTAAATCTGTTTACTTGACCTTTATGCATAGATACCTTATTCTCATTCCCATTTCTGGTCATAAGTTTTTTCACCTTCAAATGCATTCATTCATTCACACTTTCATATACTCTCCTTGTAAGTGAACAAAGTATTAAAAATCAAATTGAAAAAAGATTCACTAAAGAAATATTTAATAAATGAATGACTCAGAAGTCCAGAAAACTGATTTGTTGAATCATTAAGCTAAAACACAAGTTTTGAGTAAATAAAACTCTGAGGAGAGAGACCATGTGATGTGGGGCAAAAACAAAGTGTACACACATGTCCACTGTGTCAGCTGTACCAAGCTTGAGGCATCTGTAGTATATCTTGTCCACATGTACAGTACTAGCAGAGCACATGATTGTATTCTGGTACTTGTTCAGTCATTGGGAATATGAATCTAAAGAGATCTGATCGATGCCACTGTGAAATTGTCTAACAAGAGACATGTATTTACTGGGTTGGGGACATGTCCTTAAACCAAATTTCCAACAGGAAGTTTCACTGTTTCCCTCACTCCTCTACTCAACAAGTTTTTCCAACATGTCTATTTCATGCCTGGAATTCAAATAAGTACTAGAATGAAAAAAGAAAAAACGGACAATCTCTCAGGGTTATAGAGGCATGGGTCAGCAGTTAAGATCACTTGCCTGGCAAATGCCAGGCTCTTAGTTCAATTCCGTAGCACCACATAGGCTGGGTGTGGTGGCACATGACACACCTGTGGAAAGTAAATGAATAAATTGAAAATAAAAGGCTGAATCACTGTGGCTGGCTCAAAAAAAAAAAACAGACAGACAATCTCTTTTTTGCCCTCAAGGACTTTACATTCTAGTAATAATGAAATCTGGAGGATAAAATCAACAAATAATCTGCTGAATACATAGTTGATCAGTTGGATAAATTCTACAGTGGGAAATAAAGTTGCATGACGATGTCAGGAGAGAGAGGAAAGTAACTCACAAAGGACAGATGAGGAGTGCATCACCACTATATGCACAGACAGCCCCAGAAGGGGAGGAAGAGCCACTGTGCCCCAGGCGAAGGGCATCTTAGACAGGCAGAAGGAGTCAGAAACAAGTGCTACATTAGGAATAGCTTGTCCCTAACAGTGGTCAGGTCAGAGAGGAGTTTGCAAGGATGAAGTAGGGTAGATGGGTCACAGAATAAGGTGGGCAGAGGGTCAAGTCACCAATCCCCCTTGGCAGCATAGCATGGCAGAGCTAGGCAGCTTCCTGAAAGATGCTTGCCTACCAGCAGGGTATTGCAGACTATTTCCACAAATTTTTTGAAACCTACATGCATAAATTAGGGGAATAATAAGAGCCTCCTTATAGTTACTCTGAAGAGAAAACGAAACTATTTTGAAACACTTAGAATTGTTCCCACAGTTACTGAATAAATATCAATAATCGTTACTATTGCCAGAACTGACAATGAATTTCTGCCATTGTCACTTCCAGTTCATATGCCTCCATAATTTCTCAAATTAGGTTATATAAAATGGCTTTCCCTCCTGTTCAGTTCCTTTTGCAACAGATTTCTCTTGCTTGAGCACTGCTAGCATCGTATCATTTATAGCTTCTTATAATTTGGTCCAAACATATCATACCAAAAGTACATCTCACCACTTGGCAGCTGAGAGCATTTATTTCAGTTTGAATTGTCTGTCTATTCACTCACTCTCCAAATATGCCCTGCATTGGGCAAGTCACGAGACACTCCTCCAACTTCCATCATCATGCATTTGGAACTTAACCTCTTTCTTATCTGTCTTTCTACTGACATCTCTAGGCCTGCTCTCTTCTCCAAAGAACCATTCAAAGTTCACTCCACCTCTCCTCCACTTTTAAATCAGTCCCCACTGGTTGGTTACTCACGGTGCTTTCATGATATGTTGTTCTTTCAACTGAGGAGAAATGCCAATGTGGAACATGTGATAGTGTGTATATGAAACCTTTTTAGACTAAAAGAAGGTGTATGTGTGGTGAAGATAGTAGACATTGAGTCCGGCACCTTCACACTGAGTTATAGCCATAGTTGTTGTCGTTGTTGTTGGTCTTCTCCTTTTCTTTTTTCTTTTTTCTTTTTTTCCTTTTCATGACTTCTAACCAGGGCTTCACCAAATTGAGTTGGATTTCCAGTCAAGATGGCGGCCGAGTAACAGAGCTGTGCAAGGTCTCCTCATTGACCCACTTAAAAAGTCAAAAATTTAGTTAAAGAATGTGTGTTCAATGTAGCTAGGAAAGAGAGGAGCACCCCAACAACTGAAAGAAGACCAGGAGAAGGCCAGAAATTCTGAAGGACCATCGAAAGCAGACAAAAAAAAAATCCCAGCAAATTTCTGAGTTTCTCGATCTGGGGTGGACCTTGAAAGCCTCTTGCCTCAGCCTTCCAGAATGCTGGAATTACAGGCCTGTGCCACCAGATCCAGCTAAAGTGGCCTAAAGAGGTAGGAATATTGGTAGTCCTATGCAAATAAATAAATAAATAAATAAATAAAATAAACACTTAGAATCTATCATATTATTATGGATTCTCAAAAACTTTTCTGATTGGTGCATTTATATCAAAAGTAACATGAAAACAAAAATAAATGGTCAAGTAAGAACTAATGAGTTCTCAGAACTCTTTCCAGAATGAGATCATCATGTAATATGAAACATACATGCTTTAATAGAAAGAAAAGCCAAGTATGTAACATGACCCCATAGCTCTTCTGTTAGTTTACCATTTTGGAATTTGCTCCAGTGCAGTTACAGTAATAGTTGTCATTTTGGCATTACTTGAATCTTTATAAGAAAATTCTTTTCAAAGAAATGCACAAAATTAAAACAAAATTTCAAACAGAAATGTTGACTTTTTTGCCTCATTAAATACAGTTCTCTGAGTTTGGCCATATTGTGCCATTTGTAGAGTGCAGAACAGACATACTAATAATATCTGTGAATATCTGCTGCTTTTCTATATGCAAACACACACACACACACACACACACACACACACACAAACACGTGTATATTCTTAACAATCTCCCAAATAGTCACAGTTCTAACTTAAACATTATTCTTGAAGTATATAAGTGTGTGTGTGTTTGCATTCATTAATTTCAACCTGATTCCAGGCTTCCAGGGACAAATCTAAGTGGCTAAGTTTAAGCGCACTCTTCCAAGAACCCTAAGTCTTATTGATCATCTGTGGTTGATGGAGGCAGGTGAAATTTCCAAAGGAAACAGAACAATAGGTTTAGAAGAAAAATAAGGGTGCTGGGCAGGCAAAACATGAAACACCATCTGCATTTCTGCCAACTCTCGTGATCTTGTTATTTACCTACCAGACCCGGAAAGGGAAGGTGGTTTATGAACATTCCTAGTACAACTTCCCACAGAGCAAGAGCTGGCAAAAACCTTAATGTTCATCTAGTTTACTCTGAAAGATAAGGAAATATTGTAGATACAGACATACAGGTAGATACAAGATAATATGAAATATAAATTAATGATTAAAAATAAAATAATAATAAAAACAATGAAAGTATTTTCATATTTTCTACTTCAGGCTCCAGTTTCTCTTCCTAGAAGAAAATTTCAGCAGTTTTCTATACACACTTCCACAAATATTTCATGTATATACTGAATAGAAAAGCATATAAATGATTTTACATAAATGTGTGTAAACATATGTATGTAGCTGTATACATTCCTTTACTTACTCAAATAAGAGAATCAACACATTTATATATTATTGCTAGGTATTCCATTATTTGGATAAGTCATAATTAACCCTACGAGTTGAATACCTAGGCTGCTTATCCAATACTGGAACGAATGTTCACGCCTCTTTAGATATATTGGCCTAATTCATTCCCAGAAGAAGAATTGCTGAATCAAAGCTACTTTTATAGTTTTGCTATCAAATTGTTCCCCAAATTGTGTCATTACTTTATCTTCTTACCACTATAAAAATGCTACTTGTCACACAAATTTATTAACAACCCATATTTTTTCTTTACCTTGGCAAACCTTAGGATATATTTTATAGTTATGGCATTATATTTATTCATCTTTATATCATCATAACCAATGATATCTTCTCAGAAGTTCAGTAACTACTTTCACAGTGCAGTAACTAATTCTCTTATGAATAACAACTTTACATTGTCTCTAAAGTATGAAGTCGGTGACACTCAGCTGATGTCCACTACAACTACATGGACCAAAAAGGGCACAGTTCTTACACACAGGCCTTAACCGACAGTTAACATTCAGCAAATGGCTCTCAAACAGACCCTTTGCCTTTTAGAATCAATCAATCCTCCTAGCAAAGCTCAAAAATCCAGAGTGGCAGCCTTGAAGAGTGATCACGTCAAAGAACCTTACAGGAAGCTTTGCCTTTGGACGTGACTTGGGGGAAAATTGAATTTTCTGATTTCAAATGGCAAATTCTGTTATTACATACCTCGTAAATTCAAAAAGCATCTGTCACCACACAAAGACAAATATATTTCTTTTAAAAAGGAAAAAGAAAAAAGAAACATCTGGTACATTTTTAAACAAGCCTCAGGCCAGCCTTGCACAATGAATGAAAAATGTGCTAGAGAGAGTGAGTGTTATTTCACGTTGCTTTTCATTTAATCAGTAAGTGTGGGATGTTTGCATTAAGCATCTCAAAAAATCAGCTCTCCATAACAGCTTGGAGAGCTTGAAGGGTATTTATTTTATGTCTATTAATATCTGCTGTTCTATATAATAATAATAGTGAAATAAAACTTAGGTCATGTTAGTCCTCTAAAGAATAAATTATATGTTTAGATAAGTTTGGTCAGGGGTATTTTTTTGTGCTTGATGACTTTAATTTTTGATTTATGCTAAATGGTGATCTACATTCCACAAGAAAATCTTGAATCCAACAGCTATTAATAATGACTAGATAAGAGTCCCAGCAATTTTTTCATCTAAGGCACATTTTAAAAATCAAACAGCATATGGGGACAAGTCAGAGAAATATGAGAAACTGGAGGAGTATCTATTCCAAGTCAAGACACAGGCCAAGAGCCAGCTTTATATATATATATATATATATATATATATATATATATATATATATATATATATATATATATTTCTTCTAAAGCTGTATAAGCCCTCAGCAGGATAGAGAATCTTAAAGCAATCATCATACTGTCGAATGTGGCACCCTGGCTAGTATTTAGAATGAGACATCGCTAATAAACAGTGAAATGTGACCTCTTTCTAAAATTGAAAATTGGAACAATGGTTCCATTTTATCGGATATTTAAGGTCAGTGAATCTCAGAGAAAAGAGGCTCAGAGACCCAAAAAGCCTGAGAGCTGGCAGCCAGTGCCTGGCTTCCCAGCATCAAATTCAAAGCGCAGATTGGTTGTTTAGCATCATTTGCGCAATATTTTGAGGGCGTGTGAGAATATAATCCTGTGTATAAAACTATTATATATGATTTGCCTTTCCCACAGTGTCTCAACTGAGAACAGCATGGATTGACTCCCTCTTACTTGAATTTAGAGATCATCAAAAACAATGCAATAGTAGGTGAAAAAGGGAGCTCCTGGTTTCCCTTAATTTCATGGTGTATGATGAAGATTCTTATTACTCATGAGAACCCCTGAAGGTTCCCAGTCACCCCAGCCTGTTCCAGTTAAGGTTTTCTGCAGTTTGGCTTTACACCTTGGTGACAAACGTATTTTGACCAGTGGCTTATATTGTGCACCTCAAGGCCTTTCCTATTTATTACACAGCCTTCTTTCTCCTATTCCTCATTTTGGGGCTCCCACCTCTGATCTAATTAACTACGTCTTACAAAGAAGACCCACGTGCATGCATTCCCAGCTGAGCCAAGGCACTGACTGGAGGAGGGGAAGAGGCTCTCAGCCCAGCGATTCGACTCTGTCTTGTGTGGGCTACTTTTGAATGACTTCCTTCTTGAGATTGTCTTTGTAAAGTAAGGCAATCGTCTTACTCTTCCCAGTTTTACAGGGCTAGCAAGAAAGCGCTAGGACAACCCAGAAGGGGTCTTCTGCTCTTTACTGCAGCTGAGTGGTCCTATCGGGGGTTTTCCTCATGAAATTACAGACCCTTCCATTTCAATTTTAACAGCTAACCTGAGATTCTGGCTCACCTCCACACCCTCCTCCAGTGTTACAGGCTCCTACTCCAACAGCATACAGCGACATCAAGCCTTTCGGCTTCTGAAGGAGACACCAATATCCGACTTTCTTTCAGTAATTCGTCCGAGCACGACTGCATTTGTTCTACTTTTTCCATCGCGACGTGACTTAGGTGTCTTTGGCATTTCCTTAAAGTATTTTTACTTAAATTATTTTCTTTTCTTGGTGTTTGTTCATCAATTTCATAGCACAGTGTACATGTAGGAAATTTTATATGAAGTATTCTAAGCCTCATTTTTCCACTGCTTCAGGCAAAAGCAGATGCCTGTTTTGCGTTCAAGTATATGTTACAGTTTAGGGCTTCAGAGCGTAAGCTAGAAAACAGCCTTCATCTAAAACACAGCCTAATTGCCTCTGACCTCAATTGCTAAATAAAATTCGCCCCTCAACTGAGTGCCAGCTCTCTTTCCTGGAGCTACTCTGTCCTATCCTCCGATAACAATTCAGAACTAAATTTTACGAAATAAACATAACTTCTGGCTCAAATTAAAAGGTATTAGTATTTCCATACAGCCTTTCTCCACATGTAACTTTATAAAACCTAGTTCCTTTGAAGGGATTTATATATACATTTAAATAAAAGGCTTTGCTATACTCAAAAATGGCAATATCTTTTATGATACCTAGGACTAACCAAAGATGTGAAGGAAAGCTGGCAGCCACCTTAGGGCTCGAAGCAGACAAGTGTTGAAAGGCTCACTGGCCCTAAATAACTTTTCTTGAAGCTTACATAGAGGGCTTGAGATAGTTTTCTATTTAAAAAAAAAATCAGCCTAGTCCCAGGCTATTTCCTGATGCTCATCACCATTCAGTTACATATAACAAACACTAGTAAAGCAATTACTACTCGTCAAGCATTGTGCTGAGGGGAAATGAGAAAACAGCGCAACCTTGGGGGGTCACAGAGGAACCAAGAGACGGAAGGCCTCCAACACACTCGACCTCAGCGGTGAGGGAATAACTTCTCTTCTGGGAACAGAAGAAGGGAAAAGCATGTCGGGAAGGAAGGAGAGTGGGACCAAAAAGGTGGGAAAAGAATGCGACATGTTTGGGAAAACTAGCTTGCAACTCCATTTCCTTTAAAATTGCTTGAAGAGTTGGACCTTTGGACATATATGGAAACAAAATTAAAACAGCTAGACCAGGAGGCTGTGATTGGCACAGGGAGTTTGGGCTTCTTTGTAGGGAATAGGAGGTCTGAAGCAACGAAGTGATAGGAAAAGCCTGGAATTTTGGGAACTTACCTCAGAGCACAGAAAATGAAGAAGCAGAAAGACACTGATGGGTGTTCAAGACAGAAGGAGACTTAATGGTTACTTCTGATGGAGGGATGCATGGACCTTCAGAGGATGGAGTAAAGGAATTGGAGTTAAGAATATGAGACATGGACTCCCAAGTTCTGAGGTGAGAAAAGCCAGCTCAAAAGAATCTTATGCAGTAGTGAGGCCTGAGAGAGCCACGGCAAACTAGGTGAGCTACTATGGGGACGGGACGGCAGCTCCAGCATGGAAAGGGCATTAAGAAGCCAACAGAGTTTAAATCGTATGACTCACCTTTCCTAAGCCTAGAAAAAGCAAAGATTGCCATCACATCAAGGCTTTCAGCTATTTATATAGTATAGAACAAGAAGGAACATCTATGATCGCAATGTCGCTTTTACAGGTATTTTTGTGTCTTATAATTGAATTCCTGTGATTTCCACATCTTGCAGTGGCAAAAGAGCTTGTGTCAGTTAATCTTCATGCTGAGAATAAATATGTGTATTAGGCAAATTACAAATACCATGTCTTTTAAATTTTCAGAGAATATTTATGACAGTCTGAGCATAAGGGGCCAAGATCAAGGAGCCAACTGGATCAGAGAGGAAAGCCTGAAACTGTGAGCTACTGCTTCCCTCAGAACCCTCACGGATTCTTACGTTGTACGGAGCAAGAAACAACAGCAGGAGGCAAAAATATCAAGGCAGCTACGAGGCTGCTAAGAAAAAAGATGGAGTTCAGTTCCACCAACTATTCTGAGACCCATGAGGATCTATGCTCCACGGGGACAGAGCATCATACCGTGAACACAGGTTGATATGGTTGACTGTGTGCTCACTGATTCCCTAAGAAAACACAGAATCTGGATAGAATAGCTATTAAATGTCAAAACGTCCTCAGAATTATAGGAATAAAGGAAAAACTTAAAGATAAAGCAAAAAATATATAAATTTACTCACTGAAATTATAGCAGAAAAAAATTCAGATTCAAGAAAAGAATTTAATACTTGAACTTAACACATATAAAACACCAAATAACCTCAACAAGAAAGTAACTCTTCATGATATATTATAATCAAAGTCTCAGAAATTCAATAGAGCGAACACTAAAATCTTTCAGAGAAAAACAAGTACATGAAAGTATTTATTCAGTTCACTTAAGTCAGATAAATTAAAAACATATTAACCTGCTATCTTCCCTTGTTATGCTTTTTAATGTTAGTTATATTAACTATGATTATGCCACTTCATATTTTTAATAGATGTAATGTGCACTTTTTTCCCCTCATCAACCTGAGATTACAGGTTTCATCAACCTGAGGTTACAGGTTTTATCAACCTTCCTCAAAGAACTAGCTTCTGATTTCATTAATTTTCTCAATTATTTTCATTCCCACAATAATTTTTATTATTTTCTCTTCTGACTACAATTGGGTTTAATTTTATCTTCTTTTCTTACTTTAAGTGGAAAGTGAGACCTTTGAGCCCTGTCCCCTTTCATAAGATTTTACATCTGCACATTTAACTTTCAAGCCTTGCCCTTCCTCCATCCACCAAATGGTTATAACTCACATTTTCATCTTGATTTGGTTTGAAATGCTTTCTAGTTTTGTCTTTTTTTAAATCTTCAGATGAACAGTACAACTACTGCATTAGATAATATAGATCTGTATCTAATTTACCTTTTTTAAATAATCTGATGATATCCACACATCACACGATGACTTATTTTCTTAACTTCTCAAGAACTAATTGAGTAAACAGAAGAAATATTTTTTCTAGCTTGTGATTTTATTTTAAATGGTTTACTCTCCAGAAATGCACTTTGTTGTAGTTTACAAGAAGATTTAAATACCACAGAATCTCTGTTATTACTTTCAAGTCTTCGGGAATGCACAGAAATGATAACGACTTCCCACCCCAATGTAACAGGCAAAAAAGTTCACAATGAATACTTGCAAAATCCGAGGAAAGAGGCTCTGAAACGACCAATTAAGTATTTTACTTTTGAGGTCATGTTGTCACATGAATGGGACCATAAGAAACAAATCTTACCTTATAAAGCAAATTAACTTTCAAACAAAAACAGAGCAGCATTAGGCCCTGAAGATAATGCAAACACAAACTAGGACTGCGAGATAATTTCTGAGCTACTCTATAACTCACAACACATCTTTATGTGATCCCTCAATGCTAATTTATATGAAATATTGGGGAAGGAGGAATCATTTTCTTCACCATTCATTTCTTAGAATTTTATCTACTATAAGGATGTTTCAACTCCAAGAAAACTCCCAACAGACCTAAGTAAAATGTTAAAAGAATGTAAAAACTCACGATAATTAATCTCTTTACATTTATATGAAATACTTCCTATGATAAATTTGTTATTTAGCTTCTGTAGGCTTAAACTCAGGTTCAGATGTAGTTCAAGCAAATCAAATTATGTAAACAAGTTGCAAAATAATTTAATTTCCTCATGTTATGTTTATGATGTAAACTTATCAAAATGAGAGTAACCCAAGGTTGAAGAGGGTAAACTAATCAAATTAGAAAAGTCTTTCTAGATATGTTCAATGCAAAGTGTGAAATAACTGTCCAAACCATCTATGACAGTGAATTTCATGCTAAAATCATTCCATCCCATATATTTGTTTATATTTCTTTTCTCAAGAAGGATTTGTTTCAAGGATCAAATAAAATAATATAGCATAAAAGGAAATATAAAAATCAAGTGTATGGATGTACACTATAACTAGGACTAAGGATAATAAAAGAATTAATTGCAAAATGCCCTCCACGCTAATAAAATTAAGGTCACACATTTTCTTCTAGCTTTCCAGCGGCTAGTTACAACAGAGAAACTTGGTCAGTTATGAAATTCACTAAGAGATGTCACTAAGAGAGAATTACATGATTTAGAAAAAAACACAAGGTATTT
Source organism: Ctenodactylus gundi (assembly GCA_004027205.1). Lineage (NCBI taxonomy): Eukaryota > Metazoa > Chordata > Mammalia > Rodentia > Ctenodactylidae > Ctenodactylus > Ctenodactylus gundi. The sequence continues at coordinate 506,302 of PVKB01000406.1, read as the reverse complement.
TGATTCAAAGGGCAGAATTATCTTCAGCAAGTGCATATTATGTAATAAGCAAAACAAACAGCATTACCTTTGTAGTATACATTCTGGAGACTTTGGAGAGCTCACTGCAAGCTAACAGATCAAGTAACCAACAGGACTTTTTGTTTTTGATGAACTGACCAGCTAGGTGGGCATGATGTGTGTACAACAGCATTCTGAATATTGGAAAAACAACAACACAGGAGGTAGAAAAAGTGAACACAGACTTCTGTTCTGACTTGGCCACTAACTGAATCTGTTACCACAGGAAGGTGCTTATATTTTCTGGGTCGCAGGTTCCTCATCTGTAAAATAATGGGGCTGATCCCAAAGGTTCTTTCCAGTTCATGATTTCTGTGCTTCTAAGAAAGGAACCACATGATTAACTGCAAAGATGAGAGTCAATAATAGGAATACAACACCTTTTATTGCCACTGTCTGCAAAGTCATTTTGAAACAGAATGAGTAAAAGTGTTTCCTCGGTCTAGAATGAAGCAAAAATTGTCCCCATATCTGAGTCAACCATGAATTGATTTTAGACTCTTCTGTACCTGAAACTTACAAAGAGGTGAACTCACACCAGCAAAGGCTGATGAGTGAGTTTTATTGACATCAGTACACCAGCAACTTTTCAGTGTTGTAAAAGGAAATTTCCATCTCTCAGCAAAAGACTGGACTTCAGCTCATGAAGGATGGACAGAGAAGTTGAAATGCACCTTCCATGACAAATCAACTGACATTGTATGAGGACACACTATGTAAAACACATGACTTTTGGCAACGTGGAAAATACCACCAAATGCTTATTGGCAACAGAGGGCTTTAATGCCCCTTTTAGTATTTTTTCATCTGCTTTTAGTAGAATGTCTTTAAAAAACATTTATTAGATTCTTCATTTACTACAGTACAGTGGTTTTTAAACTCAAGTAAATATGGACTAAATCTTAAAAATTATAATTAGGGTGAAGCAAAAGAAATTGTAATACTTTCACTTGTAGTTTTTCGCTTGTATGCACAAAAGCCAAAAAAAAAAAAAAAGGAAATGCTTTTCGAGTAGCAATAGTCTGACCCCTTTAAATTTTTTAGTTGCACAGACTATATTGCAACAGTATTTATTATAAATGCTTGAGAAAACAATGTTGGCTTGTCGGGTTAAATATTTGAAATGAAAGCAGCATTTCCCCTTGCCTATAAGACCCGTATCTTCTCTTCCTCAGATTTGAAAACAAGGGAAAACCAGAATCTTTCATAGCTAGGATTCCTATAATTCCTATAGTGATTTCAGAAACTATCTGGCTCTAGGCACGTAAGAGGAGACGTCTGTGTCCTACAGATGTGGCTGACGTATAGGTGTTTCAACATATAGCCAACTCTCTCGATCTCTCTTAGACTTCACCTACCACTCAAGGTACTTGCCTTTTAGTGTCCAGAGCCAGAAATGGGAAAGAAAGAAAGCATTTGTCTTTAAATGTGAGAAAAAATATTCTCATTTGTTTCACATAGCATGTTTAAACTAGTACTGTGACTGCCAACATTCAGTGTCTTATGTACTTTATCTTGATAGTATTATAAAAGCATTATATTTCTTTTGTTTAATATACACATGGTTTATATTTTACTATATTTGAATTTACTGTTTTCTGCTTCTAGGCTCAAGGTGTCTCCAGTAAACACTTTGTAACTAATTTTTTTAAAAAAATAAATATGATATCAATGAAGTAGTGCCCATTACTCTGCCATAATTATTAGTATGCCTACATTGATTTCTGTTACCCTATGCCTTCTATTTTTCCTTTTCTTTTATTCAACGTTATTGTATTTTGATTTCTCTTATATTGAGATGTGTGTTACTTCTGTTAGTTTGGAAGTCATATGCTTTTCTGCCACAGTGTCATCTAGAGGATTTTTACCCTCCTAAAAATGCCCGGTGCTTTAGCTCGTCATCTTTCTCCCTGAATTCCTGAAAAACACTGATCTTTTTACTGTCTTACAATTTTACCTTTCCAAAAATGTCATTTAGTTGGAATTACATAGTATTTCGCCTTCTCATACTAGTGGCCTCTCTGATGAAAAAAAAAAAAATACCTTCCTTTGACGGTAACAGGAGGTGGGGAGGAGGAACCCCATCTCCTTGGTTACCCACCCACAGTAGAGTTTCCATCACATGCAGCTAGAGGTAGAGTTTTGGCTAAAAAGCTACAGACACTTGTTGTTCTTAACAAGAATTAGATTTTCTTGAATAAATGTTTCTTCATTTTGTATACACCTTTAGACTGTGATACATGCTTCTGTTCCTAAAATGCTCCCATTATTTTTATATAATTATGAATAAAGAAATGTATATTTGAAGATATGAAAGCACCTATGGCTTCCCTGTTTAAGGAAGGTCTCTATGGAGAGCAGGGCAAACAACTCAAACAGGCTATGTATAGTGTTATTATGAGTTTGAGTTCATTGATCAAGTGTAGAGAAAAATGCACAGCTAGAACTGTACATAATTCTGTTTCATTTTTTGAAGGAATACATTTGAACTTGCTTACCAAAATATACTTCCTGTCAACTTCCAGATACTTATTCGAATCATTTTTCTGCTTACCCCAGAAATGCTGCTTTAGATTTAGTCATGTGGAAGAATTCATACAGTAAAAGTGAACCTTTTGTTTTCTATTTTTTCACTTCCCTGTTATTTCTCTTCTAAAAATCACTATAAACAGATGATGTTTCCGGAAATATCGCCTGGGCTATATAACTGAAGCTATGTTTTGTTGTAACGGACAAAAAAAATGAAATGAAATAGTGACGAATCAATTGCTTTGTCCCACTTCTCCCTGTGCTTCAGTTCCCGATCAAAGTGTCCCTGGCTAGCAGCCGGAGGCAGTGGACACAGGAAGGTGGGAAAGCAAAGGTGCCTAATTATTAAAATAATTTTCTATGGAAAGAAGTTCAAGATGAAGTCAGGTAATCACTACGAGCCTTACTCTCAGGAATGTATGTACCTACACAACGCTTCCATGTGAGGATGGGCAGGTTTGCGTATTATTTATCTAATAAACCAGCATATTTAATATTATATTAAAAGAAAGAGAAAAATGTGTTCTTACCAAATGTCACAATTCCTTCAGGTTGAAAAAGTTCTTGATATATTTGCTATCCAACACTGTCCGTGTAGTCAGCAATGCTGTATTGCATGCTTAGAATTTTTTTAAGAGTGTAGATACCATTTTAAGTGTCTTTGTCACAACAAAATAAAATTTAGAAGAGAAGTAAGGTGACAGGATGGAAGTCGGGGGTCGCGAAAACATACTTGCTATTATTGCTGGTAAGAATGTTGTAAAGTGTTCACGTAAATGAATAAAAGGATTACAGGACAGCAGCGGAGACACAGATCCATTTAGAATAGTGTGTTTTGGTGGCATTTGTTTTATAATGTATGTTTCTGTCATTTTTTACAATACCAGAAGTTGCAACAGAAAAAGCAGATAAGAGCTAAGGACTTTATTGAGTTATAAGCCAGAACTCCAAGCAAAAGACACAGGAATCGGTTAGATCTGAGTAATGATACCAGGAAGACATAGGGACTGGTGGGGCATAAGACGAGGGATGTTCCAAAAGCTAGAGATCAGAAGCAGTGTGTTGAATGGAAATCAGAGAGTACATAGTTGGACAATTACGATCAGCAACAGTTAGGGAACTTGGAGGAATTGAACAAATAAAGGTCAAAGAATGTTTCTCTGAGGATGATTTAAAAATGACTAAAGCTAATGATAACTGGAGTTGGTGGTTTTCTGCATAAACTACACCACCTCAAGTTTCCTCAGTGGGCAGTGACTTTTAGAGTCCCCTTGCGTCACAATTAAGATACTCAGGCTGGATGGTCCCATTCCCCATGGGCTGAGTTTATCCTTGCTAAGCCAACTCTCCTGCCTCCTGCATAGCCAAACAATACAAGCGAGAAGCGGGGGAGAGTTAAATCTGGAGCAAATTTTAGCCAATGAGAAGTAGAATTCAGAAGGTGGCAGAGAGATACAGTTCCCTTTTCTAGTCCCTTTGGTTGACTATTTTGAACTACAGCTCTTCCTTGACATCTTTGCAAAGAAATTTTTACATACCAAAGCAGGCCTACTGAGTGTCTCCTTGCTTCTTTTTTGCAATTGGTTGAATGAACAGGAAGTACACATAGTACAAAAGCACACAGCGTTAAACTGTGTTGCTGTTTCCTTGACTTGCTATTGATTTTGTACCAAGTTACTACCCTGAGCTTGCACTTCCTCAACAGGAGTTAGAAGCTGATCCTTGCCTCAGGCTCTGCTATCCAGAGAAACAAACAAACAAACAGAAAATATATACCACACATGGACTTTGGCCAAAATTTAGGACAAGTCCATTAACAAATAGTAAATTCACCAAGGAAGACAGGAGTAATGAATGTACTTAGAGGTATATGATGATTTACAGGTGATCATAGAACTTTCAAATTAATATTACAAGAATATGTTGCACTGAATGTTTAGGAAAAGGGCTGAATAAACAGTGACCTGAAAGACACAGCATTGCAGTGCCAGAGGAAAGTGCTATTATAAACTGAATATTATGGTTTAAAAGAATCCAAATGCACATACTTAGATACAAATATACACACAAACAACTTGATAAAAATTTATTAACTGAAGAAGTGCATTTTTGTTATGCTTTCATTGACTTATTTAAAATCAATGTATATTTTCCACTCACAAAGGAACTTACTATTCACAATGATATTTACATGGTCTTTTATGGGTCAGACATCTATGTGCTGAGGAAAAGTTAAGCAATTTCCTAAATCAAACCCTACAGGGTTGACTTGCTAATGAAGAGTAGAGACTAAACATCTTACATGATATCTAAGTAAAACAAGACACAACTAAGTACAATGGAAAAAATAGAGCAATGTAAGGAATGCCAAGACTGGGACACACATACACACACACACACAGACATAGACATACATATACACAGATCTCTATGTATATATATATATATGCTTGAATATGTATATACAAATATGTATATATAAGTATATACATGCACACACATATACGTGCATAAGTATATATATATAAACATACATATGTTTAAGTACATATGTGTGTTAATGCAAATTTGATGTAATAAATCATTCTGCATTTAATATTTGTTTTTTTACCCATTATATAAATTGTACTTTCCATAATATGTATCTGTTTTCTTTGAAAAAGAGCTTGCAAGAAACTATAAAGAAGCCAATTTGATGAGATGAAAATTAAAATCTTAGTAACCGTTTTTTTAAAATGAAGAATACAACTTCTCACTAATTTATATGGGCAAAATATGTTTTATATTTGGTGTACTTGCAATATGTACGTTAAAATTAAAGGTTTAAGATAGTGCCTCTCAGCTCAGACATATCTTATGCATGAGTCAATTTAACACACAACTGTATATAGAGCAAGGGTAATATGAAATTATATTCAAAATAAAGAGGAAATGCTCCAGATTCTATAAAAACAAGTGATATTTGAACATAAAAGGACATGGTTACTCATAAAATAATATTCAAGGCAATCCTGATTCTATAGCTGGGGTTCCTTAGAAATAAAGTCCTGGGGCAAAGAATGATGTAATACGAATGATAAAAGACTCATTTACAAAAGAGATGAATCAACAGGATGTTTAACAACCAAACAGTATGAGTTCTTTTCCAATTACATTAGTTTAGCAAAGAAAAAAGCACTGCTGAAAAAAAGATGCTATGGGCAAAGGAAAATCATCAAACTTTAGGTACTGAAATTGAAATAATGTGAAAACGCGATGCTAGGGAAGTTAACAAAGGTCAAACTTGTCTTCTGGGGTTAGATTTGGAGCCATGACTTTTTTTACTGTTAGTATGAGCTGATGCATGCTGGGAGAGACGACTTTTACAAAGTAAATCAGTTTATTGAATAGAACAGAAATATAATCTTTAAAACAATATTTCTCAATTTTTAAAAATTTCTATTCAAAAGAGACTTTGTAGAATGTTTCTTCCTAATCCCAAGTCCCTATAAAATTATAATACCATAGATACACTCAGATCAATAGTACTATTATATAAATTATATGAAGGTCATGAACATTTTGATTTTTAAAATTCTGCCTCCTGAGAACCAAAACATCGTCACCCCATGAGGGCCAATATTGCGGCTTCAGATGACGGCTTTAAAAAATAGCCTATTTAAGTTAAATTTACATCCTTTAATGCTTTTTATGAAATGCTTTGGGAGGTGGTGTAGGTTGTGTAAAGGTGATGGAGATGTAGGTTAGATGAATATAGCTAAGAAAATAAAAGTTTTTTTCTCTCATTTAGCTATAGATGTTTCCTTCCTAAAGCCAAGCCAAATGTGACTGTGAAGCTTAAAAAAATAAGACCAAAGAAAATCAATACTTACAACCTGATTAGCTCCATTTTTGAGAAATATAGACAAAAATATTAGGGAAAAGAGATACTAAGTATGAAGTGAAAAATTCAGAAGAAATATTCTTATAACGTAAAGACAGAAAAGACACATCTAAAGGGCCAATCGTTACTTCCACTTTCTAAAGCTTTATCATCTATCAACATCTTTCAGTAGCAAAGATCAGTATGAGTAACATCTGTTTTGATGAGTTAACCTGCTTGTCTATATATCTAAGTTTCTGGAGCTCAAGCCAATCTTGCATACTGAAAAGAAAACTCGAGAAATAAAAACACTGTAGACAACTGCTGGAAAGCCAGCTTTTGGAATCCCCATCTTACTTGTGATCACCTCAAGCTTACCAAGAAGTATGTGTCTGTAGAAAAGGTAGTGAGTTTGAATGTAATAATTTTAAGGCAACTTCACAACCTAACCAGGCTGTTTTTTGTCTCCACGTGGTGTCCGGAGTAGAGGAGGAGGGTAGACAAGCAGAGGGCAGTTTCCCAGGGCTGAAAGTGGCGGCATGACTCACAAGAGATGTGCAAACCCTGTGAGTGACTTCTGAGAAAGAGAAATGAGTAACATTCTGACTGTGTTTCTACAAAAACAAGTTATTAGCTATCACTCTGATAAATTCTGATTTCTTAATCCCACTTGCCACGTATATCCTGTGGCCAAGTAAAATTTGCATGTGCACTCTGCGACATTTAGTACCATCTAATAGAACAAATTAAAGGAGAAAAGTTTATTTTTTAATGAAAATAAGAAACATGCATCAGCCTCGGATTGTTACTCTTAATCACTCCTTTGGAAAATTCAAAATATTTTTGTTAGAAGGAAAAGTCCAATTGACTTTTTCCCCAGAAGTTAAAACTTTATACAATGATGTTGACGTTATTGAAACACATGGAATCTGATGGAAGAAATCCATGAGTTTGGTAAGAGGAAAGGACACTTTTCTAGTAAGCTGGCTTTCCCATCACATACCAGCTCCACTCCTGCATTGTGACTGCTTTGGAACTCTTGAACTACACAGTCATACTTTTGTTTGCTGTTATAGACCTGAACTATGCTATATTTTTGAAAAACCAAGACCTAGTCAATTTTTAATTTCCCAGGAGAGGCAAGAGCTTAATGCAACATTTCTGCAATAAATATTCAGCCAATCTCAAGTATTCATCCAATCATCCATCTAAAAAGCATATTCTATTCTCTACAAGATAAAACTCTAACCACTGCAGGGCTGAACGAAGGAGACAAGGAATCCCATCATGGACCCAGCCTAATTTGAGAATCTCCCTTGGAGCCTATGTGCTACTCACTGGAGACTTCTTGGCGTGTGTGGTACCCTGTGGACAGTCCACAGGGACTCAATGATTTGCTTCATCTGAAGTCTCAGAGGCATTTCCTCCTATGAGGAAGGTGTCTGTAATATGGATATGATATGTATGTGCATAAAATCATAAAATACTCCAGTTCATTGTAAATACTATGTATCATTTATGTGATACACACACACACACACACACACACACACACACACACACACATATATATATATTAATGGTGGAAAAAGGAGAATAGTGCATCAAACACAAAAATTGGTCCCAAAACGTTATTCCAACTATACCTCTTATCTATTAGCCACAATCACGGCCTAGACTCATTTAAGATTAAGAAAGATAAATCTGAAAGTAAAAATGGAAGGAACTATGTTCATTAATAACCTGAAGAGCCAGTGCACAAGGAGGCACTGGGTTGGTTCTACCAAACCAAAGAGCAAAGATGTTCTTTTACTCTCTTCTGTTTGTACTTAGAACTTGTTGAATAGAGTTGGAAAAGGTTACAAGTCAATGATGGGATGAATGAGTGGATAATTTCTAGGAAACACACTCCTAAGATCTGTTGCTTAAATGTGTCCACAAATGGTAGTAACTTTTTTGCTTTTCTCTTCTGAAACTTAATTCTATTTTGACATTTCAGAAACAAAAATCAATATCACCTAAGAAAAGATCCACACATGTCTTACACAATGTCTGTTCCTTTTTCTTTTAAGATAGCTAACACTTGGATTAGTTCCATAGGCAATGCCTTGGTACTTTCCCATAAAATTAGTATGAAAATTCCAGTCAGCAGAAATGACTTAAAGAATCAACTTTCTCTTGTAATTTCCAGTTTGTCTTGTGTTAGACAGGAAGTGTTACTACTTGAGTGTTTCCCACAGGCATTCAAACAAGTCCCTTCAAGGCATTCACTTGAAGTACTATCTCGAATATGAAGGTCAAAGTAGTTCAAGAGTTATACACGACAAATTAAAAATTTCAACTGAAGTTAGAAAATTCCAGCCAGTTCCATGGCTGTCAACCCAGCATTTAGGGAGGCTGAGGCAGGAAAACTGCAAGTGTGAGTCCAGCCTGTGCATCCTAGCAGCTTAGTGAGACCCTGTCTCAAATACACCATAAAAAGGGTCAGGGATGTAGCTCAGAGCAAAGCCTCTGCATTCAATCCCCAATACCAAGGAAAAGAAAACAAAAGAATATTCCTAGTGAAATAAATACTTAAATGTCAAATAGAAATTGCTACTTGATTCAAATTCCTGGACAAATAGTATTTTAATTTTTTGTATTAATCTTATCTATGCTCCCTACCTCCTACGCTTTGTCCAGAATGGGGAGGGGTCACTTTTTATTGAAATACAGGACTATGGCCTACAGTTAAATTCTGTATTAAATCTAAATGTATGACTATATTCATTTTGTCTATCTTTCAAACACCAAGTGCATTATGAGTACATTTCCAAATGAATCTAATAATATTTTTATTTTATTCTTGTGAAATGTTTAATGAACACACATAATGGGGTAGTAATGTTTGGATGATACACTAAGGCAAATGTTATCTCAATAAAATCACTGACATTTATTTTTCCAGATAGCTCTTTAATTATAATTTTCAACAGCCTAAGAACATGACATCAAAATTGTAGCCTATTCAGAGGAAAAAAAATGATTCAATGTGAAAAAATTTTAATTGAAACTTCCTGATAAATGAAATTAAGAAGTGATTATTATTAGAATGGCAAAGGATGCATCATTTTAAAAGTTTGCCATTTCCCTAAAGAAGATGCTGGTCATTAATCATCACTAATGACAAAATTGACAATGTCAGTCACTGTGAATTTAAGTACAAAATTTTTGGTCCTCAAGTATATATGCCTATACAATAGAGTCACATTTAAGGCTATTAAAATTTCATATGGTTATGACTGAAATTAGGTGAGTATATTTGTGATAGCATAAGGATGACTCGGGCACCGTGAGACAGCAGGAAATCTGTGTTAGTGGCCTCACTGTCCCTATTAGACAGCAATTTACCATGTGTGAAGAGATGTAGGTAAGGATATTGTAGCTAGAAATGCTTTTGTTCTGTCAGGATAAATAATTATTTTCTACAGTTAGACACAGACATTTTTATAAATGCTGATAAAGTCAAGTGGCATCTACCTCAAATCACTCAAGAATAATGTTATTGTCTGTTATAACAAAATAAATGAATACTACTAAATAAAATTAAACAAATTACTACAAATTAGTTCTAATAAAGAAAATATTTGCTCAATTTTTTTCTGTTTAAAGCACAGCATTCTATGTAAAATTTTGGAAGCTGAAACACCAGAAAGAAAAATAAAGAATATAGGGAACGTTTCCAAAGTCTCAATTTTTCCAAAAGATGTCCTTTCTTCTGTATTTATTCGCTCCCTCACCCACCTCTTCTTTTTGTTTATTCCACAAAACCAGATTCTGCCAAGAGACACGAGTTTGTTATTCTCTCTGCTGTGGGATAACTCAACCTCATGTCTTGTCTTCTCCGGGAATCTCGCTCAGCAACCCCACTAGCTCTCGAGTCATTTAAGAGACAAGTAGTGATGGCACTCAGGTTCTGTCAATTCAGTTCCAACATGCTGGATCCAACCCCAGATCACATGAGCTAAGGAAGTACTAGACAGTCGTTCTGGGGAAGCAATGCTGAGAATCAGTCAATGCTGCTCTAAGTAAATCAAGACATGAATAGACAAATCTTCCATGTAGAAAAATTCCAGGTCACTTTGAAGATACTGCCCATCAAAGGAGACAGAACCTAAACTGTGACAGTGCGTAACTTCCTTCCAAAGATCACACCATGAGAAGGGGAGAGAATCACTTCATAGTGAAGAACGGTGACAATTATGCCTCGCCCCAGAATAACATCCACAAGGGTAAGACATGGTGACAGTATGCATACCCCTTCATATGTGAGCAAATCTTGTCTTTCACGCCTAATTCTTTAGACCCATTCTAAGCATAAGGAAAACATCAGACCATAGTACTGTTTTAAGATGGTGCCCAATACAAGTAGCATCACTCCAGTTGGGGGGGGGGGGGGGGGGGGGTTACTCCTTTTGACCTTTTGTCAAGATGGCCAGACAGCCCTTGTCTGATACTCCAAACTTGAGACTAGACTTTCTTGTTGAATAGCGAGGTCAAAGAAACAGGTGTGCAAACAGGGAAGCTTATCAAGTTGGCCCTGAACATAGCCATGCTCAGAGATCTGCCAAGCCCAGACTGCACAGAGGCAGCTCACCTGGTTCCTAAGGGTCCAGGTGAGTTTCCCTAGGGCTGGGGAAAACCCCAGCCGCTTACTGTTGAGTATCTGGGGCAGAGTGTGAGTTTCTTCTCTCTTGAAGTTTAGCTTTCACACTAACTGACAGGAGGTCAAAAGGTCTCTTGTTTTCTACTGTGTGCCCAAGTATGCCTCTTCCTGACAGTGCATGCAGTAGCTGCAGCAACACCTGTCAGTGAAAACCTCGAACACAGACCAGCCATTAGATATCTTGCAGACAGACGGAGAACACGGGGGCAAGTTCTCTGCCTTCTTGACTCCAGAGAACATGACCTAAGAGAGTCTCATGGCTAAGTGTCATAAACTTCTATGTCGGTCTCCTGGTACCGGGAGGCTGGTGTGCCCTCTTTCAATTGTCCTTCCCAGCCTGCTCTAGAGGCGGCCACTAGAGCTTCATCTTCAAACTTGGGCACAGCAGCTGTGTCCTTGTGTTTCTGCCACCTCTCTGATTCTCTTTGTCTGGGAAAAAAACTCTTTCCTGGGATGTCCTCTGATTAGATTGTGCTCCTCTGTATAAAACTGGTGACTCTCTCCCATCTTGTCACCCTTAATCTTAATTGTATTTGAAAATCTTTTTTTTTTTCCTGTTCAAAACAGTCTCAGCTTCTGGAAAATAGAGTGAAAATATTTGGGGACCATTATTCTGCTCCTCACACTTTAGACTTACAGACATATATACCTGTGTAGTCACTGCTTATTTTCATCACGAACACATGATCTCTAAAACAAAATTAATCTTCCACCACATGTGCTCCTTCCCAAGTCAGGAAACAGTCATTAATCCAGCTTTAAAATTGAGAGTATTTCTCCACTGTCTCTCATCAAATTAAGAATTAAAATGAACAGCTGGATCAACTGCTCTACTGGGCATGTTTCCAAAAGAAACAGTCAACATACCAAAGAGACACATACATATTTATGTTTATAGCAGCACAGTTTATAACAGCCAAGTCCTGGAAACAACCTAGCTGCCCATCAATAAAGGAATGGTTACAGAAGATATGATACTTATACAAAATGGAATACTATGCAGCCATAAAGACAGATATGAAGGTTTTGAACAAAAATGAAGCCACCTTGAGTCAATAATGCTCAGTGAAATGGACCAAGCACAAAAGACGAAGGAGGTCTCTCTTATTAAACTCACAAAATAATGACATAACAAGGCGCCAGAATTATAGGGTAGAAAGAGAAGCAATGGCCAGCTACAAAAGGGGTTCAACTCTGAAAGAAGGGTGGGCATAGTTGTTCCCTGATTCTCCAAACCACATGTCTCTAATGTGTTACTGAATTTGGAATTCATGTATTTACAAAATAAAAAATAAATAAAAATAAAAAGAAGCAAAAAATATAGAAAATTAGTGCAATCAAAAATACAAAAGAGCAGAATTAAAATGAACACATTTAACAAAACTAGGGCTGGAGGAATGGCTCAGTGGTTAAAGCAATTGCCTAGCAAGTGCTAAGTCAAGTCAATTCCCCAGCACCGCATAAACCGGGCATGGTGGTACATACCTATAGTCCCAGCACTCGGGAGGCTGAGACAGGAGGATTGCCATGAGCCTAAGGCCAGCGTGGGCTCCATAGTGAGTTCAGGACCAGCCTGGGCTACAGAGAAAGACCCTGTCTCAAAAAAAGAAAAGAAAAAAGAAAGAAAGAAGAAAACAAACAAAACTAGACCAACCTATTCCTCCTCCCGTATACCTCTTCTGCCACTAACTCCTTCTGCATAGATTCAACTTTACTCAGAATATTTCTTGATTACTTTATTGGCACTTAACTGATAGAGCTACTCACATGAATAATATATTCACATTTGCTGTCACAATAAAACTTACAGTCTAGCATGGAAAACAAGTGTTAAACTAAAAAAAAAAAAAGACATGTTATAAATGTCCTATTCTAGGACATTCTTGATGTTCCTGATTATGTATGTGTGACTTAGTTGTCAAGAATTGAATTTCAAAATTTATAAATTTCTAAGGAGAGGTCACCAAGCCTGCCAACAGAGACCTCAGGAGGTTGCAGCTGACATAAGTAAAAGCAAACTTCTTAAATATTGTTACATAGATCCAGTACCTAGGGGCAAGGCCACAAGTAGTTGGGCATTGGTACAAGACTTGACAAGACTCTGTCCCAAAATCAAAATTGGGATGAGGATATGTGAAGGCCCTGAGCTTTATCTCAGGTGAAGAAGAAAGAAAGAAAGAAAGAAAGAAAGAAAGAAAGAAAGAAAGAAAGAAAGGAAGGAAGGAAGGAAGCAAGCAAGCAAGCAAGCTTCTGACATCTGAAATGAGAGATACCATACCCAGAAGAGGTATTATGGGTTGGACAGAATATTTATTTTCAGCTTTCTGAAAAATCTCTAAACTGCCCTTCATAGCGGTTGTACTAGTTGGCCTTCCCACCAGCAATGCAGAAGGGTTCCTTTTTCCCACACTCACCAGCAGCTACTTCTGTTTGAGTTATTGATACATGCCGATCTTACTGGATGAGATGATATCTTGGAGATGTTTTGTTTTGCATTTTTTCTAAGAGCAAAGGAAGGTGAACTTTTTTATGTATTTGCTGGCCATTTGCACTTCTTCAGCTGAGAACTGTCTATGAAGTCCACTTTTTAATTGGGTCTTTGATTTTGAAGGTCTTTTCTTCAGCTTCTTTTATGTTCTAGTTATTAGCTTCCCATCCAAACCGAAGGTTTGGACATTCTGTTGGTTCTCTTGCCACTCTTTTAATAAGTTCCACAATCAGAGCTCCGGAAATGGCCAGGCAGCAAGGTAACGGCTCCCAACAGCAGGGCAAGCTTCTGTTCCACACAGTTCTAGCCTTCTATTCCATACACCATACAGTGACTGTTCACATCCCACATGTCAACCTTGAGAGAATCCATCCCAGATGTGCACCCATGGAAAGACTTTCATACGTATTATCTGAACTTTCCTGCCCAGTGTCAAGAAGATAAATGAAATGTGTGGTGGCAATTTCTGTTGCAAGTTTTGTGAGGGAAACACAAAATATAATTATGCTTCCTATATCCCTTGAGCACAAGTGCAAATTAAATTTTTTATCAGGAAGTATTACAATCAAGACATTTTTCTAAATGATGAAATGCTTTGCAAGAGCATGATCACATTCCAGAATTATTATGCTGAGCCCACAATTTTAGTTTTATTACATACAAATCTCTGCTGAGAAATAAAAAAGACTTAGCTGAGTTCTACAGCTAACTCAGTTCTATCTTGGAATAAATTTCTCTAAACCTACTTAAGGACATTCAAAATATATTTGAAAAAAATGTTACTTTGGTGTATTATAAAGAGATACCAGAAAAAGTTTCCCTTCATATAGTCTGGATTAAGGACCAGTTGTCTTTCCTGGGCTGACTGCTGTTAGCGGCTTTTCACACAATTTATGCAGGAGTCTGGGTGTTAAGCCAGCTGTGATGTAACAGCAACAACAGAGGTTATCAAGCATCATGCAAAATTGATCGGGGAGATGCAGTTTTGTTACAAAAGGATTTGTATTTGCACAATTCTTCCAGTGACTTGTCCTTAAGGCACCCAATCAGCCAACCTGTATTCCTCCGGTTAAAGCTCTGACACTTATGTGAACAGTAGAAATAAACAGAAACCTCTTCCTTTTCTGCCTTCCCAATCTCAACCTCAGATGTTGCCTCCAGCTCTAAAAGTATCATGCAGCCTATTAGAAAGGGAAAACATCAAAATCTCAAGAAAAGAAATGTATTCAGCAAAGTTGAGTAGAAGAGATGGAATGAGATTGAGACCTCGTAACTAATTTATCTATTACAGCCTTACCAGAATGTAAATAGCTATGAAATTGGCATCTCTATGTCTACTTCTTGCCATTAAAAATTGCTTCCCACTAGTAAACTAGCACAGTTTAATATCCTATACCAGTCATTTATTCAAATACAGAAACATTTTTGTTCTTCGATTTTTTCCTCTCCTGTTTGGTTCACTTTTTCCATCTTTCTCCCAGGCTACATGTCTTAATAACCTTCTATTTCACTAAGACCAAAGGCTTACTGCAGTCTTTGTTTGTGCAAGATGATTTTCAAGTTTTCATAATTTTGATCCACTTTAAGATTTTGGTAATTTCTCAGTTGAGCTTGAAATAGTGGCCCAAACAGAAAAATCTCATCATTTTTAAAGAAAATATTTAAAACCACATTATGAAGTTTTAAAAATAACTAGAACTTTCTGGAGTGGTTGGAGAATAAAAATAAAAACCATCAATAAATTGAAGGAGATTTAGGGTGCCAGTTCCTTTACACATGCAAATGACTTTTCAAAAATTGATAGCTGCTTTTTAGTGACACCCATCTTCTGAAGACTGATATTTAATGACATCGTGAACATGCCTTAGGCTTTTTTTCTTACATAAATTCCTACTCTTCTATGATCTGCCTCTGTCTAGAGCTACCATTCCAGTGCAGAAAGCAGCAGGAAGGAGATTGCTCAAAAGGAGGAAAATACATATTCCTTCCCATCCAGTTATACTTCTGGTTATCTTTCCAAAAGAACTAAAAGCAGTACATAATAGAGATACCTGTATCCCGATGTTTAGGAGCACAATTAACAACAGGTAAATGTAAGAAGCAGTTGAAATATCCATCAACAGAACAATAGATACAGGAATTGTGGTGTATGTATACAATGGAGTACTACTCTTCCACAAAGACAGGTAAATTTGAATTGTTTGTACGTAAATGGACCCAACTCAGACCATCCAGCTTAGGGAAGTGAGTCAAACTGAGGTTAAATATCACATAGTTTCTCTCATATGAGAAACCCAGAATACAGCCATTTTTGTGCAAATGGATGTGACAGTGAGAGCTCAGGGGGAGAACGCAGAAGCAGGAGGGCCAAAGAGGGGAGGAAAAGGGATTGTCATGCTGATGCAATGCGTGCTCAGAATACTCAAGCTCAATGTAACCATTGTGTATGACATACATATATATAAATGGAGGGAAAAAAGGAAAGACACGTTCACTCGGAATGGTTCCCTGATGTCCAAAGCGCCAAGGAGTTTTCTGGAATACACTGGAAGGCCTTCGTGTACATTCTTTTTCACCTGTGACGTTTTCCAGGTTCTCGTGTAATACAAAATCAGCAATGAGTGAGACACACGCAAACACACCAAGACAATAGATTCCAGGATAACACAAAACATGCTCCTTGATGCCATTATCAGATAATATCATGTTCAAGTCTATCTATATCTAGGAATTCCAGAGCAATCCAAATACATTAGCGACACTGCTGATACTGGCATTAGTGGCAGAACTGCATCTCCAACAGATGGAGTACATGAAAACATCTACCACTTAAGCAGCTACTACCATGTGATTCTGATATCAAAGCTGAACAAAGCAAACCTAGACATACCCAAACAGGCATCAGTGGGATACTAACAGCTTAATATACCTCAGTTCAAACTGCAGGCTCCTTTTATTTTTGGAGTTTGGGTCTTTTCTTTTTTATAAGAACCAACCTTCCTCCAATTGGCTATGAATGATGGTTGAACTTCCTCTCAAATTGTTTTTCTTCCTCTGCTTTGATATATGTCCTAATGCATACAATATCCCACGAGTGGTCCCCTTTTCCTCTTTAGTATTTCCACGTCTGTTGTGCTAATGTCTCATGAAATACCGGCTCAGATTTGCAATCTGTTGAATTACTTGTCTTCAAGCAATGGAAGGAATTGAAGGAATGGATCACAAGATACTATATGACCATCATTTCTTAGGACCTAAATGGTAGACCTGGCGATAGTGCAATGGTTGGTTTCTCTCTTCAGGGAGTTTTGAATTTGCCTGGAAAAGGGTACTTCAACTAACAAGTAAAAGAAAACACAGCAGCCCATTCTCGAGGCAAAGGTTCAGCCCAGAGTTGTGAGGCAATTAAAATTCAAAGAAAGTAGGACCTAAAACTATTAGTAGGGATATTATAGACTGGATTACCTTGCGCTAGAAAAATAAAGAACCAATGGCATTAGGTAGATAAGATGAAAGAAAATGAATTTTCCAAACAACATGATTGTCGTGAGCACAGGTAAGAACACTGATGTTGAGTTCCAACCGTGCTGAATTGTGCATCTCCCAGTGTGTATCTCCAGAGCAGAAGGGAACCTAAGTAATGATTTCAACTGAGCCGCGATGAATCAAGAGAAACCCGGTCCATTTTCCCCCATTTTATTGATATGTATATGTGCAAAATTTCAGGTTTACAATGGAGTTGAGCATTTTGTGCACATAGGTATCTTGTCAAGGTGACAAGAGCTTTCCCGCTCTCCTTTTGTCCCTTCCCCTACCCTCCCTTCGGTCCCTCCACCCTCACCCTGTCCCCCTCTTTTGCTTTGTCTTTCGTCTAAAGTTCCATGAGATAGTTGCGATCTGGGTCTCTCATATCAGAGAGACCATTCAACGTTTCACCTTCTGCTTCTGACTTACTTCACTAAACATGATGTTCTCAAGTTTCTTCCATTTGCCTGCAAAAGCCTCCACGCTGTTGGACTTTACCAATGCATAGTATTCCATTGTGTATAAATACCACAATTGCGTATCCACTGGTCTGTTGATGGGTATTTTGATGACTTCCATATTTTATCTATTGTTAGTTGTGCTGCTGTGAATATGGGTATACATATGTCTCTGTTATGTGTTGCTTTGGCCTCTTTTGGATATTCACAAAGAAGTACAAAGGGCCAATAGATACATGAAAAGATATTCAACATCTCTAGCCATAAGAGAAATGCAAATAATAAAAATACTAAGATACCATCTCACTCCAGAGAGAATGGCCTATATCGACAAGTCAAATAGCAATCAGTGCTGGTGAGGCTGTGGGGAGAAAGGAACCCTCCTGCACGGCTGGTGAGAATGTAAGTTTATAAAGTTTTTGTCTACAGACATTTATAATAAACTCAATAAATGTCTTTCAAGCATCTTCTGTGGATTAGTAAGAGTTTTTGGCTGGTATGAGGTTGACTAAGGCAGAAAGCCTCATCTGAGCACTTCTGTAACTCGCTGCAAAGAAGCCCCATACCAGAGAAGAGCATATACCATCTGCTGTAGAGCACAAAGAAAGGAGCTCCTTAGAAATTAATGAAGAGAGCTCAGGTGAGTCTTTTAATGAAAACTCTTTCCCTGTTCAGGGAAACAAATACTCTTCTATGTGCTAGAAAACAAGTTTGTAAGTTCACTGGTTGAGCTGGAAAACCTGACCTCTCATCTGTCAATAGTTATCACTAGGTAGCTACTGAGATACCAGTGCTGTCATTATTCTTTTGGTTTAAATGTCTATCAATTTATACTCTCTACCAGCATTTTTAAAGCTTACATTTTCTATATTTTGGTAGCTACCTTTGAGTAGAATTCTGCAACTTCAATGCCACTACATCAGGATCTGGGAACAGGAAAAAATAGATTCTTACATAGACATTGCCTATGAGCAGGCATGTTTATCTCTGGGTCTCATCAAACCTATAGAATTCTCCGTGTACAAGGATTTACAAAATTCCTCTCACTTCCAGCTTGAAAGTATCTCCTTGTAAGGCTTTTAATTGAAATTATATTTTCCTCAGGACATTTCTCTTCAAATCAGTCCACTTGACAGCACCAAGTTATTTGCACACTGCAGCCGGGGAAGCAGTAGATGTACTGGCGTGGGGTGTGGGCCGTCATGTCAGACTGGCCACATGCATGTCCCACACAATAGCCTTGTTAGATGTGTGGACAAGACAATAAACCTCTCAACTTTTGTAAAAATGAAGATAATATCAGGCCTTACCTTCTTTGGCTTATATTAAGGTTAAATTAGTGAATTTGGGGTATCCAGACATTCAGGGTCCATAGGGTCCCACCAGTTCTTTCCTCTTGGTGACCACCTAATTGTTCCAGTTATTTAGTATGCCTAGACAATCTAAAAAGTATTTATATTCTAATAACTTACAGTAATATCCACATGAAATATACATGCATAAGTTTTTAAAAACACATTTTATTTACTTTATATTATTACTATTATTATTATTACTAATAATGTATCCATATCATGTCTCCAACCTTGGGATCACAGTAGATGCTACTGCCCTCGTTGGCTTCCCCTGCGCATTTTCACACAGACATCTGTGTCTTATCGTGGTGACTGCTAAAGGCAAAGCTTTGGAATGATAGAACATAATCACAAAAAGAAATCATGTAACCTGAAATTGAAAATGAAATGTCCCTCAGACAGTTGAAATATTTCATGGAGAACCTGTGAGTTTGCTGCAAACAGAGAGTTAATATATAATGTATGAAGTATTGAAAACATTGCCTGCTGTATATCGGCATTCAGTAAACATTAGCTATTTTTGACATTATCTCTGATACAAACAAAAACCCATAGAGGCAGTTTGTCTTGCTACAGCCGCTCTTCAGATTAGGAAAGCCAGCCTCAAGAAGGTCAAGAGTGTCACCCACTGAGAGCGAAAAGTGAGAAAACAGCATTTTCATTCAAGTTTGTCTGGGCCAAAAGTTTGGAGAACCTTGCCTGGGTACACCATACTGCCTCCCTTTGGTTGGACACCTAGCCACACTGATACTTCCCTCCCCCACCACAGGGCATGGAAGCCAAGCCTCCACACTGAGCTCCCTTCCCAGACCATCTTATTCACTATTTTGACACTGGTCTCACCAGGTTGCTAAGTTACCGAGGCTGGTTTTGAACTTGTGATGCTCCTGCCTCAGCTTCCCAGAGAACTAGAATTAGAGGTCCAGCATGCTCCAGCATGCCCAGCTACATTCTGAACGTTAAGGTTCTATCTCTGTGACACAGTGCTAAGAAAAATATCTCCCTGTAAGCTGAAGGCAGCCCTTGGGTTATAATGGTATTGATTGTCTTTTTAAGCAAATGTAACATTTCAAGAAAACGGAAAAGCACAGAAAATAAGGTATATTGCTCTATCAAAATTGTATAATCACACTTTACTGTATTCTTTTCAATTGTTTTATATAAATAAAGACCATAAAGCTATGCTGGAACTTACAGACATCCCTCTTCCTTCAGAAAGCGCCACTGTCCGTAAGCCTCCCCACTGTGGAACACACTTCTGGCCCTTGACTGTTCACAAATATGCAGGGTGTCTGCCTGCCCTGTGCACTCCGGATGGACAAAATCAATGTGTTTCTATTTTCATTCAGAGTTGTATCCCCAATATTTGGCAGATTCTACATAATTTCTGAATGATTAGACAATAGAGACATTGCTTATCCTTTCAAATATAAAATACAGCATAAATATCAGCATACCACATATTTTTTTTGCAATTTGCTTTTTCCAATATTGTGTTTCTAATATTAATCATCAATAAGTGGCAAATGTAGCTTATTCAGCATAAATGCTACATATTGACAGTCTCCTCCTTGTACATATAATCAGCATGTTATCTGCTTCCCTAGGATATTTAGATTTTGTATGAAAACACATTGCATTAGCTATTGGTGCACAAGTCATAACCACAAAAGATATTTTCTCACATTTATCAGACTGATAAAATGTACTGTTATATTAACTCTAAGTGTGCTTAGTATACATCGCTGGCAGTAGGTTGGCAAGGGTTGGTGAAGTCTAAGACACTCACATCCATGCTCCAACAATGTCACTTCTAGGTACACGGTGGACGAGGACATCAGTACAAGCATGTCCGACCTCGATTCTTTTAGCACTAAAAATGTGTTGGTATTTTTCCTTGTTATGTCCACTTATTTATGCATAACAAATTGACCTCAAAACTTTGTAGCTAAAAATAACCACTATGACAATCACGGATTTTGTGGGTCAGTGATTCAGAAAGGAGGCAGCAGGGACAGCTGTTTTGCTCCCTGGTATCCGAGGTGTCTGTTGGAGGGATGGGGAGTGGGGGGCAGGAAGCATCTGGAGGCCTCCTTCCTCACACATCTGACAGCGGGTGCTCACCGTGGGCAGGAATCTGGGCTGCAGCCCATGCTAGATAATCCACCTATGGCCTGGTTTCCTCATAGCACAGTGACCTCAAATCACCATGATGCTCAGAGTCCCCCCAGAGAATCTCCCGGGAGAGCCAGATCAAAAGCATCAGTATCTCTGAGACACAGTTACAGATAACACGGCATTTCCTTTCAGAACAGATATGTGTCCACAAGTATCTCAAGAAGGCCCGGGCATTGGGGAAAGGGGGAAGCACCATTAAAACATATAGGATGGAAACTGTGACCGCTTTTTGAAAAAAAGAGTAACACCTATATCTCCCATATCTCTCTTTTCTTTCTGTTTTTGACAGTCTCACACTGTGGTGTAGGCTGGTGCTGAACTCACTATGCAGCCCATGCTGGCCTCAAAATCACAGCAATTCTCCGGCGTCACCCTCCTGAATGCTGAGATTACAGGCGTTTGCCACCATGCCCAGCTTATGTGGTGCTGGAAGCCCAGGGCCTCGCACTTGCTAGTGAAGCATTTCAACCCCTGGCCTATCCCTCCAGCCTTTCCCTCGCTTTTATATCTCCATTTTATTTACCAAAATTATTCGAATTAAGGCCTCAGGACAAATGCTGTCCTACATCTAACTATAGATACAAGTAAACACATATGTAAGTATATACATGTATGTGTGTGCCATGTATATTCAAATACAGATACATTGGCACTACGCATGGTACATACATATATCTGCATTTATAATTTCCTCTCTAATTTGTGATTTATTTTAATTATATCCATGCACAAAATACTGCTTTTATCTGCCTTTCCCACCACATTCTGTTCTGTCAACATGCTTATTCTACGGTATTATTCCTCAAGAGTCCACAAGCAGACAAGCAAGCACCTGCATGGTGCAGCCTTCACTTGTGACCGCGTCTTTCGTTCCTGGGCCTCCTGACCTCTATGGTAGTTTTTTTCACTAGATGGAAAGAGCTAAAAAAAAAAAAAAAATAGGGTTCATTCCATTGTCATCTTGATGTTCTTTGCTAAGGCGCATACCTCACGCCTTGTTGTATCCTTTTCTCATCTGTCATAAACACAACATGCGTTTCCATGAGTTGCTCACTACTCCCCGGACAATCTTAGAATGTTCTTTTATTTTCTATTGTTACTTAGTCTTTATATTTTGGCATACTGCCTTCTGAAATAAACTGTTAAACTTCCAACCTAAAAAAAAAAAATTACATTAGTATCTTTAAACAACAACTCAGGCAGCCCTGTTTTTCTAAAACAAATTTACTTTCCTCTTGGGGTTTCTCTGTGGGTTGTGATATATTTTTAAATGCCCTAGATAATCTTAGGGATTTTCCAACCTCTTGAATGAACTTGATATTCAAACGTTCGAACTTTAAGGTCTGAGCATATTCAGTATCTGTTTCTCTGTTTCTAAAACATTCAGGTTTTTATTTCGTACTTCATTTTGAAAAGTTCTTCTCATTATTGAAATAGCATCAATTTTTCCCTTGCTACTTACCACTCCAGTCCTGGAACCTATGATACGACTTTTGCTCATAGATTTTTCACCCCAATCATCCCACTGTAGACTGTTTTATTTTTTTCTTTGAAGTGCTGGTAAAATGTTTGTGGGAGTAGGAATTGTAAAAAGAGAAGACAGAGACTGTGAAAAGGAAGGAAGTGGTCAAGTGCTCGGAGCAGGAGAAGGACCTTAGCTCCTCAGATCAGCACCAGGAGTATCTCTTCCCTCCCCTGTCGTTCATCAGGCCTCACAAACTCAGCTGCACTTCCCAGCGCACTGTGCCCTCTCTTACCCGCCTCGAACAACCTTCTGCTTTCTTTTGATAAAAGTCTTACTTTCGGCCTACACGTTACTTTCTCTGTGCCAAATTGCATTTCCTGTTCAAGTGGGCTGCTCTTATCGTGTCTGTCTCTTCCTCTAAGTTCCTCCTGGACAGGGTCTTCATTTTACTCATATCTGTAACCTTGGCACCAGACAAATATTTGCTCAATTCATGCATAATGAACGACTATATTTTTGACCTTGACCAAGTTG
This sequence comes from Ctenodactylus gundi, assembly GCA_004027205.1. Classification (NCBI taxonomy): domain Eukaryota; kingdom Metazoa; phylum Chordata; class Mammalia; order Rodentia; family Ctenodactylidae; genus Ctenodactylus; species Ctenodactylus gundi. Next base: position 483,143 of record PVKB01000406.1, on the reverse strand, counting down.
CTTGGTCTATCTGGGTTTTCCACTTTGTGCCAGGGGCACTAATAAAAGTATCTCACCTAAAGGATTGCTTTGACAGGGACGGGAAGTAATTCAAGCAGAATGTAATTGCTACCATCTTATTCAAGTCCATTGAATATTTAGCTGCTGCTATCATGCATCTGTAGGAAAATGTTTGCATTTAATCACCAAAATCACTATCACCGTTGTGTATTTAATCACTGTTGTAGCTAACATTCACAAAGATGGATGTTTTATTGTCTAAGTTTTTCTTTAAAAGACCATTGGTTGGATAGTCTAAATAACTTGTTTACCACCACAATGAAACGTCTTTCTGTGCAAAGATTACGTGAAGCATATTTGCATTCTCTGTACCAGGAAATATTCAGAATAATCATCAGTACCTCTGACCATCAATATTAGCTCTATATGACTATAGTGTTTTAGGCACCTTTCTTAGTAGATCTTTTATCAACTCTTATTAACTAAATGATCATATATATTTTATGCTTTAAATTTTTCACAACAGAAAATTTAGACAATTTACCAACCTGTGAAAGATACAGATTTTAGTCTTGAGATTTGAAAGAAGTATGTTGAGTTCTAAGCATTTTCTTAGTAATTGATCTATTCAGATAAATATTAAATGTCAAATCTTACACATTATATAAATTATTTAATATTAAAATATTTAAATCCTTGGTAATAATATTTTATAAGAACATTTTTAACTTTTAAGGCAAACATACCCAAACCTCTCTTTTCTTCTGTTCCAGTATAGTTGACTAAGTTTCATAGCATATGAATAATGGTTTTTTGGGAGGGATTCCAGTAAGGAAACATATTTTGCTATCTATTTATATAACTCCAAGCTTTAGTTACCAGACTTCCCATAATGAGCCCTTTAATTAAAAACTTATTTCTAGACAACTTCATCCAAAAAACTAAAAAGAAAAACATGCAGAATTTATAAAGATTGGCTTTCTAGTATCATGCAACTGATCTGCCCAGTGATTTATTACTTAAATTATATATGCCAATTATTTTGTAACTCATATATTTCACTTATTTTAACAACTGTGGCAAATAAACTGTCTGCAATCTACTTATGTTCAGTAATTTTTTTTCCAAACCACTGTACTTGAACACAGATTTCTTTGTAACCTTCCAGCTGTTACACTGAAACAGAAGAGGCCAGAAAAGAAAATAGTAATGGAATTGAAATAAAAACTCACTAACGTGAGGTTTTCTAGTTTGGTAGCCTACACTGAAATCCTTCATTCACCATACTTTTTAGAATGGGAAGTAAGAAAGGATTGTTTTCATTGTGAAAGTAGGCCATAAAGTAGATGTTTAAATAAACAATATCCATGTCTTAATGGCTTAACTCAAGAAAAGACTCTTTGTCATTTTTCCTCCTTTATGTAATATCCTCTGTGAGTTTGAAAATTTTAGAAGAACCTGTCCTTTGCGTGGTGTAGGCTACTTTTACAGTGGGTTCTACCAGACATCTTCCACAAGACATCTTCCATGCCTGCTATAACCATAGGCAGAGCGTGACAGAATCCTGTATGTCCAATTAATGCTTTAACCCAGAGATGGCACCAGTAATTAAATGTTTCATTCTATAAGTCATTTCCATTGCAATTCATGTGCTGTTGTTTATTTGTCCAGAAGAGCAGGAGACTCAAATATTCCTGAAAACATTAGAAATGTCTCCGTACTATGGGATATAACCCTAAGCATCACAAAGTGATTTCCCCATAATACTCACTGCATATTAAACTCCAGTTTCAATTGTCAAAATAATTTAGCTTTGATCTGACTTTTGCATATGTAGCCTGGTGCCATGGTTGTGCTTCTAGTGGGATTCAAATATGTTTGGGGAGTCTAGGGCTTTGTGGACATGGGTCAGTGGAAACCTACTTACGAGAGGTACTGAGAGACAAATGAAGTGGGCACCTCACCCTAAGGGAGTAGAGGAGCAGGAAGAGCACAGCGTTTCCAAAACAGGGTTGAAGAGCAGGGAAGTCTGAGGAGTGATTAGCTGGGTGATACAGTAACTACCAAATGAACGAGTTATCTACAATCAACCCTCAAAAGCTTTGGAGCACAATTTTCTCTGTTTCTGGGTACTAATGTAATAAATGCAAGCCAGACATGGTGAGGCAGGCCTGTAATCCCAGCACTGGGAGGCTGAGGCAGGAGAACTGCTATAAGTTTGAAGACAGACTGGGTGATATAGGGAGTTCAGCTTGGTCTACACAGTGAGATCCTGTCAAAAAAAAAAAAAAGCACTGAAATGAAACACGAGGATCCCTCATGCAATCTTTGCCCCTAAATAGAATCTGACAGAGCTGCGAGTTTCCACAACAGCGTCTGACATTGCTTGACAATAAATAAAAATTGGTTTTCAGTAGAAACGGCCCGAATGCAAGTGACCAGAAGACAAGGATTAATTTGAAAATGGTAGTACATGGCAAAAATGGAGTGAGTCGTCCAGAAAAAGGGCCCACAGGGGCACAATGACATAACAGCATGACACAGCGTGAGACCAAAAAAGGAGAGGAAAGATGTATACTTGCTGCAGGGTAAATGGGCACAGTTTTTTCTAGTGCCTTGTACAAGCCGCCTCAAGGCGCACGTGTTTCCAGCTGCTGGGTATGACAGTGGCTCAGACTTCACAGCTGGTCCCGCATTAGGAACTTGCTAGAAGATTGGCACATCCGCCTACACACAAGCTGTAGTCAAGAACTGACTGAACGGGGGTGCAAAAGGTGTGATGACCTCAAAGTGAGACCAACTCTGGGTCCTACGCGCAGGCCCGAGCCCCCGTGGGGTCACGCCGAGGTTGTCTCCTAAGTGAGACCTCACGTTCTTGTCCGGCTTCACCCACTGTGTCATCATTCTATTCTCATTTCGGTTCCTGTGAACCCGAAGCTTAGCCCGGTCTCCACTTCTTGAAAACTCTTAACGAGAAGATATGACGAGTTTCTATGGAGTACAGAGAGTGAAGGAGAAAGCAGGAGACGTTGGGCGCTGAGGAGTGAGGAAGGCCTCACTGCCTCCACCTTGGCTCGCGCTGTGCGTTCAACTTGGGAAGCTTTCCCTCCCAGTGACTGCAAGTCACTCACACTCCTGTCTGGCTTTCGTGGAATCTTGGCAGATCGCTCTAATCCTCAGCGGTGGTGCCGTGCTCAAGGACAGGCAAGTGTCTCTTCATTTTGACATTTCAAGGGCTTTTCTAAATAATTCATTCCTCTAACACTAATCATTGCTAATGATTAAGGAGATGGAAATGAATAGGAGAATTTTTCTGTAAGAAAGAGTATAAATATATAAGTTCATACGATTGAGACTGGAAACCAAGTTGACACCTAAACTGGACTGGGCATAGGTAGAGCCCAGCCTTAGGTATCACAGAGATCTACGTGGCTGATAGTGGGAAGAAAGTGCTCTCTGCAGGCAGAGGGATCGGAAGAGAACCAGAAGGAAGGTTTGGAGGAGAGCTGTACTCAACAATCAGTGCCCAAAATAACTCCTCCTCCTTTTGAGACGTGGAGTCCATAAAGAGCATGAAGAGAGAGTAGTTTTACTCCAACAGAAAATAGCAGTTCCTGGAAGATTTCACTTACATAAATTTTAAGATTTCAAATGATTATCCTCAGTGGTTACTGACTGAAAGTGGAGAAAAGGCCTCTTCTGGGTGCTTATGATTGTCTGTGGTTGGCAGTCCCACATAAATATCATTATTTTGTGAAATAAAAAAGCCACACGTGTATGATTCGTGTATTTTCTACCTTGTATTTTATCCTCCAGTGGTAAGTTAGTTTAAAAATATTTTCCAAAGATCTCTGTTCAAGCGATTCTGAATACTAATATTCACAATGATTCACAGTTGACTATTTCTTTCGGAAAAGCATTTGGAAGCATCCCAGCTTTCAATGGGGAACAGAATCGGTTCCTGCTGTTCGCATTCTCTTTGGCCAAATATATGACAGTAAAGATAAAACACACACATGAACTCGATATAACTGAGTGATGATGGGCCACATGCACTGGTGAAGCTCACGAATGTCAGTTCTCATCTGAGCATCTGTATGATGTAGCGTAACAAGATTACATCACACAGACATCATCTTTTACGACCATAGCTCTCCTAAGAGTCTCATGATCCTCTTGAGATCTTTCCTTGGATAATTTTTTCTCAATGCCTGTCAATATGCTTCCTCATAACCTTACAATTTGCGTAAGTAAAATTTGTCCCTTTAATTTTATCAGCACGTTTATTCTGTGAACTGTATAGAAAGTCTTAAATGTAATTCACTTCTTGTTTAATCCAACTTAAACGGTATAATGAAATTTTTTACTTATTCTCATAAGTAAAGCAGCCATCAAGGTCTCAAATAGTTATACCTAAATTTGACTATTTTTAAACTGGCTGAACCTTGTGATGGAGAGAAAATACAATACAATGAAAATTGGGTTGCAGTGAACTGTTAGTCTAGGGGAAAGGCCAAGATGTTTTAATTTTAGGCACTCTATAATTAAGTTATAGCTCATTCTAAACTAGCCAGAATGTTCCTCATAAAAATGAAAAAAAAAATGTCATTAGCTGGCTCTAAGTAAATCTACATTAAGGTTTTCAACATCTTGTAACATCTTTATGAAATAGATAAATTCTAAGATCAAGTTTACAAAAATGTCTCAACATTGTATGTATTTTATGATAAAATATCTAATAATGGCAATAGCTTTTATCTGCACATTTAGATGTAACTAGTAAAATATATTGAAATTTTTTATTGATAATTATTGAATGAATTAACTTTAAATCCTAGTTGAATAAATCTGAAAATATCATAAAATACTCTCTGGGCCTTTTGTGATGAGACTTGTAGAAAACAAAGTATCTCTTTTGCAGATGTTTAACACATCCTGGCACAATTATTTTCTTCTCTGTGATGCTAAAATACCAATATATACAATATTTCACTAAAGGAACTACATGGACAAATGGAATCAATTTAGCCTTTTCATCTTTTACATACAATGTTTGTAAAATTACATAAGGAAACAACACAAGACAAGAGTTGGAGATATGACTAAGGAAAGTGGTTTAAACCACTTTTCCTTTACTCAAAGTCTAACAGTGTCTTCTTTGCAAGTACAAAATGAGAAAACTGCTACCTGCATACACAGGGAAGACAGGGACACAGCCACCAGGGCAGGGTGTTAACCTAGGCCTTGGAGGAGCAAAGGTCAGGTGCACGTGTGTTGTGGGGAAGGGGGGCATCTCATCAGTGCGCAGCCAGCTCAATACCTTCTTGGGGAATCTTACCTGAGGCCTGGCTTGTCTTAGGGTCCTTTCCCCTTAGTACCCTCCCCAGTGACCTGTAGAGTGCAGTTAAGTACTGCACTCTGGCCTGGACCCCAGGGCCACCAGTTCATGAACCTCTCCAGAATTTACCCCTATCGACAGCAGAAATTCCAAAAGACCTCAGAGCAGATAAATTTACAGAATTTAAGTGCTCAAGTCATCACCTCAATTGGATCTGAGAGAAATTACCTTGCAACTTACATGAAACCGAACAGCCAGAAATAGATGCCTTTTTTTCACCTATTACGATTGAAGTGGGACATTATGCCTTTCTTTTTTTCCCCACTATTACTTCTTCCTTACAATAGATTTTTGTCTATCATTGTCACGACCCCTTCAGATACCTGGTTTCTACCCTCACATAATGTTAGGGGAGTTAAGGAACTGAACCTAATCTAGGACTTCATTCAGAATGCATTCACACTATTCAAATAAATAGTTAGCTGCTATATTTAGAAGGGCACAAAAGAGAAACATGCACATGTATTATAAATGAACAAATATGTAAATTATAACTCAATGATTTTTTTCAATGATTATTTTTTGATGTACAAATGCTCCCTTATCTTACTTGTGTGGTAAGAATTATCCAGCTCTATAGTTGGAAACTGATTCAGGGAGAACCTGCAATTTCTTATTTTCACAAAGATAACAAAAAGTAGATTTGGAATTTGAATGGAGATCTGTCTGGATATAAAAACCACATTCTTCCCCTAGGCAGCGATTATAGTGTCCTGTCTAAGGATTTCTATTATGGAGACCAATGGGTTAATAACCTTAGAATCAACTGGGCTGCTTGTTGAAAAAGAGGTTCCTGGTTGTATGGGTTAGGGTTCTACAAGAAGCAGAACTATGAAGAAAGGAGATTTATTTAGAGGGCTTACAAGTCTGAGGAGAGAGAGAATCCAAAATGGTGGCCTGCATGTGTGAGAGCTGGAGAGTCTGTTGCCTGCTCAGCCATGCGGCAGAACACCCATCCAGGATTCCACACCAGCTGCTGAGATCTGCTGCAGATCTAGGTTATTCAAAGGATGGTGAAGACCAGAAACTGAAGATAAGCAATAAGTACACACAAGTAAATTGATGTCTGTAGACAACTGCAAAGCCAGAGCTTTCCCAGAAAGAACTGTAACAATCTTCCTTCTTCCTTCTTTTTATTTAGTTTGAGCTGCCAGTTGGGCCACCCACATCCCGGGCAGGTGTTTTTCCCTCATTCTCTAGCCCATAAGTCATTCACATTCACACACACACACACACACACACACACACACACACACACCCACCCACCCACCCACCCATAAACTCTACCCCGGGTTTGTTTCCTAATACCTTCAAGTTGACATAATCCATTTAATAGTCACACTGTTTCCCTCTCAGACTGACTGTAATTTTTTAATAAGTGGTTCAACTGATTCTCACTCCAAGTTAAAATTTGATGCTACTGGCCTAAGCTAAATACATTTGATTCATCTTTGCTCAAGACGCTTATGTTTAGCTCACCGTATTTAGCTATGTGGCTATCTGACCTACCTTTCTTCTTCCAGAGTAAGAAATACAAACTTATTTAAACGTTTCAAAGCAGCAAACCATCTAATTATCATTATTTGCATTTAATCTCAGACACACAGGTAAAGTTCTTAGAATTTTTCCTTCAAAATATTTGAAGTTATTATTTATTAAAATTATGATGGGCGACCTAAGAAATACAGATTACCTTTTGGATATTTGTCATTTATATACTTGACTTTTAATAGAAAAACTTGGCCTCAAGGTAAGCCAGAACCTGTGAGCTTTTCTGACTACTACATAATTTAAACCACATCCTTGTATGTGACTGTCATGTTCTAGGCAATCTGACTCTATGAAAGCCTAAAATGTCCCAGAAATCTGACATTGGAGGCATCTGGCAATTAGATGCATTCTGAAATAAGTTATGTTAAATTGAGGTTGAGATTACTGTAACCAGGTATGCATCATTGCTTTTTTCAAGTATATTTTTGACTGGAGGAAAATTAGTTTACAGACAATAAACTGCAACGATGAGTTTAAGGGCAAAGAACCACCACCAGCTGCGCATGGACGGCAACTGTAGTCCTACCCACTAGGGAGCCTGGGGCAGGAGGACCATCTGAGCCCATGTGTTTAAGGGCATCCTGAGCAACAGAGAAAGATGCAGCCACAAAACAAATAAATTTATAAACAACCAAGAACCACAAATAAAGGAGGATGTTCACTCACTTATAAACTAACTGTTAAGTAATTGTCTAGTGATTGATACTGCTAGATCACAAATTACATTTTTATTAAAGTCTTCAAGTTCAAACAATAGATAAGTTACTAGTTAAACTACTCCCCAAATTACCATTCATTCTATCATTCTAATCTGAGAACTTTGTACTTGGTTCAAACACTTGCACTTCAAACCTCATATAATTTATTTTTCTCTGGAAAACTGCTGGATTCCTCCAGGCAAATCTATTCTGATCGGGCTTGTCCCATACTCCAAGTGTGAATCCTAAACTAAACAAAGTTCGACCTTAAAGAGCATCACCAAGTGCAGTCACTTATGGGATTAGCCATTTTGATCCTTTGGGGCAGTAAATTAAAGCTGGCTTTCAAAAGTTCTCACAATATAACGCTGTTCCATCCTTTCCAAGCCTCATAACAGGCCAAGATCATACAGCAACTATTCTTCAAACAACACTAATTACTTAGCTCTTTATCACATACACTCAGTTTTTAGTGTTCTTTCATGTATATGTATCTTTTCTCCTTAATGCAATTAAAATTCATCCAAGGTCAAGATTTTTGTCTTTTACATTTTTTGATCACCTCCCATGGTATTTCTTACACTGTAATAGAGCAGTACATGCATGTTCACCTTCACCTGAAGCCTTACATGAAGCAGAAGCATCCCAATGGCCTTGAACCATAATGACACTTCAATGGCTGAGGCCAGGAATATTCTGATGCTGAGTCACACAAAACCATGGGACCCAGACTGGGCTCCATAGTGAGTTCAGGACCAGCCTGGGCCACAGAGTGAGACCCTGTCTCAAAAAAAGAAACAGAAGCAGAAGAAGAATAACAACAACAACGAGGAGGAGGAGGAGGAGGAGAAGGAGGAGGAGGAGGAAGAAGCGGCGGCGGCGGTGGAAACTGTACTGGTGGTTCAATGGATATAGGCAGTACTCGAGTAGGTACAAGGAATCTGATGTCTTTCTCATACTTTTCCTTTTGTCTCATCTTGTGCTAGTACAGCATGTGGCATATCAAAGAGCCTACTGACTGCTGATGATAAACATGCCATGTTATTGCAATTAATTAAGAGGACTTAAATAGAATCCAAATACTTATAGTAAAAAATTGTTAACTTTAGAAGCAAATGGTTGCTGATAAAAATACATCAATCATATATAAGTTAGAACAATCTGATATTAAAATCAAAGTAAAATCCTCTTACCATAAGTAAAACAAAGATCATTGTTTTTTATGTTGTTCCATAGATCTACTGAGAGTATCACTGAGTTTCTTATGGGATGCTAGCAATGCTCTCTCTCAATATGGTTCAATCACATTAGAATATCACAGAAAGTGACAGCTCAACAGATGGGAAACTAACAGGCAAAACAGGAGAGTCTCCACGGATCTGGTTTTCTTCTTCCGTGGATGCCACTGACTACCTTTTTTTGGATCTATAGGGTGACTTGTAGTATGGAAAAGAAACAAGGAGCGATGATATACAGTTGTGTGGATTGAGTTACATGGCTTGCTTATCAATATTAGTAAATGGTAGAATTTTTATTTTTTAATTTTCTACCAAATGGATTCTTGATCTTGAGCAACTTCTATTTCCTCCATCCTCCCATCAAGCATTGTTGATTTACCCTACCCATCTATGGTTTACCTTACGCTAATAGTTCCTGTGCACCTATATTCTGAAATAACTATCTGGTCATTTTTTGGTATGCCACATTTACCACATAGTAAGTGCTCAGTAAAAATTTAATAAAAACTAATACACAAATGAGCATTTCATATTTTTATATTATCAAAGCAATCATGCTACGGTTTAAATCTAAAATATCAGCCAAAAATCTCATGTGTTAAGAGACAGGGCCTGGTAGAAGTAGTGCTGATCAGAAGAGGCAGGTCACTGAGAAAGTGACTAAGAAGGACATATTCTTATCTTTGTATTAGGTCTTCTCTCTGCCTTAGACCTGTTATGGTGCAAACATTTTTCCTTGCCATTTCATTTTTCATGTGTTTACTGAATTGGAGCCAGCCAACTCTGGACTGAACCCACCAAAACTGTGATCCAAAATAAATCTCTCCTACTCTAAGTTGTAAATGTGGAGTATTTTGTCCAAATGATGGGAAAAGCAACTAAGGAAAACTATATAAAATTAAAAACACTCTATTTATTTCCAAATACATATGTCTGAAAGAGCTATATGGTACTGACACAAAAACAGATAGGCTGACCAATGGAAGATAACTGAAGATGCAGACAAACTCAAGTATACTCAGCTATCTGACCTTTTGTAAAGGAGGCAAAAACACACTCTGGAAAAAGGACAGCCTCTTCAACAAATGGTGTTTGGGAAATTGGATATCCACACACAGAACAATGAATCTAGACATGCACCTGTCACTGTGCACCAAATTCAAATCAAAGTGGACCAAAGGCCTATGACCAAAGACAAATTAGAAAAAAATCTAAAAGATACAGGTGTAGGCAAAGACTTTCTTAATAGGACACTTGATACAAAAAAAATAGCTCCCAGAATCAATAAATAGGATGTATTCAAATAAAAAAGTTTCTGAACAGCAAAGAAAATACTCAACAGAGTGAAGAGAGAACTAACAGAATGGGAAAAAAAAACATTTTCAGTCGGTACACAACATAAAGGAACTGAAGAAAAACAGACCCCTCAAATCCAAAGACCCAATTTAAAACTGGGCAACAGCAATGAGTACGCAATTCCCAGATAAATTTCAAATGGGCAGTAAATACATGAAAAGATATTCAACATATTTAGCCATTAGAGAAATGCAAATTAAAACATCATTAAAACACCATCCAACCCCAGACAGAATGGCATATATAGAACTGGATTTTTTCAGAAGAAAATTATATCTATGAACGTTGTCAACATCTTGCTTACTAATTTATTTAGTGACAGAATCACTATTTTTTTTCTGAAGCTAAGATCAACAGTGGAAACAGATGAGAAAGTATCAGACCATTCCTTTATATCATAATTCTTTCAAAATTAAGGTCCATATTTGTAACCTTTTAGAAAATAACTTATGAGATTTTATCCCATTTAGAAACATTAACCTAGCAAAGAAACAGAGGAATTATGCTGTCTGGCCGGTACTGAAACTGTAGATATCAAATAATATCTCAGACACAACAACACTGTCAGGTATTTTCCAGGCTTATGCACACAGTCTGACCTCAGGTAAACTTCGGATATTATCTAGAAACTTTCTGTTCTAAGATTATAGGTGGGCTTTCCCCATCTGTAACCTGTGTCTGATACCTATACTTCTTGTCACAAGTACAAATCACATGTTTCTGGGATTTCCCCAAATTCACTCTTACATTGATGTCCTAATTCTTTGTATGGTTTGGGCATTCATTTTGCCTGCTAGGTAATCAGATAATCATCTGTAACTGAAAAGATAACTTCATCTTGCCTACAATACTTATTTGGGTAACAGACATTTCTGCAATATTTACTTAAGGGATTTAAGATATAATTGACTCTTCAGCTTTGAAAGAATCACCAGAACCTACTAAGCCTCACTGATTCTAACTTTATTCCCACCTACTACTCTTCTGTTCTTTAGATATGACTTTTTTAGGTCTATATAACATTTTCAAAGATGGTTGATGCTTAAAATAGAAAGACTATGTCACATTTTATGACTGGCTTTTCCTTCAGTGGAAATGTATGAAAATCCTTAACGGTGTTATTGTTATTTAGGATACTTAAAACTCCATGTGTGTTAGGTTATTTGTAAACAATACAATAAAAACTCATGTTGATTAGTTCAGATAAGTAAAATACTTCTCCTTTAAAGTCTTTGCGCCTTAAAATAATCACCATATTCTTCTCACGTTGGCATTAGATACACATGATTCACTTTGGAGGAAAACTATCATACAATTTTGAGATCGTGTAGTCATATGATCAGCACCTTGTAAGGACAAAACGACATGCCATCTGCCTACTTCATACACAGACCTGGCGATGTCCATCCTTTCCAAGGGCTTGAAAAACCACCTGATTTTTATTAGGAAAATTAAGAAGAAAACACACCCAACATATTTATCATGAGACTAAATAAAGTTGGTTGATGGGGATGCGGGTATACATACATACACATAATACATGCACACATATACACACATACATGTCAGTCTTAGTTATTTACTCATGAAATACATCAACTTAATTACAATGGTAGAAATGATGTTTATCTGTGCAAGGACAGAGTTGAAAAAATAAAAGCACAAATAATACACATGGTGTGAGTCATAGTTTTAAAGTATTCCCTGCTTTGAGACTTAAACAGATTACTTGGTATCTTTGCTGCAATGACTTTGGCCTTGGGGGAATTGCTCCTCTAAAAGCTCATACAGATAAATTTATCATTTGAATCCCACAAAACTACTGGGGCTGGCTTGCCCCAGAGTGACAATAAAGACAGTGGAGTCTTTGAGGTCCTTGGGAAGGGACAGAAGCTCTCTGTGTTTGTGTTAGAAGTTAGAAACATTTGTTTTATTTAGTTGAGATTTGCCATACAAAATGTTCCTAATCAACATTAGTTAAGGATGTGTTCAGGAGCTCTTATTCTCCCAGAAGAATGATAAATGGGAATATATTTTTGAAAGTTATCTACTATAACTTCAATAAGTATGTTCTTCTAGTCCTGATTTTAAGTTTACATTTCTACTCAATGTTTTAGAGGAGAAAGATACAACAGGGTTACGGGTTAGTAAAAAAAAAATTGAATTCAAGGCAGAGAAAAATAAACAAACCAATTCCTGCTTACGATATGAATCCCTAGAAACAAGTAAGCATGTTCACAGGATTTATTTGCAAGGAAGTTGTTTGGAAAGCAGATTTTGTCTTTTCACAAAACATCGTTATAAATTATGACAAGCCTTCAGTTTACCTCTATCGAATGAAAAAATGCAAAAGATGTCTACTCATTTGTTTAATTTTTGATACAGAAAAATTCACATCAAGCTTTACTATTTTATGAGATTTTTCACAATTGTAGAATGATATTAACAACCTGACAATAATAGATGTCCAGGTTGTGCCCTGCTTTTACGAATGCTTGCTCCTGGGACAAGAAGCTCTAACAGGGCCATCTGCCATGGCCGCCGAGCTGCACCATGAGCTTCTCCATGCAAGGGATCCATTTGGCTGGCAGTCAGCCATTGAGCTGTTAACACTTTCCCAGTATCAACCTCCCAGTAAACACAGTACAAGGTTCTGAGGGAATGATGACAGACACAAGACAAGCAGGTTCTGTGTTGCTAAGACCTTGAAGAATAATCTGAGGTCTTGGGATGAGCAAACCAACAAATAATCATGCATTGACTATAAAATTGCAATTGGGATGAATGCTTGAAGAGATACATACTTCATTGAATGACAGAAGAGGGGACTTTTAACCTAAAAAGCTACAGAAGATTTTCCTAAGAAGGCTTCTCCCAAATGGTGTATTAGAGAAAACCAATTCAAGAGGGGCTATGTGAACTGGTAGAAAGGCCTGAGAGAAGCCCAGGAGGGAACAGGCTGGTCAGCAAAAAAAAAAAAAAAAAAAAAAAAAAAAAAAAAAAAAAAAAAAAAAAAAAAAAAAAAAAAAAAAAAAAAAAAAAAAAAAAAAAAAAAAAAAAAAAAAA